>JADDMT010000042.1:0-276209 GCA_021401465.1 Teratosphaeria epicoccoides
GCGTTACCGTTTTCTGGCCTAAGAGATCGTTCGCGTTCTTGGCCTCGCTGTTCCTGCGCGTTCCTTGCGTACTCCATCTTTAAATGATAGACTCGGAGTCGTAGCGCTCGTGGAATCTGAATACCTTTGTAGGTTAGGTAGCCTCCCTAGGGCGTGAACTCTACCCTAAACGGTACAATTTCTTGGACAACTTTCTAGTGCGCGTGAGGTTGAGCTACGACCGGTAGTCTCCTCAGGTGTCGTCGCATATGGTCGGCTAGTTCGTCATACTGAAGCTAGTCGACGTGTTGTACTCCATTAATCCATGGGCAAGCCTGAGCCTACTAGTTCTATATGATCCGGATAATGTCGAGTCCGATGTCATGTAGCGGCATGGCCTATTACTCTATGCTCTCGTCTTCCTCGGAATCAGGAATGACGGCTTCGACAAGCTCGTAGTTGTCGTCCGAACCTCCTTCTTCTTCTTCTAGTTCCTGTTCTCTCAGGACTGTCGTACTAGAAGGTGTACCCCTTAGCTCACAGATCGACTGTGCCTTGTTTCGGCTAGGGTACTATCCGGAACCATCTTTATCACTCTTGTGAATTCGACAATCGTCGTCGTAGCACGCAGTCCAAGTAAGTGCGGCATAGTCTGGTTCTCGAGTAGCGGCGACCTTTTGCTTAGGTGCCGTCGTTGTCGCGCGAGCCTGCTCTATCCTAGGCAGCTCTTGTCGTTGCTTCTTAGCAAAACATTCGCGGGAAAAGTGTCCTTTCTTTCCGCAGTTGTGGCACTCGAGATTACTCTTGTCGAATGGCTTCTTCAGACCATTCTAGGGAGGAGAGCCCTTCCGCGGCTTTCCTCGGGGTCCATTCCTCGGACGCCCCTTAGTCGCATCTAACTCCATAGGTTAGAGACCGTAGTAATCGCTTCGCCATTTCGGTGCCGATCGTTAGACCTTATGGTTAGCCTGCGCCAGCTTGCGATTTCTATGTTGTCGTTCTTGCTGTCGTTCCTAGATGCGATTATCGATTCTAATCGCGAGATCGCTCATTTCCTTGAGTGTCGTTAGCCGATCTCCTCGGGCAATTTCATCTTTAACCGTCTCCTTTAGTCCCTAGTAGAACTAAGCGGCTAAAGCGTTATCATTCTAGTCGACTCGAGCAGAGAGGGTCTGAAAGTCCGCGCGGTACTTCGTGGCGGAACCCTTCTGCTAGATTCCTAGGAGAGCTCTTTCGGCCTCTTGTTGCTCATTACCGAGCCTGAACGCTTCGCGTAACGCCTTAAACAAAGACTTGTCTAAGTTAAGAATCTCCCTAGTCGTCGTCTTCCTAGCTTCGGCGCTGCCGACGTGATCCAGATAATCCGTTAGATGAGGCTAGATAAACTCGAACGCCGGTCCCTTTAGGTAAGAGACAATGTACATCATTCGCTTATAATGTGTCGTAAACTGTTCCGTATCCACGTTAAATGCTAACTAGCATTGTAGGATAAACATCTTGACTTAAGATCGTTGTCCTGTGAACTCTGTAGGGCTTCCCATCTTGAAGCCGTTGTTGCCGTGTCCATTCCCGGTAGTTGAACCTGCGACGGATGCTAGAGCCATCTCGCTAAGGTGAACGGATTCGAGCTACTACGTGATTTGAGGTATAGCGGCAACTTGTTCTCGTGGTGTCAGTTGACTGTCGCTAGAGCTTGAACTAACAGTTAAAGAACTACTTGACATAGGCGTATGTCAAGCGCTCGCCGAGTCTCCTGATGCTTCCCTAGAAGTAGTGCTCAAAATGTCATAAGGGTAGGTGCCGATAGCAGGAAGGTGACTAGGTGTTAGACTCGGGAGCTATGAAGAATATTGACAATGGCAGTTAACCTTGTAACTGACTCTCCTCTAAGCAAGAGAGGATTGAATTAAGATTAAGCACGAAGCTCCTAACTGCCTGTCCTAAAGCCATCCCTATATACTAGAGAGCGACAGAGCAGCTCTGTTAGATCTGTCGACAGACCTAATAGATCCGTGTCTGTAGATCTGTAGACTAACCCCACAGATCTAAGGGTCTGTCATCACGTGACAGATCCCTTCTTCCTTGCAAGCCTATAGATCTGTAGACTAACCCTACAGATCTAGGGATCTGTCCTCACGTGACAGATCCTTTCTTCCATGACTATGCCTATGACTCATAGTACTCCTATGACAGTACTATGACTCATAGCACTTAGGACCTACATGATCCTGTATCCTACAGTACTCCGGACAGTACTCCTGACACTCATGACACGTAAGCCTATTCTGTCTGTTATAGGTCCTGACGCTGTTTCTTAGTAAAACACTCGCGGGTAAAGTGTCCTTTCTTTCTACAGTTGTAGCACTTGAGGTTACTCTTGTCGAATGGCTTCTTCAGACCATTCTAGGTAGGAGAGCCCTTCTATAGCTTTCCTTAGGGTCCGCTCTTTAGGCGTCCCTTAGTCACATCTAACTCTATTAGTTAGAGACTATAATAATCGCTTCGCCATTTTAGTGCTAATCGTTAGACCTTATGGTTAGCCTACGCTAGCCTGCGATTTCCATGTTGTTGTTCCTACTGTCGTTCCTAGATGCGATTATTAATCCTAATCGCGAGATCGCTTATTTCCTTGAATGTCGTTAGTTAATCTCCTTAGGCAATTTCGTCTTTAACTATCTCCTTTAGTCCCTAATAGAACTAAGCGGCTAAAGCATTATCATTCTAGTCGACTCGAGCAGAGAGGGTCTAAAAGTCCGCATAGTACTTAATAGCAGAACCCTTCTGCTAGATTTCTAGGAGAGCTCTCTTAGCCTCTTGTTGTTCGTTGCTAAGCCTAAAGGCTTCGCGTAACGCCTTAAACAAGGACTTGTCTAAGTTAAGAATCTCCTAAGTCTTTGTCTTCCTAGCTTCGACACTACTAATATGATCTAGATAATCTGTTAGATGAGGCTAGATAAACTCGAACACTAGTCCTTTTAGGTAAGAGACAATATACATCATTTGCTTATAATATGTCGTAAACTATTCCGTATCTATGTTAAATGCTAACTAGCATTATAGGATAAACATCTTAACCTAAGATTGTTATCCTATGAACTCTGTAGGGCTTCCTATCTTAAAGCCATTATTGCCGTGCCTGTTTCTAGTAGTCGAACCTGCGACAGATGCTAGAGCCATCTCGCTAAGGTAAATAGATTCGAGCTACTAAGTAATTTAAGGTGCGGTAGCAACTTGTTCTCATAGTGTCAGTTAACTATTGTCGCTAGAGGTCGAGCTAACAGCTAAGGAACTACTTAACATAGGCGTATGTTAAGCGCTTAACAAGTCCCCTAATACTTCCTTAGGAGTAGTGCTTAAAGTGTTAGAAGGGTAGGTGCTAATAGTAGGAAGGGGATTAGGTGTTAGACTCGCAGAGTAGTAAAGAATATCGACAAAGGCAATTATCCTTATAACTAACTATCCCCCCTAGAGGAGATGATTAAATTAAGCACGAAGCTCTTAATTACCTATCCTGAAGCTATCCCTATATACTAGAGAGATAGGGCAGCTCTGTTAGATCTGTTAACAGACCTATTAGACCTATGTCTATAGATCTGTAGACTAACCCTATAGATCCTAGGGTCTGTTCTCCTATAATAGATCCCTTCTCCTATGTAGGCCTATAGATCTGTAGACTAACCCTATAGATCTAAGTGTCTGTCCTCACATGACAGATCCTTTCTCCTATGACTATATTATGACTCATAGTACTTCAGGACACTCATGACCCTGTGACTTATAGTACACCTAACACTCATGACAATTTAGCTAAGGAGTAGAGTTTAGGGACTATGCAAGAATAGCTAGTAGCTAGCTCCTATGCGCTAGAGCATAGCTAGAAAGAAAGGGGGTTTTCAATCGCAAAATTAAAGAGAAGTAGTTTTTAAGTAAAGTAGAGTTATAATGCTATACGAGAAGTGTTAGGGGCCTAGTCTTTCAAGCTAGAGAGCTACTAGCAGGGGCGGATTTACTTGCGACACTACTACCCTCTAGGCAGCTCCGTCTAAATCTAGATGTAAAACACAGGGAAACAGCTTATACTTCCTTAGGCTCCTAGGCGTTCTACGCGGAGGAGAGAGGAGAGGGGGGGGGGGGGGGGGGGGGTAATGTAAAGGGCAGGGCCCTAAGTCCTTAGCATAGGCTAAAGCCTATGCGTAACCCCTAACAAAGCTAGCTATAAAGGACTAGATAGCTAGCAGATAGTCTCTCTCTCCCTATTATACTTGTTAAATACTACATGAGCTCCTATGTACATGCTATTTACCTATGACACTATCCCTACTTGTTATGTAGACTCTAACTAGCTAAAGCTTAGCCCTAGAACATTCTGTAACACCTTGTCAGAGGTCACGCATAGGCCTTAGCCTATGCTAGGGACTTAGGGCCTTACCCTTTATAGTAAGCATATAGAATGAAGTAGTGTTAATGTTTACCTCTCTCTTTAACAGGTATCCTAGCTAATCTAGGGCAGAGTCTAGCTCTAAGAACTATCTAAACTATAACTAGTAGTTATCCTTACTAAGCATGTCCTGCTCCTACTAAGAGAGAGTATCTAGTAATATAGCTTTAGCGCCTAGGTAGTAGACTAGGGAGAACTAGAATTACAGGACTATCTCATACTAGCGGATTTGCCTCTTAGTAAGCTAGCGCTTTACTATAAAGTACTCTAAGTTCTTATAGTCTGTCTAAATAGTAAAGGGCCTACAAGCTTTTAGTTTAGGTTCCTAGAACTTTAGGTAGGAGACTATAGCTAGTATCTCCTTGTTATAGATGTCATAGTTAATCTCTGCCTTATTTAGTTTCTACAAGTAAAAGCCTATAGGGTAGTAGACTCTGTCCTTTTCTTAGATAAGTATACCCTCTAAGGCAAATCTGCTATAGCTAGATTAATTAAATTTACGTACCTGCGCTAGCTTATTCTCTTAGATGAGGGTGTCCTAGTCAGACTAGCTAATATACTAGAAGTCATAGGAGCTAGAGGTAGTTAGCTTGTGTAATCTAAAGGCTCTATTAGCTAAATACTAGTATAAATATACTATAAATACTTACTATTAGGCCATGTTAGTAGTAGTATCGCTAGTATCTTAGTAGAGGAGTCGTTAAACAGTGTAGGTAGATAGCATAGTAATAGTAAAGAAGGCACCATAATTAAAAATATTTGTACCTACTAATATCACTTTGCTATATAGTTATAGGATACATAATCCTGTGCTATTTGCGCTGCGTTCGCACTCACAATAGCGACAATACTATGTAAAACCACGAAGTGAAGTCCGAAAGTCGAAAACTTAGTAGTAATCTCACACTCGCTCCCAACAGCCCACCGCCCAGACTTTCGGAACCTCGGAGGTAGGGCCGACTACTCACTCGGGCCAACCTCAGCACGAAGTCGTTGAGACAAGGATCGAGAAGCAACGCCGCCTCGCCTCCACCACTGAGGGACCTGTGCATCGCCTCGGGCCGGACAGCTTGTCTTGTCCGAGGCTCGTATGGACGCGTTTGTTCCGAAGAACAATGTTGAGATGCGAAATGCTGGTCGAAGCTGAGATTCAGATAGTGGTAGCAGGACAGCAGAGGAGTAGGGTAGGTAATAATAACAAGGCATGGCAGAGGGACAGCTGATGATATCGCGGAGCCGAACACAACGGCCCTGCACATGTCGTCCGCTTCTGCGGGTCTCCCCCTTCAAGAGTTGATAGTTGATGGGAGTCAAATGGCATTGCAACCGTTGTGTCAACTCGAGCTCCCCACCCCCCCTGAAAAGAGTTCCTGGCAGCTCCAGAGCTTGCGCTTCCGGAATACTTTCGTCGTGAGATGATTCATACCCAACGTCTATACAGTAGCAGGTATTGCTCAACAAGAAAGTAGATGAACAATAGGAGAAGCGTTTCACAGTTGTCAGCATGCGATCCTTCTGCTCATTATTGTGCCACCCTCATCGCCGGCCTAGCCGACAGAACTGATATCCGAAGTGGCTTTTGCTGACCACAGAGCAGCGCCCGTTGCTATTTACAAAAGTCAACCCCACACACCTCCGCCGTCCATCGCTCCAACGAGGTGTGACTGTGCGGCTCTCAAGCCCGTCGTAGATTGAGCAGAAGCCACCCGAATTGGTCCTGTCTGCGTCTGGCAGCTACCTGATTTATACTCCTTACTAAGATCCCAATGCCCACATGTCTCTAGCCCGTCTCCCTCTCAGGAATATATCTGCTGGATCACTGCACAAACCTAGCCAACTACCTCAGAGATCATTCACACAATCAGCCTGGTGGGCATAGAGTGCTGTCCTCAACCGACCTACAAAGCTGATACGTTCCCTCCAGGTCGGCCCGTCCACATACAACATCTTTAACCATGTCCCACTCCGCCAACACCACGTTGGCCAACGGCATCCACACCGCACCCCACGCCAAAGCCCAGCATGCTCCTGCCGCCAACGTCAAGTCTGCCCACCATCACGCGCCTCAACGCCATGTCGTCCCTGCTCCAGCAGACTACGACACCTCTCACAGCATCGAATCTCGCAAGTACTTGAAGACGTATGGCCTGGTGCCGCCAGGAGTGGAGACCTTTGAGCTGCAGGAGAAGAGGTGCATGGCCATCTTGAACAGCAAGAGGACGTCGATTGAAAAATACCAGTATCTGAGTGTGTTGAGGAACACGAATGTGCATCTGTTCTATCGGCTGCTTGCGGGCAATGTCAAGGTACGGGCAGACAGTCATTCACCTGACGTGCGGCAAAGGTCGCCGTAAGAGGCAGCCACGCTGACATAATGACAAACAGCAAATGACACCTCTGATCTACACCCCGACTGTTGGCGAAGCCTGTCAAAGGTGGAGCGAGCTGTACACGCAGGCCGAAGGCCTCTACCTCTCCCATGCTGACAAAGGACATCTCCACACCGTCATCCAGAATTGGCCTCGCGACGTCGAGATCACCGTGGTCACCGACGGCTCACGTATCCTGGGTCTAGGCGATCTTGGAATCGATGGGATGGGAATTCCTGTTGGCAAGCTTTCTCTCTACACCGCATGTGCTGGTATCCACCCGATGAAGACTCTCCCACTCTGCCTAGACCTGGGAACCTCGAACGAAGAGAAGAGGAACGACCCTCTGTACTTGGGCAGTAGGAGACCAAAGGTGACGGCAGAGGAAGAGAAAGAATTCCTTGACGAGATGATGGCGGCGTTGACAGAGCGATGGCCCGGGATCGTGATTCAATTTGAGGACTTCAAGAATCCGTTCCCAAGCCTGGAAAGATACCAGGAGACCTACACCATGTTCAACGACGATATCCAGGGTACCGGTGCAGTAATTCTAGGCGGATTTATCAATGCTGTAGAGCAATCTGGTGTCGCCCCAAAAGACCAGCGTGCCGTTTTCCTTGGTGCCGGATCCGCCGGTGTGGGCGTTGCCAAGCAATTGACCGAGTTCTTCATGAAGGAAGGCTTGTCGGAGGATGATGCACGCAAGCGATTCTGGCTGGTCGACTCCCAAGGCTTGGTCACGAACGACCGTCCAGGGAAGCCACTCGCCGAGCACAAGTTGTACTTCAGCAGAGATGACAACCACGGCCAGCAGTTCGAGACTCTTGAGGAGGTTGTTGAATACGTCAAGCCAACGATCCTGATGGGTCTGTCGACGATCGGTGGTGCTTTCACGCCCACGATCCTGGAGCGCATGGCCGAGCTGAATGACCGCCCAGTCATCTTCCCGCTGTCGAACCCATCGAGCAAGAGCGAGTGCACGTTCGAGGAGGCGATCAAGTACACCAAAGGCAAATGCCTATTTGCTTCCGGAAGCCCATTCCCGACTTTGAAATGGGAAGGCAAAGACTTGACACCGGGACAAGGCAACAACATGTACGTTTTCCCAGGTATTGGTCTCGGAGCTATCCTCAGCAAGGCCGTATCCGTGACCCAGAACATGATCTACGCGTCCGCTGAAGCACTCTCTACTTCGCTCTTGCCGCAAGAAGTCCAACAGAACTGGCTATACCCAGACGTCGCGAGGATCAGGGACGTCTCCGTCGTGGTTACTATGGGCGTCATCAGAGCTGCGCAGAAGGACGGCGTGGACCGTGAGCTTGCGTTGAGGAATATTAGTGATGAGGAGCTGGCCGAGTATGTGAGGAGTCGCATGTATGATCCTTTCACCGAGCATGAGAAGACGGACGAGGAGATTAAAGAGTTGGCGGACGCCATGGTGGGTTCGCAGGCTCATGCGAATGGGAAGCTTTAGATGAGCTTCGTCGTTGTGCCGGGCGTTCGAAGGTACCAGGATGGCAGACACAGAGTCTACAGTACCCGCGATTGGGATCTTGGGCGTTTGTCTGGTCGGGATACCATGGGAGCGACGAACAGATGCATGGCAACTGTTTCTGGATGTGCTGCGAGCTCGTGGAGCCACAACATTGGCACGAAACATTGTTTTGGTGGAGCCGGGTGCAGAGGCATCGAATTGACAGAGAACACGATATGGATTGCTATGTGGGCAAGTGCGTACAACGGGGATGAGACCAACACGCCTGTGGTTCCATTGGTCAATCAAGCAAGTAATCAAACAGTCAACAAGTACGTTCTACACCTGCTATGGACATAATTGAGTCACGATCCCGAGCAGTCATCAGCATTCATCACTCATCCCGTATCAAAATGCCATAACCACATCAGCCAATCAGATACATCATTGACTGGTACAGATGCTACAAATCACTGTCATTGGCGTATTGCCAGGCCCAAGCCGCCCTGCCTTGTCATTCACGGTCATTCATCTAGAGAGTCTCGACAACCCCTGTCCCAGCACGAAAGGCCGCCATCGTTCGAGACCGATACGGCGTCATCATTCCTACTAATAGCCTTGCGCGCACCTCAACTCTCAAAGTGTGCATCTCCGGCCGGGCGTACCACGACGCAAACTCCCCCTCATCTAAGCTCAACAGTGTCCACACTTCCCCACGCAACGACACTCCCAACCACCCTCCCTCCAAAGCGCACAGAAGCACCCGCACTCACTCACGAACAACCCCGCCCCATTTCCCAGCGAAGATGGACGACGCACCTTCCCAACATCTCATCTCCCTACCATTACCTATGAACTGCAACAAGACCTCCCCAGCACACCGCCCGTCCACGCCACCCCAAGCGCCCGCAACGTCCTCGCGCTCATCGCACTCGGCTCGACGGCAGCCTTTCAACAGCCTCGCCCTCGCTTCCGAACACAGGCCTGCATTCAACCCACACGATCTCCATAGGGCTACGGAAGGAGCCTTGCACCGCCCCGCACCGTAGAGTCTGGGACGTCGCGGTGTCTACATCAATGGTGTCGCGTTCCCTCACACAGCTGTTCTGCTTCTGGTTGTGTCCTGCTGCCTCCTGAAGACCTTGGCAGCGACGACGGCGAATGCGAGTTGGGCTTCGGGGGTGTGGGCGGGCGGTGATCGTGAGAAATGTGCGGTGTGATTTGGTAGCGGGGACGAGGCAGCATATGGCGCCGATCGGAGTCTGTGCAGGGGCGGAAGGTGGATGGGGGGCTGCTTTGCAGCGTACGCGAGGAAGGCGAAGGTTGTGCTGAGTCCTAGATAGCAGCATGTACAGACAGCTCTAAAAGCACACTTCGTTCCTGGGATGTCGTAAACAGAAGCCTCAATGCACAGTCAACCTAGTCTCGAACAATACAGGTCCTCAATCGCCGCAGAACGTGCTGGCAGGAGAGCCTAAAAATGTTTCGTCGTCCATGGCCCAAAAGTTCTCCTGATTTGCCTCCTGAAAGACTCGATGGGTTCCAAACTCTAATCTCGAAAAATCCCTGGCTCAAGATTCACGCTTTCGCTCACGCCTCCGCCTCCGCTACGGGCCGCTGCTCCGTCTGACTCGCAATCTCCCCACCAGCCCCCTTTTCAGCCCAGTCGCCCCAAAGACCTCGCTTGCCACGGACGCGAATGGGGAGACCTAGCTCGTTGCTGTCTTGCTCGACTTTGATCGCGTCCTTGGTACCTAATACCAGCATCTCGAAGAACATCTTCGTAGCGTCTGCCCTTGTCGTTGTAGCTGCTGGACATAAGTCTGTAAAGAGTGCCTCAGTTTTGGTACGCTTGGACGGTGTTGGTGGTTCTGTGGAATTGGCAGGGTGGTCGGTTGCAAAGTGCTCACGAAGGAGGTGGACCGCATTCTTTGTGCCAAGCGAGACCGGGCCAGTTTGCGACGGGTAAAGGAGCGGGACTTCTGTCTGGTCGAATGGTGCGCCTGGAGAGGGTGCATAGTCGTCTTCCATTGGCGGTTGGTCATCTGCTGTTGGCTGCATACCGTCTGATCCAAGTACCAGTCCAGCATCAGCGCCAAGCGTAGTGTCACCACCAAAGTCGCCGCCAGCACCGGCCTCAACTTGGAAGCCTTCGTCGTCCTGCGGCGGGATCTCAAGCTGTGGCGTCTCCTGCCTCTCACTTCCCGTCTCCACATCCGCAATGCCACTGTCACGTTTTCGCTTCTTCTCACCGGCCTTCGTCACCAGCTCGATAGACATGATGCCGCGCAGCTCAGGTGCCCAGCCTTGCATCCTGCCCTCGCCCATAATGCTTGACACAAATCCTCCATTCCTCTGCATCTCCATAAGCTGCATCAGAAGGGGATCACGCGGCAGGAAAGACGGCTTTTTGAGAATACCACTGCGGTCATCTTGCTGCTTCTTGATCGCAGCATTTCCCAATTCCGTCTCGGCATCTTGCTTCATCACCTTTCTTCGCTTGACGCGCTGTGCTGCCTGTACCAGAGTCGCATCCTCTTCCTGTTCGTGAAGCTGCGCGTGAGATATATGGAAGGTCTCCTCCAGATCGCGGGCAACGCTGGACCGGGCCGATGAGAGCGGAGAGGCGCTATCCCTCTGTTGCCGTTGATCGGCAGTCTTTGCAGCCTTGCTGAGAGCTGCGGCGTTGCGCTGCGCAGTCTCATCGTCCGTGTCAGGCATGAGAAAGTCATCGTCGCCACCAGGCACTGGCATATCCTCGCCTGCGGGCGCATGAGGGGCCATCGAAGGGTCACGGCCAATGGTAGTGTCGTTGCCAAACCCGTAGTCAAGGCCTAGATCGTCATCTAGATCTAGCATCGTTGGCTGATCCGGCTTGGAAGGATGCGCCCGACGTCCGATTTCGATACTGCGGTCCTCCATGCCAGGAGTCGAGCGCAGACCTTCATCGCCAGGCTCCAGGCCAAGATCTAGTCCCAAGTCGTCGTCCTCCAGCACGGTCCTACTTTGTTTCTCTCTTAACGGTGTCTGAGTCTCCGGAATATACTGGCTGGTGCCAAAGTCCAGCATGGTAGGATCTCTGCCGGGTCCACGCGTCATCTCAGGCTCCCTCAACAGGTCTTCTGGGTCTGGCAGTGGTGCGAAGAGATCCAGGTCAGTGATGGTGTCGGGCAATAATAGCACGTCACGCGTGGCTGTGGTCTGGTGAGTAGGAAGGTCAACATTGCCGGGCCGGAAGGCAAGTTTGATCTTGACCAGCGCCTCATTGCAATCGTCCAGAAGGTAGCGCGCCTTCCTGCTGTAGATACGCACGACACCGAGCAGCAGCTGTCCACTCAGACGAAGCGCGATGGGTGCCTGACCAGTACCAATGATATCCTTGACCTTTGTCTCGATCTTCTCCGACAAGACGTTCTGCTTGGAGAGCTTGCGCTCCAGATTGGAGGCCAGCCAGACGCGAGCGAGAGGGCCATTCTTGGTGAGGAGGTCCTCTGCGTAGAACATTGTGGGACGTGTATCGATGGAGTGCGGCTACGCGATCACCGCGATGGCCCCGGCCCGATGTTGTCGTCAATGTATGGGCGTGGGCGCAGGTTGCGACGGGGAGAGCGCGTTGTTTTGATGACGTTGCGACGCGTCTGCCCGGATGTTTTGTTTCCGCAATGCGCGTGGCGCTCGCCGGGACGTTGGTGTGATGATCTAGATCTACCGTTGGATTTCCGGAAACGGTCATAGAAAGGGCGGCGATGATGTTGGTTGATGTGAGCAGAAGGTCCGTGGAGAGATGGTGGTGGAGCAGGAATGCGATGGCGGGCCGGGTGTGAGAGGCAGCAGCCGCCTGGGCAGCCGATTCGCTGACTAATACACGCGATCGCGCGGCAATGCTGCTTTGGGAAGGAGACGGTTCAGGCTTGCGTGCATACGGAGGTAGCAGAGTAGCGGCCATGCCTACCTTGCGCGTGCATTTGGACCAGAAAACACAGACAAATCTTCCTGCCATTGCCCGTCTCGCGCTGCTATAGATATCCCCGGCTTCCCCTACCCAATGCGACCCCGATAGCATCACAATAACAGCGACTCATCTTTCGCACACTCCCGCCGGCGTTTGATGGCTGTTCGAGCATGTCCCGATCCAGCACACCATCGCTGCCTCTCCACCATGTCCCACCGCACAGAACCGCCTCACGAGAGACTCCTCCTCCCTCCCCCAAAGCATCCGAGGAACGCGCCGGCAATAGACGTCAGCGAAGCAAGTCACGAGTGCAGTTCCCCGGGCAGCAGTCGATCACATCCGAGCATGCACGACTCCCACAAGACGAGGTGGCAGGCCGGCACTCAACTTCTCTCAGCCATGGACTGCACCCGTCGGAGGCGAGTGCGCGATTGCACGTGCAAGGGCCGAACGAGCTGCCCCGAGAAGAGGCAGAGCCGCTATGGAAACGTTTCCTGAAGCAGTTCCAAGAGACGATGATACTGTTGCTGTTGGCGAGTGCTGCCATATCCGCTGTCATGGGCAACTTCGAGGATGCCTTGTCGATAGCGATAGCAGTCACGATTGTGGTATCAGTGGCGTTTGTGCAGGAGTACCGGAGTGAGAAGAGCTTAGAGGCACTGAACCAGCTGGTTCCGCACCACGCGCATGTCATCCGGAGCACCGCTGCCAATCCGAGGGATGCGCATCAGGCGAATGCATCGGCCAGAGGGCCTGGGAACGAGGATTTGGCTTCGGCGGAAAAGGCAAGCGCAACTATCTCTGCATCGCAGCTGGTGACGGGAGACTTGGTTTTGTTTCACACTGGTGATCGCATACCAGCGGACATTCGCATCACCCATGCTGCCGATCTGACCATCGATGAGAGTAATCTGACGGGCGAGAACGAGCCAGTGCACAAGTATGCTGATGTGTTGCAGCCGGGCTCGCAGAATGGAGGACCATCGCCACGTTCGTCGGCGCCGAGCTTTGGCGGCGCGCTCAGACTTAACGAGCAGACGAACATCGCATTCATGGGAACGTTGGTCCGCAGTGGATATGGTCAGGGCATCGTCATTGGCACTGGTGGTGAGACAGAATTCGGTGCCATCAGTGCATCGTTGCAGGAGATTGAAAGTCCGAGAACGCCATTGCAGCTATCCATGGACCGGCTCGGAAAGGAGCTAAGCTACCTGTCATTTGGCGTGATCGCTGTGATCATGCTGGTTGGTCTGTGGCGAGGCATGAGATTTCTGGAGCTATTCCAAATTGGCGTCTCTTTGGCGGTGGCTGCTATCCCAGAAGGTCTACCGATCATTGTCACGGTCACTCTAGCCCTTGGCGTGTTGCGCATGAGCAGAAGAAACGCGATTGTGCGAAGATTGCCGTCAGTGGAGACCCTTGGATCGGTCAATGTCATCTGTTCAGACAAGACCGGGACGTTGACTGTCAACCACATGACGACGACGAAGATGTGGAGTTTCGGCAACGAGAAGCCTCAGGATGTTGCCAAAGTCCATGGCGATGCACCGAACGGGTCTACCACTCAGGCAATACTGAGAACAGCCAACATAGTCAACAACGCTCGGCTCAACAATCATGCGTCGAGCCAACTGTCTGCTGCGAGTGCTGCCGTTCTAGCAAACACCGGTGGCGAGGAGCTGGCAGGGCAGAGGAGCCGATGGGCAGGGCAGCCAACAGATGTCGCACTCCTGGATCTGCTAGATGCATTTGCCGAAGAGGATGTCCGAGGAAAGGTCGGCGAGCGCAAGTATGAGGTGCCTTTCTCAAGCGAGCGGAAATGGATGGGCGTCACAGTCCCTGGACAAGCGGGCGACGATACTGCTTACGTCAAAGGGGCGTTGGAGCGTGTAATGAGCAGATGCGATACGTACCTCACCACGACCGGCGACCAGGTAGTGCTTGATGGAAAGCGGAAGCAGGAGGTCGAGCAAGCTGCAAAAGCTATGGCCGAAGAAGGCCTTCGCGTGCTGAGCTTTGCGTCTGGGCCCGTCAGAGTCGCCAAGCAAAGAAGCGGCGCATCGACACCCATGCTCAACGGCGAGAAGCAAAACACGTCATCCTATGAAGATTTCTATCAAGGTCTCTGCTTTGGGGGCTTGGTCGGAATGGCCGACCCGCCTCGTAAAGGCGTTGACCGCTCCATCCGCCGTCTGATGGCTGGTGGCGTGAAGGTCATCATGATCACTGGTGACGCCGAAACGACTGCCGTCGCCGTGGCGAAGAAGCTTGGGATGCCAATCAACATGTCTTCGGCGCTCGGCTCGCCTGTGTTGAGAGGAGATCAACTAGATCACATGACCGACGCAGAGCTTACAGAGTGCATGTCCCGAGTCTCCATTTTCGCGCGTACATCTCCAGACCACAAGCTGAAGATCATTCGCGCCTTACAATCGCGAGGCGACGTTGTGGCAATGACTGGTGATGGTGTCAATGACGCGCCTGCGCTCAAGAAGGCAGATATCGGGATCTCAATGGGCAAAATGGGCACGGATGTCGCAAAGGAAGCAGCGGACATGATCCTGACAGACGACGACTTCTCCACGATCCTCAGTGCGATTGAGGAGGGCAAGGGCATCTTTTACAACATTCAAAACTTTCTGACATTCCAGTTGAGCACCAGTGTGGCTGCGCTGGGACTGGTCATGATGAGCACTCTTGGCGGCTGGCGAAACCCACTGAATGCCATGCAAATTCTATGGATCAGTAAGTCCATCGTCCTCTCAGCCACCAGACTTGAGCCTCGTATTGACCTGCCGCAGACATCCTCATGGACGGCCCACCCGCGCAGTCCCTCGGCGTCGAGCCAGTCGACCCCGCCTTGCTCACCCAACCACCTCGCGACCGCAACGCCCGCGTGCTCACCCCTGGCGTCGTCCGCCGCGTCGCGCAATCCGGCATCATCATCCTCCTTGGCACGTTATTCACCTACGTATCTAACCTCACTGCCGAAGATCTAAAAGCGCACTCGGTCTCCGACCGCGACACGACGCTCACATTCACCCAATTCGTGCTGTTCGACATGTTCAATGCCCTCACCTGTCGCAGTGCAACCAAATCCGTCCTCCTCGGTGAAGTGCCCTTATGGGGCAAAGGAGGTAATGCAATGTTCAATTACGCCGTGCTCGGCTCTTTGCTCGGCCAGGGGCTGGTCATTTACTTCCCGCCGCTGCAAAGTGTATTCCAAACAGAGGCGCTGGGGCTCGGAGACCTCCTTGGACTCATTTTGATGGCGAGTTGGGTGCTCTGGGTAGACGAGGCGCGAAAATGGTACCACCGATCGAGAGGAGGAGTTGGTGGGCTAGGCAGGAGCTCGAGTGGAGGGTATAGTAGGGTTGTGTAGGGGTAGATAGACCACTTTTGTGTATATGTGTCAGATATCGATGAGCACGGCCCTTCAGGCACAATGGCCCGTCAAGACGCCGTTTGCCGCTGTCAAGAGCAGATATCGTGTTGACCTCGGTGGTCGAACTCGCAATGGGCCGCTTACCTCAGCCCCGTCGACCGGCGTAAGTGCGAGGCACGCACACATGGAGCTGTGCTTTCCAGGGACTGCTGTATCAGGCAGCTCTCTCGCCGGTGTCTAGTTCCTCGTTATCATCGTCGTCAAGGTGGCGCGTCTGCTGCTAACCCCAATACTAACCCTAGGGCTAGTCACCGCCCGGATTGGAATACGCCATCACATCATCTCAGCGGACGTTTCGACCAAAAGCAAGGCGGGACGTGCCAGACGAGGCGAGCTCTGTCCACTGCATGTAAATTCAAACTGTGTACTACGCATCGACCAAACCCCGCCATTACAGTGTGTACACAAACTCCGGATTCTCCCCATCCGTCAAATCCAAAAACTCCTGATTCTCCAGCTTCGTGTAACCCGGCTGCGCGCGTGTCTTCGCCTTCCGGTGGTTCTGCAGCTTGCACCAGAAGTAGATAAACGCCATGATGCCCAGACACACGCACCAACAGACCAGAATCGTGACTTCGGCGGGCACGTAGCGAGGCGCGTCCTTTGGTCGGAAGGTTTGGGGGCCAATGATGTTGCCGACGCAGTAGCCGATGAGGTAGAGGGCGGCGACTGTGGTTTTCTTGGTGTAGCTGGTCAGGGTGTATTAGCTAGGGTTTTGGGGGACTATCGAGATTTGGCTTACCCGGCGACGTTGGAACTCAGGAGTGAGAGGAAAGCCACGAAGGGACAGGCTGAGGCGCCGGTGAAGTAGTATCCAACTAGGCGACCGGCGTTGTTGTCGAGCGGGAGACCAACAATCAGGGCGACGCCGATTATTGAGATCATGAGGCCGCCGGAGGAAACGATGATGCGGTTATGCCATCGGTCGCCAAAGTAGCCGCAGAAGAGGAGCGTGATGACTTCCACGGCTCCTGCGGGCGTTCCGTAGAGCAGGGATTGCTCGGCGGTGTAGCCGAATGAGGTGATGAGTTGGGAGAAGAAGTTAGAGATGCCGCCGTTGGGGATGTCGGCGATGAGGGCGTAGAAGAAGAAGGCCCAGGTGAGGGGATCGAGGAGGGCTTCGCGGACTTGATACCATTTGAAGTGTTTGTTGCCGATACCTAAAGGTCAGTTGTTCTTTAGCGTTTCCAGTCAGTACCACGATGTTCTGATCTGTCACTCACCCTGCTGATTGACGCGGATCCGTTCCAACGCCAACACACGATCGCCCTTACTGAGCCACCGAGCATTCAACTGATTATCCGGCACCACAAACAGAAAAATGATGCCGCACACCACCGTCAACAGCCCCGCCACAAGGAAGACAATCTTCCACCCCTCCACGCCGTGATACGAAACACTGTTCGTTCCCCTCGAGATCCCATACGCCACCAACCCACCGAATATCTGCGCCCATCCATTGAACGAGAACCAGATGCCCGTGCGGTTGCCTTGTTCCTTCGTGGTATACCACTGTGAGGTAATGAGAGCAAAACCAGGCGTCACTGCTGCCTCGCAGACTCCGAGCATGAATCTGATCGCCACAGCTCCAGAGAAATTGTTCACAGCGGCGAAGCAAGCGAGGACAAGGCCCCAGCCGACAATACAGCCTGCACTGTATTTACCAATGGGGAGGCGTTGGAGAAGGCGGCTGGTTGGATATTCCCAGGCGAGGTAGCCGAAGTCTGAGCCGGGTCATTAGATACCGTCCGAGGAACTGTGTTTCGTGCGTGGACTTACAGAACATGGATCCAAGCCATTGGTAGTCATTTCCAACAAGCCCGATGTCCTTCTTGATACCCATGACACTCGCATAGCTGATCGTCGTTTTGTCTAGATAATTGAGACCATAAACAACACACATGACCGGCATCAAATGCCAATCTATCCGACGCAGGAGCCTCTTGTTCGACGCTTCATCCAGTTCGATGATTTGTCCTCCATGCCCAGCAAATGCCTTCAACGCCGCATCAGCATCGTGCGAATGCTTCAGGACATTCTCAGGCACACTTCCAGAGCGCACAGCATCTGCCAGCGGTCCAGGTAATTGCTTCTCGACTTCCGGATCCAGTTCCGCTTTTCTGTCTGCCATCTTGCTGCCACTGCGAGCGTATATCGGCTTGTCAAGAACGATGTAGCAAAAAAGACAAGGAAGAATTTGACTGTTCAAGGATGAGATCGATCCTTGCCTTACCTATGCAGCGGTATCTGCGACACGGCCAACTCGTGCATGCCGAGACGGATCAGCCAATTGGAGGGAGAGATCGGCTCCAACTCCAATGCGTCTGTTGGTCGTCACCGCTCTCGCTGTTCTGCCGCCGACGAATGCAGAGCCGCTGCCTCAAATGGGAAGGTGGTTATCGACGGGATGATTTCGACGTGTGATGGCGTCGAAGACTGTGCCCCGCACGACATTCACTAGTGGTGTGTTTACGTAAGGCCAAAAAGCATTGGAAGCATGGACCCTTGGACCCTTGGACCCTTGGACGGAGTGAGTGTAAAGTACGCAGTACTTGTGAGGAGGGACCAAACGCGAAATGACAAAAGAGAAGTCATGAACGTGAGCTTCGTTCTGGGCCGCCCTGAGAGCGCTCTAACAAGCCCGATGAACGCCCCAAGCAGAGGAAATTCTCAGCCAGCCCATAAGAATCTTCCTGTCGACTGCGTAAAGTCCCCTCAATCCGACAACTTCATCGAACAATTCCACTACGTAGAGATATCCTCCTCCGCCTGCCCAGCGGCCTTCGACACCGCCGACTCAGCCCGCCTCCGCCCTAAAACTCGTATCCTCTTCACACCACCATCCGGAATGATGACCAGCTTGACAAATCCATACACCTTGCTTTCAACCTTCTTGAGCACCTCACTCCCATACTCATGCTCTTTATCCGGTCCCATCCTTTGCGGCGGCAACACCTCCACCCACACCTTATCCTCATGCTCCGGAGCCTTTTCGGCAGCAGGCGCAGCAAGCACCTGCACTTTCTGCGGGAAATTGCCGCGGAAGTGAGCAGTGTCGACGACGAGCTTGTCGATGTACCCAGGAGCGCCAAGACGAATGGTGGTCCAGTCGATGTGCTCGCCGCGTGAGCGCTTGGTCTCCCAGCCATCGCCCATGTCCACGCCGCGGCCGGGGAGTAGCAGGTTGTCTTTTGTGCCGAAGTGCTGGTCACTGCACTTGACGGCCACACCGCCATTCACAGTTGCTGCGAGATCGAAGACGGCATTGACGTTCTGCGGGAAGACAGGTACCGCATGCCCGAAGAGCCTGAAACGCGCGATCCCTCCGTCTGGGAACATCTGAAGTCGGACGTGTGTATATGTCTTCTCGGTGACAGCGGGTAGAAGCCATCCATGCCTCTGACTCGGTCCACATTCCTGCTTCTCCAAGATCGTCTCCCATCCCTTGAAGTCTTTGCTCTTGAGCTGCTCTTCCATTTCATTTTCATCATCGATGAAGCAGCCCTGAACAGCAATCTCAGGTGCCTGGTTGCCGTTGAAGAATGCAGTGTCAATCTCCACGCCTCTCACCTTTCCTGATGCCACGCCCAGACGTATCACGACCCAGTCAAAAGGTTCAGGGTTGTGTCTCCTGGTTTCCCATCCATCGTACCAAGCTCCTGCATATGTGAAGACCCCAGGCTTGCGGATTGGAGGCGTGGGGGTCGTGAGATTGTCGGCGGCTGCGAACCATTCGTCGGAGAATGAGAGGACACGAGAGCCAAGAGCTTTGTTGATGAGGTCTGTGGCAGAGAGCGTCAGCATCTGTATGTGTCCGAAATGGGAAGTCATCGATACCAATGCTATTTGACTTGAACGTTGCATCGATCTCCTCAGCTGGAATCTGCTTGATAGCCATATTTTCCTCCCTATGCGCTTGGTACAGCTCCCCAACTTTGCCCAATGCCTGTGTAGTTTTAGGTATCTCGATTGGTGCCTGAAGTGGAAGCGACCTGTGTGGGTATCAATGCTGTGTAACGTGCATGCTCTCGTGTTTGCCCCACCAACATTTCCCTGACGGCCGGCTGCGATGATAAAGATACCTTACCTACCCCACGTACTCGATAGGATCGAGTAATAAAAGCCGTCAAACGCCGGGTTCGGCCTTTATTCGGTACATGCATCTTTCGCGTCTTCGCAAGCGTCCGAAGAATAGATTGACAGCCCGGATAGCGTGGCTTTGCTCAAGTGCTGTCGGTGTCACTGAATCTGGCTCCCTCATAGATGTTCTTGGCACGTCTCTTGCCTCTTTCACCATCGCCATCTGGGTCCAGTTTTGCCAGGAACTCCGCAGGCACGGCAGGAATATATCTTCTCTCCCTCTCCTTGTCAACACCACCAAAGCCAGCGCCGTAACTGACTAACATATCTGTGCTAGTCGGAAGATGGAAAGGCAGTAGTATGGCAGGGTCAAGCAGATTGGACGTTGGTGCGTCGTCCTCATCTGCACAAAGTTGCTGGGGTGCAGGTGGTAGTTGCCCGTTCTTTCCATCCGTCCCATTCGTAGAGGCAGCGCCTTTGCCCTCAGATATGCCCGCTGTCGTTGCTGCCGGCGCAGCCCGTGGCCGACTCTTGATTTCTTGTATCATTTTGATTGCTGCTTTGCTCAACACCGGCTCGCCGACCTCGGCACGATAATGCTTGACCGCGTGCAGAAGCTGACTGGTAGCCAGAATTGGCATTTGCTCGATAGTCTCTTCCATCGCTGCTCTGTCCTGGCCAAAGCCGGAAAAGCACTGGAGCCACTGTAACAGTTGCACTACCGGCGCGAGATGCCTTCTTGCAGCCTCAACGGTGGCTTCTTGGCTTGTCGGGACGCCTCCATTCTCATCCACTTCCGGCTGGCGATTATTGGTCCGAGCCCAATCTTCGAGCATTGATACGTTCATTCGGATCTGCATTGCCTTTGTCCTTGCGAGGTACCTCTTATTTGCCATAATCCTGTTGAATATCTCCGCACCAAGCCAATAGTATAACTGGCTCAGAATCTGCGCTGTGATGATTGGATGCACGTCATATAGGTCTAAGACGAACAACGTACTCGACAGAAGACTCGTGATATTGCGCGGGCTGATTTGCGCCTTTCTTTTCGGACTGGGTGGCCTGAACCTTTTGTCACCTTGCGGTTCCGGCTGCACCTTGGTCTTAGTCCTCAAGAATTTCCACTCGTTCTGGAATTTGGTGTCCTCGAATCCGGGGATCGTTTCGTGTTCCAACATCGCAGTCATGATCACCTTGTCCATTCGTCTCTCAGCATCTCTAATGATGAGAATGTAGGTCTCTTGGATCAGCTCCGTGAGTCGAGCTTGGAAGTCGATGGTCTCCCGTGCGAGTGCGGGGTCTTTTCGAAGGTAGTAGATTAAGAGCGTCGCGTTCGAGTTCCAGAATGCCAGTACAGTCATGTCCCACTGGCTTGCTTCAACAACTGCTTCAATCTTCTCTGAGGCGCAAAGAAGCCATTCCTGGAGAAGCTCGTTATTCGCGTGGTAGTGTGCGTACCGGGCCCCCAGAAATATGACGTTAGCTGGAGTTGGCTTCTGTGTAGGAGCCCTCAACGGCGCCATCTTTGTG
This sequence comes from Teratosphaeria epicoccoides, assembly GCA_021401465.1. Taxonomy (NCBI): domain Eukaryota; kingdom Fungi; phylum Ascomycota; class Dothideomycetes; order Mycosphaerellales; family Teratosphaeriaceae; genus Teratosphaeria; species Teratosphaeria epicoccoides. Next base: position 21,268 of record JADDMT010000042.1, read on the forward strand.
ATGACGATATCGAGATACTCATTGATGTCGTTTTCCATAAAGACGAACATCTGGTCGCTCAAGCATCGGTCCCACACGAATTCTTGACCCTCGTCCATTTCATCTGCACTCTCGGCTCGTTCGTCCAATTCGAGGTTACCCAGATCGACTTCCAGATTAATTGCGCTCTCCATCATCATACGACGTCTCATCTCGTTTTCGGCCAATTCCTCCTCGAATCTGTCTTGGGCGAGTCCGGCATTGTAGAAGTCGTCATTGGCCATGCCCGCATTGCCAATACTGTAGCCACGATGTTGCAGGAGATCTGAGATATCGCTGTTCGGTGGCACGAAATCCAGAGCGGTTCTCCCACTACTCGACTTGACGTCCGTGCTCGCTCCATGGTCCAGGAGGATCTTGGCGATGTCCTTGTGTCGGTTGGTCATAGCCCACATCAGTGCAGTCCATTGATTGCGGTCCTGGTTGTCCACGGCTGCACCGGCATTCAGCAACTCCAGTACGACATCCTTGTGCCCAAAGCAACTTGCATACACGAGAGGAGGTGTTCCTTCGGCGTCCACTGCATCTATGTCAACCAAATCCGAGGCCTGCCCTCGCACAAGTCTTTGCACCCTCTTTGCATCGCCATTGCTAGCAGCCATGAAAAGAAAGTCCTGGAGTCCGTTCGCTTTCTGGTCACGCGACATTTGTTCATCCTGCAATACATCGTCTTCCTCGGCCTCGCCTGCATCTGTCTCCGTACCTCTCCGTGCTTGTGATGCAAACATCTGAGCTACCCGTGCCTCGTCATGACCAAAATCACGGCCGAATGAATCATCGTCCGGCTCTTGCAGTGCCAAGTTGAAGTTGAGCGGTTTTGCGATCTCGGGTGCGCTGTAAGTCTGGGATTGGCCTGATACTTGTCAGTACGACCAAAACGCTCGAAGAGTGCATTCCTACCTTGCCATGCGTCATAGTATTCCGCCTCTGCACTATAACTACGGAAGTTCTTCCTGTCGTCCAGCGACGTTGGCAAGTCTGCAGGCAGTGCGCGAGGCCTGTCATCATCTCCCCCACTCTCCTCATGCGCCTCATGCTGATCTACATGGCCATTGCCGATGTCCTGCTCCCCATTCAACGCCATTGCAGGCGTTCTACAACGGCCGTGTCGAGCCCGATTTTACCACGAGCCGCATGGTGCTGAGGGAGCGCACCCTCCTCTCCAGTTTGACGCTAATGCGATGGTGGCTTGAGAAAGATTGTGCGACATCACACTCTCGGAAGCGGTCCGTCAAGAACGAGTCGTAGAAGACTCACGGAGAGCTAGCTACACACATGTCAAGCCTTGGGCCCCCCTCCAGACAGCTATCGTCACTGCTTCAGCGGACATACCCGCTCGCACTTATTACTAGCCTTCCACCCCACCACGATCTCGCTCATGGACATGTCTCTTTACTGACTCGAAGCAACATGTCCTTGTAGCCAGCATGAGTCATCGCACGGCCACTGTTGCAGTCGGGAGGTGTCAGTAGAAGCGCACAGATAGAATCACGCGCCTTCACAACGCCTGACCACTCCTGATTACTGCACCATCGTAATAAACTAGGAGGTACTGTACTCGGAGGGAGTAGGAGTCGTGGGTCCACGGGAGAGCCGGTTCGAAAGCCTAATCTGTACACAGCGAGAAGGCAGGACAAAACGCGTGGGCAACGGCGAGCGCGATCACGACATTCGGACGACCATCAATCTGGGCTCCGGTTGTGCGATTTGTGTCCGCATTCTACCACAATAGACATATTGCACATGGAAGGCAGCAACCTAGGATGACTGCGAAAGGTCATGACTCGGTAGTCGGAATGGTGTGAGAAAGGCCGACGACCGGAAGATATACGGAAGCTGCGACCGAGCACGGCGCGTGGGCGGAGATGGCGGACGTCGTTGGCATGGACGACGCGTCCGGCTTGGCTGGCTGCGATTCGGCCATGTCGCCAGAAGATGCGGCATTCTTCCAGCGATTCTATCAGCGCTTACGAGCAGAGTTGCCAAGCTACGAATGGTTCGACACTCTCGCGCCCTTCCACTCGAGCTATGATAACTGGCATTTCTTTGGCCGACGGAAGCCCAAAAGAGCTTCAGACGGGAGGAAGAAGAGTCTGGAATCAAAAGGCAGCTCGGGTGGTGGAAGGGCGCGGTCAGAGTACGATGAGGATGACGAGGCGGAGCATGAGAATCCGCTGTACGTCGTCACACGCGTTTCCGTGCACCATTTGAGACTCGAGCGAGAGTTCAAGCTCGCCCAGTTGATTACCAAGAAGTCAGACCCGGAGGGCAAGCACTTCGTTCGCCCTATACAGTTCGGCCGGCTGCCAGCAAGGCAAACAGGCGACGACCTGCTGAGCTATGCAGTGGTAGAAGCACCCGGCCGGAACTACTTGCGTGAGATAGTGGAGCTCGGTCCAAATTTCTATAGTGCTTCACGGTCACCCAAATCAACGTGGATCAAAGTGGACGGCAAAGTCCCGCTCCTGACGTTTTTGGACTTCGCAATCGGAACAATGGAGTGCCTCGAGATTCTCCATCACAGCAGTGAGCTGGTCCATGGCGAGCTGCGGGGCGACGCGTTCCACTACAACAAGGATACGGGCGCTGTGAAGATGATCAACTTCGGGTCCGGATCTAGGAGCTTCGAGCATGGCTTGACCTCCGCCGGCTGGTCCTCTCTCATGGCCGAAAGAGGAGTTGAGCACAAGCTTCAATTCATCGCACCGGAACAGACTGGTCGTTTACCTGCAGAGCCAGACTCTCGGTCTGATATCTATAGCGTAGGTATTCTCTTTTGGACAATGTTGAGTGGGCAACCAGCGTACGAAGGCAAGACGCCTCTTGACATTATGCAGGGTGTTCTTTCGCGACGGATCCCCTTGGTGTCAAAAGTTCGAGCAGATACACCGGATGCTCTGGCATTTGTGATTCAGAAGATGACCAACAAGAATATGGACGATCGATACAACTCTGCGACAGGTGTGAAACATGATCTTATCGAGCTCCGACGCATCCTCACGGAAGGCAATCAAGAAGCATTAGTCCAGTTCAAAGTGGCGACAGAAGACGTTTCCAGCCTGTTCATTCTGCCCACACACCTCGTTGGGCGGGAACAGCAAAGGCAGGTTATTATGAATGTCATCGAGCAGGCTGCTGAGAGATCAGCACGGCAGGCGCCGATCACCAGGAAGGGACTGTACAGTCTTAGCTCCGGAAGCTCATTCATGTCTGGCGACAAACCCGATGCATCCGTTCTGGAAGATTTCAATAGTGACGATGGCTCGTCACGCAGTGACAGTCCGAGCCTGCCACGCCTGAATTATGTCCCAGAGATTGCTCCTTTCGAAGCTCCTAGACGATCGAGTCCGCAAGGGCGCAGCAACTCCGTTGGGACCGTCACCGCTGCCGAAGATATCAATAAACTCGAGACCCAGTCTTCGCACGACAGTCGGTCGATCATCAATTATAATCCGAATGATTCGCTCCCGCGCTCCAGCTCCACGTTCGGCGTGCAGAACTCAATGTCTGGCGAGTCGGGCTCGATACTCCGCACTGCGCAGAAGCTCAAGCGGAAAGGCCGGACTGACATCGTTGTTGTCTCTGGCGCCACCGGCTTCGGGAAGTCAGCACTGGTGCAATCTGTTGCCACGCAGGCAAGACGGTATGGCTACTTTACCACTGCGAAGTTCGATTCAGTGCGGCGGTCACCTTTTGAGCCTCCGATTCGAGTCATGAGCTCTCTGTTTCGTCAGATCTTCTCTGAGCAAAATGTCGAGACTCCGTTTCACGACAACATCAGAACTTTCGTTAAGCCATTTTGGGCTGTACTCCACACTGCCCTCGAGCTGCCACCTTGGCTGCTGAACTCTTCCGCTGACACGGGACCTTCTGGATCTGGCCGCCCTGTGAAGACCGCACTGGCCAGCCAAAGCGGTGTCGCTGGAGATGGACTCCCGGCGACTGCTCAACAGGCGCAAGCGGCGAAAAAGTTGTGCAACCTACAAGCTACCCAAGAGTGGCTGAGAGCTGGTGGAAGCAACAAAACCAGCCGGTTCGTGCACATCTTCCTCGACACTTTGCGATTGCTTGCAGTGCAAAAGTTCATTTGCTTCTGCTTGGACGACATCCACTTCGCAGATTCGGAATCGCTTGACCTCCTTTATATGATCGTCAAAGCACACATCCCTGTTGTGCTAATATTGACCCATCTGGGTGATCATCATCTACCTCCAGTTGCTCGAAGGCTGAGTGAAAAGGCTCACAAGGTTGACTTGAGCGGGTTCACTGATGATGAAACGGCGCAGTATTTGTCTGACGCGCTACATCGACCAAAGGATTACGTGGTGCCCTTGGCCGCTATCATACAGGAGAAGACTGAAGGCAACCCGTTCTTTGTCCGAGAAATGCTAGACACGGGCTACCGGAAGAAGTGCATCTATTATTGTTGGAAGCACGGATCATGGGAGTACAATACTGAGAAGCTGTTCGAAGAGTTCTCCACCCCAGACGCCAACAAGTTCAGCTCCAATGATTTCGTTGCTCGCCGACTCAAGGATCTGCCAATTGATTCTCAAAGCTTGATAGCCTGGGCAAGCGTTATGGGGCATTCATTCTCCTTTCAGCTCGTGAAGAGGGTCATGAGCTGCGAGTGCTCAAAGCTGGTACCACATGAGTTGATACCGCCGACCTCGAAAGATCCAGTGTTTGGTCTACAGGCCGCTATTTCTGCGTTCATCGTGATGTGCACGGACGATGAAGACAGATTTAAGTTTGCTCATGATCGCTATGTCACGGCGGCGTCTTCACTATGCGCGGCATTCGACAGGGAAGAGATGCATTACGTCCTAGCTTCTGCGATGATGAAGCACGAGCCGTACAACCCACTGGTGATGAGCAACAATACTCTCTTCGAGCAAGCGAGGCACATTTGCGATGGCGTCGAGGCCGTCAAGTTGAGGGCAAAGAAGAGGCAGCCATACCGAGAAGTGCTCTACCAAGCTGCTGAAACTGCGCGAGAGACTGGAGCGAGACAAGCAGGCTTGTTCTACTTCAAGAACTGTTTGAACCTCCTACCAGCGGACCGGTGGAGCGATGGTAAGAGCGACGATGCCTCTTATGGAGAGACATTGACGCTATACATCCGTGCTGCCGAGTCGTACTGGCTCGTGAACGGATTCGACGAAGCGAATAAGCTCCTGAACGAAGTGAACAAGCATGCGCGTGATCCTTCTGACAAGGCTCCCGCCGCCATCATTGGCAGCCGCATGTATGCCCAGATAGGCCTGTCGGCGAACAGCACTGCACTATTGACCAGCGCCCTGCGAGATCATGGTGTTCTGGTCGGTGAAGCCGATGACAATGATTGTGATGCCGAGTTTGAGAGATTGATGCCAATGATCCAGGCCAAGCCCTTTGTGCTCCCCAGTCTTGATAACGAGCAATCCCTTTCGCCTGTGCAGACGATCGATCGTACCATCTGGGTCCGTGGATCTCTGCTTGTCGAGCTGCTTTCGGCAAGTTTCTGGACGGACCCAACATTATTGTATGAGGGCACGCTCAAGCTGATGGAGCTGTACCTTGAACATGGGATCTTTCCTCAAGTCGGCACCGGATTGATGCACCTTGGCTCGATATGTGCGGGCAGATTCAACCTTATTCAACCAGCAATAAACTTTGGCGAGATGGGGTTGAGAATCTTTGACATATTCCGCTCAGAATACTACCTCATCGGCCGCGGCCGCTTCTTGTATACTGCTCTTATCGGACATCTGGCCGTGGAGCACAAGGATGCTGTAAGTCTTCTGGATCGTGCATTGGAGTCAGTAAGCAAAGCTGGAGACAAGATACTGCTGCTCCTGACCATGGGATTCTCAGCTGCTTTTAGGGTCATGGTCAGCGAGAATCTCGGCGAGGTAGAAGCATACATAGATTCCATCGGCGAGGAGTATCCAGAATGGAGAGATTCCACGCGCGGCGGCCTCGTCTTGACGGTAGTCAGACAATACTGCCGGGCATTGCAGGGGAAGACCCACGCGCCCCGGTCTGCTGATGTTCTAAGCGACGAGGCATATTCAGCAACCGAGTTCGAGGAAAATCTGTTGAAGCGCACCACCAACCCCGAGCGAGGCAGCGCAGTATTTCAAAGCTACAAATTGGAAATATTGGTCCGGTATGGGTACCACAAGGAAGCCTTGTTGCTTGCCGAGCAGCTTCTTCCTAGTTTTGAAGGACTCTGGAGTCTGTGGACTGTCTACCGAAACTACTTCTATATCTCCTTATGCTTGGTCACTTCCATACGCGAGAAGCCAAGCCGCACTGATCGCAAAGACATTCTGAAGAAGATCGCCGAGTACCGCGCCCGCATCGAAATCGCAAGCAGTGTCAATGCAGTCAATTACCAGGCATACCTAAGTATCATTGATGCAGAAGTCGCGGACGTCAGCCAAGAATACGGAATACCGCTACATCATTACGAGACAGCCATCAACCACGCTGTCTTGCACGGTTATGTACTGGACGAAGCATTGGCGCTTGAACTGTATGGAGAATGGCTCACACGAAGGGGTGCCAGCAGGCCAGCAAGGGGTGTGGTCTTGGAATCGATCGCTGCTTACAGGCGCATAGGAGCCTTTGGCAAAGCTGACCACGTCTCCGAACGCCACGCCTTTCTTCTACATGGAACGCGCTCCCTTGCGACTCAGGACGCTGCCACTCAGACGAGCGACGCCGGCGTTAATAACGGCTATAGACTTGAAAAGATGGCGTCCATGGTTTCACACAATGCAATACAGACCGCTTCGGACCGCACGCATGAGTGGCTGGAGCCACAACTGCATACCGGACCCCAGCTCATTCGCGAGCCACCTAGCTTGCTGTCTGGAGGACTTGCAGCAGTTGGACTCGATATGATCGATCTGGCCAGTATTCTGGAGTCGTCACAGCTGCTCTCGTCTGAGCTAGAATTAGAGAAGCTGCTCAACAAGCTCACTGAGATCATTGTGGACTCCACTGGTGCAGAGCATGCCGGGCTCTGCGTCAAGAACGATGAGGGCAAATGGTCTGTCGCAGCAGTCGGTACACCCGATGGCACCATGGAAAGTGAAAGCGGAGTGCCACTCGATGAAGTTGAGGACCCGGTCGCGAAGCAGGTCACGAAGTATGTCCTGCGCTTTAGTGAAGGAGTATTCTTACGAAATGTGCTCGAGGATGAGCGCTTTGCCAATGTACCGCAGAAGTGGCTGGATCGGTACCCAGAGGGTGCAAGCATGATTGCCTTGCCGATATCGCATGGCGAACATGCGCTGCTGGGCAGTCTGTATTGTCAAGCCCCTCCCAACACATTTACTGAGCGCACTGTCACCTTACTAAAGCTTCTGGTGAATCAGATTGCCATCTCGATTGCCAACGCGCTTCTTTTCAAGAAGATTGAGCTAGTGTCTGCTCGCAATGCAGCCATGGTCGACATACAACGACAGGCGCTTGAGCAGGCGAGATTGTCCGAGAAGAAGGCCAAGGCTGCAGAAGCGAAAGCCATGGAAATGGTCCGCCTGAAAGATGAGGCTGCCAAGGCCAAGAGCATGTTTCTCGCGAACGTAAGCCATGAGTTGAGAACACCGTTGAATGGTGTTATCGGCATGTCGGAGATGTTGAAGGCGACTCCGCTGGATAAGGAGCAGGAAGAGCATGCAGACTCGATCCGAGTCTGTGCCGATACGCTGCTGAGTGTCATCAACGACATTCTGGACTACTCAAAGTTGGAAGCGGGCAAGATGCAGGTCTTTTCAGTGCCGTTGAGCTTGACTGAGACCATCAGCGAGGTTGTCAGAGCATTGTCGTACACGAATTTGGAGAGGAACCTACAGACGAAGGAAGAACTCGACCTAGATCCGAATCAGATTGTGATGGGTGATCCTGTGAGACTGCATCAGATCATGATGAACCTCATGTCGAATGCCTACAAGTTCACGGCGAAGGGTAGCGTAACAGTACGAGCAAAGGTAGACAAGCAGGACGAAAATATGATACAGGTCACTGTGTCTGTCACCGACACGGGTATCGGTATCTCGCAAGAACAGCAGAAGAAGCTGTTCCTACCATTCTCACAGGCCGACAGCAGCACTGCGCGCAGCTACGGAGGCACTGGATTGGGCCTGTCAATCTGCAAGGCCATCATCGAGAATGTCATGAAGGGCAAAATCTGGCTAGAAAGCATGCCTGGCGTTGGTACGACCGTATCGTTCACATTGCCATTCAAGAAGGTCAAGGCTTCAGTCAACGGAGAGCAGACTGGCGCAGCAGCACACGGTCACGGCCGAGAAGCTGACCCGATGTCGATCTTCACGCCGCCGGCTGAGGAAGGATCGCAGAGGCGTATCATAAGTCTTGCTGGCATCCCCAGAGATCAGCTCAGAGTCTGCATCGCGGAAGACAATCCAATCAACCAGAAGATCGCCATCAACTTTGTCAAGAAGCTGGGTTTCAACTGCCACGCGTATGGAGATGGTCAACAAGCTGTTGACGCGCTGGACAAGGCAAGCAAGGAGGGCAAGCCGTTCCACTTGGTGCTTATGGATGTGCAGATGCCGGTACTTGACGGATACAATGCCACGCGCGAGATTAGAAAGCATCCGGACCCGATCGTGAGAGACATCCTGGTCATTGCCATGACTGCGTCGGCAATTCGGGGCGATCGTGAGAAGTGCTTAGAAGCCGGCATGAACAACTATCTCGCCAAACCAGTCCGTGCCGACACGCTCAAGCAGATGCTGGAATCGTACCTCAATCAGCCTGCGAAAGCCATCCCAAACCTACAAGAAGAGGCGAACAATCTGGTCAACCATGTGGTGTCTGAGGTCGACCAGACTGATCGAAGGAACGATGGGGCAGGGTCTGATACGGCTGAGGTGCCGACCCGCGGTGTCACGCCGAGTAGAGATCGCTCGAACCCTTCGAAAAACGGTGCGGATGTTGCGGAGACATCGTTGGCGCCTGAGGAGATGCAGAAAAGAGTGAATGATGAGAGGGCGAAGCAGAAGTTGAAATATGATGTTGCTATGAGGCCGGCGGATCAGATGGAGCGGATTGCGAGTAGCGATGGCGTGAAGCAAAGTACGCAGAGAGACGATTAAGGCAGCTTTACATTGAGGTTTCACCCGATCCCCGTGGCTTCTTGGGCGGTGCTGGATGGCGGGTTATGTACCAAATTCGGACATCAGTCCCTTTGCAAGCGACGGCGTTTTGAAGCCTTTTCAGGACAGGGCTGGATGTATAGTCACGAAAGAGGATCCAGCGCGAAGAAGCGAGTGTGGGCGCACGCATGGAGTAGTCTGGCGGCTGGACGTTCAGAAGTGTGGCCATAGATGTGTGTATAGTTCAGACAATGAGTGTCATGATCGATATCGTTTCAATCGTCTATAATGCTGTCGTGCTCAGTATGTAAACTGGAAAAGTGTCTCGATCTCGTGACGCGCTCATTCCCACATGCAAGCCTAGCCCCTAAGTACATCCTGATGCCCCTTCCTCGACGCCAACGCCAAAAGGGAATCCGAAATAAGGACCAATGACCGCCAAGACAAACATCAAAACTTCATCTGAGCTGTTCCCCAAATCCTCACGTACGCACCTGAGCACTGGCTTGCTGCTGCTGACCCACCATCCCATTCTTCGGCTCCGGCGGCGGTCCCAACGCAGCAGTCGTGTCCGGCAGGTTTCCTATAGCCTTGACCAGCCACGCCTTCTCATCATTGAACTGCTCATCATCTGTCCGATCCTCCAGAAACTTCGGCAGGAACTTCAGTAACCTTGCCTTGTTCATGACCAGGAATTTCTGCACCTCGTAGCTTTTGTTCGGGTTCGCAGCAAAGATCTTGAAGACGTGGAAAGCTTCGTACTGCACCATGCGCCGATCATCTTTCAGTTGCCACATGATGAGTTTGAGGTTATCGCCCGAATCGACGTAGCGGGTCATGACTTCGTAAAATTGGCGGTCGAGGAGGACTTCGCCAAGGAGTTTTATGCTCTGCCGCTTTGTGACGTACGATTCTGATTTTATCAGTATGTTGTTGTACCGCTCAAAGAACATGTCGAAGTTTGTGGAGATGTAGGCGGAGACCAAGGGCTTGTGTTTGGTGAGGATGAGGCGGAAAAGGTCAAAGGCGTCGGCTGAGACTTCGAAGCTGCTTTTGTCGATCCAGTGGAAGAACTGCCAGAACACGCCTTGGCCTGATGATGGTTTCGAGACATCGACATCGTTGTAGATGTCTAGAGTTCGGCCGTTGGGCCGTGGCTCGTCGTACAGGACGATGGCGGCCACGGCGTCGTGTTTGATCGCCTCCTTCAGTATTCCGCCGCAAGGGCTCGCGCTTTCTCTTCGCTCGTAGCCCCTGCACAACCTGACTATCAGCTCCGGACAGTCTCGTATTATCTGTTGTAGTGCTTCAGGCTCTTGACTGTGATTTGTTTGGTTTCGAAACCGGAAGACGTTTGAGATGATTGTCTGGGTGTCTTTTCGGGCTTCGAAAGGGAGTCGAAATATGTTCTCGACCAGAGGGGCCAGAATGCCCTCCGCGAGGATGGCGGTGACCAAATTGTAGACCTGATCCGGTGCCGCTTCGATCTCGGGAGTGCCTTGAAGTGTGACCTTCATCTGAGAAAGGTTCCGCGACAGGTCTTCCTCCGTCTGGCATGTCTGGGTCAGTAATGCTTCGAGCGATTTGCCGTATCTTATGTACCTTTGGCAGCGGCTTGTCTTCCGTCGCCAGTTTCTGTAGAAGCTCTTTGGTTCCCTTGACAAGATCCAGAGCGGATCTCTGTCGATTCCGCCCAAACAAGAACGCCATGGCGCGTGTAGCGCTTCAAGGCGCTCGTTGTATGTCCGACTCAGCCCCGATGTAGTCCTTCTTTTCTGTTGCTTCTCCTGCAAATAACAATCCGCTCTCGATTGTCGGTCCGACGTCGTGCCCGAAGCAGGTGACAATAATATCAGTGCCTCGTGCAGAGAATAGACTTCTTCTTTTCATGCATGCATGTTTTCCCCAAAAGACACCACGATTCAGGGACAAGCACCCGGCTCCGCGTGGGGTTAGTTGCGGGGCAACGCCTTCTTAACTTCTTTCTGTGTGTCGGCTTTCTACGTTGGACGTTCCGATAATCACATGTCGTTCTATACGCTGCGAAACCTTGCATACAAGTAGTCCTGATACATGGTGTGTGGCGTTCTGTCCATGGTTAGCAAAGAGTCACTTCGACTTTGCGCAAATTCTTCCGACAGCACACATTGAAAGAGAAACAGCATAAATTGAAAGAGTTATCCTTATTGTGCCCCAGAGATGAAGACCATGAGTGCTGTAGTAAATGCCAACGGGCCCGTCAGCTAACGCATTCTGCTCAACGCCGCTCTGTACGGCGGCAAACGAGACAGCGGAGGCGTGTTCTTGCTTGATTCACGATGGGTCGCCCTCCTATGTAATTGACCCACGTAAGACCATCTGCAGGCCCGGGAATTGAACCATTGCGTGCTGTGCAAGAATGAGCGGCAGGATCTACACAAAGGCATGGGATGCGGACCTGCGTGATGTTGACGGTTCTTTTCGAAAGACGATGGCTGCTCGTCGCCGTCATACTACTGGTAGCCTGTAGGGGCAGCCCATGATTTCGGTAGCCCTTCCCAGGATCTGCCCCTGAATGTCTCGCGAGTCGGTCAGCAGTCGATGGCAACGCTGTTGTTGATGGGACAACTCCGGAGGTCAAGAAGTCGTGCTCGTGATCGCTTATAATTGTGCTTGTGAGTGATGATTTCAGCTGGACGACCGAAGCAGAAAATGCCGTATTTCTGCCCAGCCCTCCAAGACGGCAGTTGTAGCTGACATAGCCTTTAAGCATGAGTGAAGATTACAACTAGAATACGCTTGACAGGGCAGCCACGCGATCGCCATCCTGCGGCGAACTCTGTGCCCACTACCTTACGGCGACGATTCACGCGTCACTCTTACAGCGGACTTGTTTCGGGATGAGCAGACTAGGCGGAGTCGTGTGGCTTGCCAGGAGATAATGGTACGGCGGTGATGGCCTTGGCAGAGTTGCGCACAACGAAGAAAAGGACAGTCGGAGGAAATACCGTGACACCTCCAAAACAATAATGATCGCGTTCCATATACGCTTTGATGTAACAGGTACCATGCATTAGTGACGCTAGCGAGGTGTCCATGTTCCGTCTTCAGGTACTAGCCACTAGGAGAGGCTGGAAGAGCAGTTGAAGCAGGTGCTGAAGTCGACGAGGCTATCCGCTATCGAAGATACACGTCTTGGCGAACGGCAAGCGACTCATTCTGAAGATGCCGGGGTGAACAGTTGGGAGGGTGATTCGTGAAGGCCAGCAAGCGGCAAGCCAGCCATCATTTCCGAGTTCTGGTGATTGGTGGACGGCTTCTCGCGAGCACGTGCATTGAGCTGAGTCCATGTGTGAAGCGTGTGTGTTGGCTGGCAATTCCATGTCTGAGCACGCCCAATACCTCGTAGTGTGCGTAGTGGTAGCCGTCGAGTCTGCGAGTGAGACGCATCTGCATGGGTTCCGGTGCCAGGCGAAATACTCTTGCAATATTATGTTGTTGTGAAGGCTTCCGGCGCAGGACCCGCACCCCGAAAATCGGGGTTCAACTACGTCACACCAAGCGAGCACCTGCAAGGGTCGTCGCGAGGGAGAGGAAAGGACGGCGCTGTCGCGCGGTCTTCACGTCGGACCACGTTGTAGTCGTCATCGAGTTGTCCTTGAAGGTACCGATGCGTTCGGATCGCCCGAAGAAGAGCGCGGGACAATCGCTGAACGATTGGGAGGCCTGGGCGGGAGCGTAGGAGGCACAATCATCCGCGCAATGAAGTCTGCCGCCAGTCCGCAGCAGACACAGGACGAGCCTGAGCATGATTCTCCGCCAACCGACGCTCCAGCGGCCTCTCACGGGGAGCGCTTGACCACACGACCGCATATCGTTCGTTCGCCCCCCGGACGCCTGTCCGAGCTTGGTCCGGCCACGATTCAATATGACAGATCGCCAGAGAATCATGATCAGTCAGATGCTGTCCGGGCAGGCGCGGAGACGGGCAAGCCTTTCAGTCAGCACCCAGCATCAGCCAGCGAAGAGGAGAAGCTGGCAGGCCTGAAGAAAGCTGTCAACGCCAAATTGATGGCGCAGGTGCGCAAACGCAGCAGCTATGGATCCCAGAAGCGTGTGTCGCCAATTGCAGAGGAAGGCAGTGGTGCGCATATGTCGCCTTCGTTGAACGCGGCTTTTGCAGGTCCAAGTCCATTGGAGCCCGTCACTCGTCCTCTGTCGACATTGTCAACGCAGTCGTCACACTCAACCATGTCGGCCCAGTCAACCCAGTCTGCTGAATCCACGGAGTCGAATCGCACAGTGCGGGCAAGCATTCCACCGACCCCTGCTGCCGAGACCAAACCTCTGCGCACCCCATCGTATCCGTTCCCCTACGTGCCTGGCACACCTCGCTGGTCATCGAGTTTCCATCAGCCGTTCACAACCCTGTCGCCGACAGCGTCCTCGTACCAAAGCGCCGACAACGAGACGCCTGGTAGGGCAAGCGCGAGCCTGACATCAGTTGGTAGTACTCCTGCGGCCACTGTTCAGGACTTCATGCCTGCTAGTAAGACCGATGCATCTGAGGATCCACGATACCCGACACCCAGCCTGTACGACTTGGTGTTGTCGCTCAATGCCGAGCCCGGCTTAGATCAGTGGTGGGATATTGTTACGAATATGATGCACGAACATTACAGAGCAGAGCGTGTGACCCTGGTCATGCCATTAGACCCGACAGATATTGAGAATGTTCCTTGGGCGCAGAAGGCCACATTTTCAATGAACGGGCGAGAGGAATTTGTGCCGCATCGAACCGTGCTCGAGCAGACGTCGCATGTCAACCGACCGGATGTCGCATTCAGAGCGCCATCCACCGAGGCGCCGCAAGACTTCCAAATGCAGAAACTGCACCCCGAACGCTTGCGACCGCGTCTCGAATCGCGACACTCATATGCTGGTCACATCCGTGATCCGCAGACAGTCACGCTCGATCCCGCTACAAAACCTGGCGCGAGACCGTCGGGCCCACAGCGCATTGTCACGCACGCGCCTGGCATGCCTGGTGGCATCGGGCCTGGCCGAGCGCTGCCTCAGCGTCTCCCGTCTACAACTAATCTCAGGAATCTGTCACTTACCGATCCTGACTTCAGTAGTATCGCAGGCGGCTTCGACGCCGGACCATATGCTGAGGTCTTTGACAGCCTGCGAGCCTTGAATCATGAAGCGCGACCTCTGATTGAGCCTGCCGGAGTCAACAGAGTGCTGGAGCGAGGTCGGGTCGTGACGATCACAAGGGATTATACATCGGACACCTCAGAGTCTAGTGACAGCCGTGCATCCAATCGCAATGACATGGGCGAGACGCCTGCCGCGGAGACCGAGCTCAACTTTGGCAACTACCGTCGCATACTCGCATCTGAGAATGCCAACGTCCTTCGGAGAGATTACGAGGAGTATGAGCAGTATCCAGCGTCGCCCTGGGCGCAGTCTCCTGCGCCTTCTCCGGCTATCCAGGCGGACGAGGAGACCAATCCATTTTTCGCATCTGAAGAGCAGCAGGTTGAGGATTCTTTCAATCCAACCAGTACTACACCTAGAGATTATCGCCAGTACACTCAAGTAGATGCTATCGGTGTAGACCGTGCCAGCACGATCATACATATCCCATTGGTGCATCCAGTCCTGTCGCAGCCCATGCAATCTTTGAGGATGCGGCAGTCAACCGATCGGCCTGGGCCACCTCAACGAAGCAATACAATTGATCAGGAGAGGAAGGCGCCAATCGCTATCTTGTCGCTTCTCAGTGAGACAGTGCCATATCCTCCAAACTTCACTAGATCGCTTGAGTTACTTGCGCCGCATCTGGCAACGTCCTTTGCCATACAGCAGCAGTTCTCGTCCCAGCAAGCTCAGGCAGTTACTCTACGACATCGTCGGACCGCATCCGGACACAACGTCAACCAGACACCGATGACCATTGAGCCGGCTTCACTTGATGATATTATTCATGCTGAGGTTGAAGACGCACCTGGGTCAATGTCGGGTGAAATCACGAGTCCATCAGACTATTCCGGTAGATCCAAGCATTCACCGCTGGGTACGCCTGGATGGCCTGACAGCGGGTGGACGATCAGCAGATCAGCTGCAGGAACACCATGCTACACGGGCACCGAGATAGTTGACAGCTACTTTGAAGCCAAGAAACGCGCTGGAGGTCGCAGCGCAAGCAATGCAAGCGCCTCTGCGCATGCTACGCCCGCAAAGATCTCAAGCAAGCCGCCTTCATCGTCAGACAATAGATCTACTTCTGGCAAAGACGATACGAAGACGCCTCGCAGCGACCAAAAACCGAGAGCCAGCAGATCATTGAAAGAAGAGCGCTCACCGTTGAAGGCATCACCAGAGGACGAGCGTCGCGCGGCTGCTTCTGTGGATTCGCCATCGAGACCTAACATGCGACACTCAGTGTCTCACCTTATTGATCAAAATGCTGCGAACACCGCACGTAGACATTCTCTACTCCACTCGTATGGTGCTGACTTCGAGTCATCCTTCGGTGGCCTTTCCAGCAACCTTGAACCGGCGACTCCCAACATTGGCGGGCATGCCAGGAAAGGATCATACGGCGATGACATGCCACCACCTTCGGAGCGCCTATTGCGCACCATCATTGACAGCGTTCCTGTACAAATATGGACCGCGCGTCCTGATGTGGGTCAAGTCACTTGGGTCAATTCGAAATTTCTCACATACCGTGGTTTGGGGGCGCGTGAGGTTCTCGCTGACCCATGGGCATCCCTGCACCCAGATGACCGGTCTGACTTCATGGCGAGCTGGACGCGGTCTCTGCGCACAGCACAGCAACTACAGCAGAAAGTGCGCCTCAGGCGCTTCGATAAAGAGTTTCGATGGTTTTATGTTCGAGCTGCGCCTCTGAAGGACAGACGCCAAAAGATCGTGCACTGGATCGGAACTATGATGGACTTCCATGAGCAGCATCTGGCCGAGCGCAACGCTGCGAAGAGTAAGGAGACCGCGGCATCAGAAGCCAAGTATCGTGCACTCGCAAACAGCTCACCGCAGGTTGTCTTCGCGGTCGACAAGAACAAGGGCGTCACTTTCTGCAACACGCAGTGGCTGCATTACTCCGGCCAGGCTGAAGCTCAAGCGCTCGGCGTTGGGTTCATGGATCATGTTCATGCCGATGACTTGGTAAAGTGCAGACTGCCAACGTTCGACGAAGGATCAGATCTGCCGAAAGGCGTTCCAACATCAGTGCCTCCGGATCTTCAACGCACTGATACCTACTCTGCACAATCTTCAAGTGGCTCGTCTGACACAACAGAACGTGGGCCAGGGAATGGGAGCTCAGATTCTTCACCCGTCACGCAACAGCCATCACAGAGGAAGCTGTCAAAGCTTGCAGAGACAGGTATTTTAAAGGTTGCTCGTGATGCTGACGGCCGACCCTCGTACTCTACAGAAGTCAGGCTCAAGTCGAAAGACGGCAACTACCGCTGGCATCTAGTTCGAGTGCTGCTCGCGGAGCCGATGCTGCAAAATGTGAATGAGGAGGAAACCTGGTATGGTACTTGCACGGACATCAATGACCACAAGACGCTTGAGAGAGATCTTAAGGAAACCATGGACGAGAAGTCACGCTTTCTGAGCAACATGTCCCACGAGATCCGCACACCATTGAACGGCATAACTGGAATGGTCAACTTCCTCATTGACAGCAGCCTCACTGCAGAACAGATGGAACATGTGAACATCATCCGGGCAAGTACAGAAGGCCTGCGTGGATTGATCAACGATATTTTGGATCTGTCCAAGGCCGAGGCCGGCATGATCCATCTTAGTCACGACTGGTTGTATCCACGAGCTCTGATCGAAGAAGTCAACGACCTGACATCTGCTATGGCGATCGACAAAGGACTTGAGCTCAACTATCTTGTCGAGGAAGACGTTCCACCACAAGTAAAGGGCGACCGCTTTAGAATCCGCCAGGTGCTTCTCAACGTTATAGGAAACGCGATTAAGTTCACCGAGGAAGGCGAGGTTTTTGTGCGCTGTAGCA
The DNA here is from genome assembly GCA_021401465.1 of Teratosphaeria epicoccoides. Lineage (NCBI taxonomy): Eukaryota > Fungi > Ascomycota > Dothideomycetes > Mycosphaerellales > Teratosphaeriaceae > Teratosphaeria > Teratosphaeria epicoccoides. The sequence continues at coordinate 38,461 of JADDMT010000042.1, forward strand.
AGTTGAATTACACGGACGACGAGCTACAGGATCATGAGATGTTTATCAAATTCGAGATCATCGACACTGGCCGTGGATTCACTGAGAAGGAGGCCGAGCACTTGTTCAAGCGTTTCAGCCAAATCGACGGCAGCAGTACTCGACAGCATGGTGGGACGGGCCTCGGGCTCGTCATTTCGCGACAGCTCGCCCAGCTTCACGGAGGAGATATGACTGCCAAAGGCACGCCGGGCAAAGGCTCGACCTTCACCTTTTTCATCAAGATGAAGCTACCATCGAAGAAGGACCAGCCTCCAGTACCTCCGCCGACGCCGGGAGTCGGCAATGTCCCGATACTACCAATGTCACCGGGATCATTTGCCACGCCACCCCCTCTTCCGACATCAGGACGGACTCCTGCCAAGCAATCGCCGACTAAGAGTCTTATGGACCTGACAAGATCGCCTTCACCGTATGCGTCGCCGGACCAACGCGGGTCGCCATCTTCTGGGAGCTCTGCACCTTCTATCGCCACGACTCGTACGGATAGTCTGCGCTCTGAGCATTCCTCCGCATCTTCCTTCATTCCTGATTCGACATCCGAGGATACCACGCAGATGAATTTGTCATTACCATCGCGATCTAAGGGAACTGTATCCACTGCCTCAAGCACTTCGGGAGCGTCGACCGAGACGATCAAGCCTACTGGAACGTCGACGAACATAACACTGACGTCGCCTAGCGGTCGTCTTGCGGCGCCGCCAATGTACTCAATACTGGTGATCTGCCCGCTGAAATACAGCCGAGAGGCCACGGTTCAGCATATTGACAAGACTCTGCCGCGAAACGTCCCTCACCAAGTCACAGCACGGGCACACGTGGATGATTGCTACATGATGCTGAGTGGCCACGATCCAATAGTGTTCTCACACATCGTGCTCTTTCTGCAAGCTGTTGATGAGATTCTTGCGCTCATGCGGCGGGTGCTGTCTTCCACGCATCATTCGGGGACAACAGTTGTCATCATCAGCGATCTCGCTCAACGAAGGAGGATCATGGAGCAGGCTCCGGAATACAACTATGACTTGCTTGGAGTGGAGCGGAAGCTGCGTTTCGTCTTCAAGCCGCTCAAGCCGTCCAGATTCGCCGTAATCTTTGACCCGCAGAAGGAGCGCGAGATGAGCACGGACAGAAACCAAGACAATGCACAGCAAGTAGCACTTACGCAGAAACAAGTGTTTGAGGACTTGAAGAAAAGGTTCGCCAACAGAGGGATACGAGTCTTGCTAGTCGAGGATAACAGAGTCAACCAGATGGTGAGTCCACTCAAGCATGTTGTTGTACATTCGTTCTGACAAAAAACGCAGGTCGTTCTCAAATTTCTAGCAAAGATCGATGTCCCCGTTGACACAGCATTGGACGGTGTGCAGTGCACCGACAAGATGTTCTCGCATCCGCACGGCTACTACAACATCATTCTTTGCGACCTACACATGCCGAACAAGGACGGGTACCAGACCTGTAAGGAAATCCGGAAGTGGGAAAGGAAGAACAAATATCGTCACTTGCCCATCATTGCGCTCTCGGCAAACGTGTTGGGCGATGTATACCAGAAGTGTGTGGAAGCTGGTTTCAACAGCTATCTGACCAAGCCTGTCGAGTTCAAGGAGCTTAGCCAGACTTTGATCACCTTCTTGGACCCGGAGGATCCGGATAAGCCGCATGAGTTCATGAGTGCTAAGAAAGATATGAAAGGCAACAGTGCATCGTGGTAGTACTTACAGCGATAAGGGCTGCGCACAGAGGCGCGATTGGAGAGGGAGCATTTCTTGGGGGTTTGAGCATGGAATTTTGTTTGGCGCGATGACCAAGGCCACCGTCTGCATGAGCGTAGGCGCAGGTTGCACAATCGTCCGACGGTTTTTGAGCGTACATTTGGAAGCATGGCGCGAGAGGTTGATGCATAGCGAAGGCGCATGACTACGGAATGGCGGAACGGAGCCTTCTACTTCTCGCCTACTTGTAGGAACCTCAGCAGCATGTAATCTTGTCAGGTTATCTTGAGACATGAGACGCTTGTCACGGACCCAAAATGTGCAAGAATGTCGGGGGTAGGGCTGACAGCTCACACAGTCCAGCATAACTTTGTATTGTATGCCCGCAAGAATCTGACGCTTAGAAGCTATGGACGATACCTTGCTGGGCCAGTGCGGCGGACATCTGGTCACGGCAGGCGCGAGGCTGGCACTATGACATATTCTCCGTCCAGTCCTGCATGTCCGTCACGCAGATCGACGCTGTAGCCAGCTTCTTGTCGTCAAATTCTCCAGCGCTGGTATCCACCGTCACTTCACCAATTGCACTGCAGCACTGTTGGAGGTATCCACCGTCGTTTCACCATCCACACTTAAGCAGTGTTGGAGGACAGGATGTCGGAGTCACCGGCGTCGAGGATAGCCATGGTGGAGCATCGGAAGAGCTTACCGCAGGCAGTACCAAGCTCGATCTGTGTCATCAAAGTCAGCCATTCATATTCCCTCCACAGCTCGCATCGACGAGGCTGCTTCGCAGGGCTCTGCTTGAGCAACACCCTCAGAACTGGTTGAGAAGCTCTTTTGCGGGCTTTTTGCCTTCCAAAGCCACTGCAAGTCCCTTCGCTGGGCAAGCATGTACGCGCTGAGCATTTGTTGGGAGAAGTGTCCGCTTACGTTGTTGCCGGAGAAGTGGTGGACGGGGGTCTTGGCCAACATGCTGTAGTCTGTCTCGCTGGTCAGTACAACTTCGTACACGTCGCGTGTCCAGACATTCCACGTACACTCAAGCTCGGACTTGCGAAGAGGAGGAGTGTTGCCAGCGATGATGATCAACTTGGCCTTTCCAGAGCGCAGAGTCTTGAGAGTAGACTTGTAGCCGAGAGTGACCTTTCCGGACTTGATGGTGAGAGCCAATTTGGCGTTGATGTTGTCCGAAGACTTGGTGCTCTTCTTTGGGGCCATTGCGACTGATGCTGTGGCTGTGGACGAATTTTGCAGGCGTTGGAAGGCTGTTCGCTGGTCGTCTGTCAAGACTCCATTTTCGCGGTGTTCGTTACGGGATCAGCCGCAACCTTAAATCAATCTCCTTGGCACCTCGGGCATATCTACGTTTCACATGATCGGACGGTTCTCTGGACACGACGGAAGTAACGATCTCTGTTATGTCGGCATTCATCTGCATTGCACATATTTGATGATAAGTCAGGATGCGACGGACACCACGTCTTTCTGGTGGAAGTGCCATCGCATACACATCGATCGACTGAACTATAACGCGCACTGGGCCGCCCCATCCATCAAACAGTACGGCATCTGGACTGGCTCCGCTCGGATACCTCTAGCAACAAGCCTCTCCCTCATCTCATTCAATCTCGGACTCGCAGTAATCTGGCTCCTGTTCTGTCCTGTGGCTGGATCTTTCGATCCGCTCCACAGCACTTCCGCCGCCGCGCACGTCCTTGGCCACACCATGCTGTCTAGATTGACGGTGTCGGTCTGCTCAGACCATATGTGCGTTTCGCCGCCCAAGACTAGGTGTGTGAGGTTGCTTGGAATGCCAGAAAGCGGATCGTAATCATACATGACACGCCAGCTGTGGCGAGGGGAGCAGTAATCAACGTATGGCCAGTAAGCCGCGGCGCTTGCAGGATAGAAGTCAAGCCACGCGCCTTGCCCGCAGTCTAAATACCACGCTTCGTAGTTTCCAACCAGAGCTTTATGGCCTTTCTGTACTGTCTTCAGTACTGCATCCTCGCTTTGCCAGGTCTGAACAATGGTATTGTTGGGCAGGGTCAGGTTCCAGGTTAATAGCCTGCAAAGCGATGGGTCAAAGGTCAGTTCATGCCCCAAAGTGCCTGGCTACCCATCAAGACACGTACATTTCTTCCCACACCAGTGGTATCAGGCCGGCTTTCTGGATCTGCTTCATATTTCGGTCCATATATTTTTGCATGAGCGGCTGCAAGACTGAGCTTAGATTGCTGCGAACTGTGTCGTCGAGCAAATATCTTGGAACGATCGTCAAAACCCTTCTGTCTCACAAATGGTGCGAGGGATCAGTACACTTACGCATTTACATTGACTTCGTCCCCGCCAAGGTGGAAATAACTTGTGTAAGGCTCCAAACGCGGCCAGAGATCATCGAAGAGCTTCTCCAGGAAGTCGTAGACTGTGGATGAGTTGAGCTTCAGTGTCCCGGATGGCGGCTCAGCAGCATAAGTTGACCATTGTGAAATCTCCCAGGCAGCAATCAGGTCGGGATAGGTGTACGCAATCGACGCAGTGTGGCCTGGATTGTCGATCTCCATCACGACTTCGACACCCAGCAGTGCACCATACTCTTGCACAGCCTTCACGTCTTCCGTCGAATATTTCTGGAAAGCAATGTAAGCGCCGTTATCTGCCAAGCCAGGCATTGCCGGGACTTCGAGCGGCCAAGCCTGGGAGTCTGTGATATGCCAGTGCAGACGATTCATTTTGTTGTACGAAAGTGCATCGATCATCTTATATAAGTCAGACAAGGGCTTAAATGTCCTTGACGTATCGACATTCAGTCCTCTCCACGCGAACTTCGGATAGTCGGTAATCTCAACTGGAGCGTATGGAGTGTAGACGTCACCGCCGCTAGCACTTTGGTAGAATAATTGCGTGAAAGTTGTCAAGCCGTACAGAAGTCCAATGGACGTTGCAGCAGTGACTGTGACTTCACCTGCTTTGCTGACTACCAGCGTGTAGGAGTCATCTTGGGTCTCGACCGTAGGCTTGTGGATGTTTGCGCCATCCGTGCCGGTTTGTTGCAAGACGACGGACGTGATATACGTCGAATCGCTGGTGAGAGCGGGTTCGAAGTTAGTAAACCTTGGGTGGAACTTCCATGGCACGAAGTTCTTGTTGAAGAGTGTATCATATGTTCGTTCGATGGCGTTGGTGACAATCTTGTTGGTCCACGTCGAGTTCGTACTCGTCGAGCTGTGTGCATTCGAGATCTGAGACATTAAAGCATTAGCCTCAATCGGATCGCAGTTCTTTTACGCGACGGCAGTGAGACTCACATTACCGGCGCCGTTGTAGGAGATCTTGACGTTGCGACCAATCCACAAGACATTACTACCATTGCTGTAAAAGCTTGGTATAGGCCAGAGTGCTGCAGCTATGCCTGCCCACGCGGCCAGCGACAAAAGCGATCGTGATCGCATCGGATTGTATGCTCTATACCGGGGAATGCGTGCTTGATAATCGCAGTGTCTTATCGTAGCGTACAGCGAAGATCTGCTAACCCGGGAATACTCAAGACTGCAAACAATGCCGGCTACAAGCCAGGGTGAGTCGCATTTGAACCAAAGCTGTGAATCGCTGCTTTGATATATCGCTTCCTATGAAGGTTTTGTATGCTCGAACATTGTTGTCATGGAAGCAAGGAAACGACATTGATCGATGAGCAATGAAAGATTGCCTTGGGCGGCGATTCAGGCCTTGGCTGAGATACAAGCTCAAGAGCATGCCAGCATGCATAGAGCTGCGGCAACTTTCAAAGATCCTGGGACAAGCCATCGTACCGAGCCCCGAGTTGTTGTGCCACAGTGGAACCCCGAAACAATGCCGGCTGCCTCCCGCCGACCGACAGGTCCGGTTTATTTGACGTGCACGGATGACGGCGGCTGTTCTGCGACCCGGAGCTCCAGGTACAAGGGTAGGCTCTGCAAGGTACAGCAGTGTGCATATTCCTATACAAATTGGCTTCTCTGAGTCTCAACGCGAGAGCTTCAGCCTCCTGCGCCTTGAACGAAAGCGGCGAATTCATCGACTGATATGTTCAGAAGTGGCCGAACTCACCTCCGAGCCACAAGAGTAGTATGCACACGACTGTACGATGTAAGCGCATGGGAGTTGACTCGTCCGTTTGGACGCTGAATTTTTGTGGTCTATGCGCGGTCGATCGTCTCAGGAAGCACTAGGGCTTCGCCCGAATGCATTTCAGGCATCCAATATTTTCGGATGAAGGTGAAGAATGCGATTGTTGATCACCACGCCAGGGACGATTGCCCAACCGAACAAGGCCGCACGATGGAGACACTGCCGGTACAAAAGCCCTCGCTTACCGTGCTGCTTCCCGCGGAAAGGAATAACAATACAAGGCAAGGCAAAGTGTCTGTGATGAAACGTTGGCTGAAAGTGACATCACTGCGGAAGGAAACGTGGCTGAGACAGACAGAAAGCCATTGTAGCCGTTTTGACTCTATCTGAGTAGATCGTATGCACTTCTTGATTCTTGCGTGTCTTCGGCGCCTAAAGGCACACCATAGCGATGACGCATTGCATCGTCACCTGTACAAACTCCTGTCGCTATGCTTGCTTATGCAATGAGAAAAGCCAATGCCGTTGCCATGCCCAAAATAACAAAAGTGGTATTCCAACGACGCAACGTCCTTTCTGCTTCCCACGAGCTCGCGCCCGACTGGGCAGCCGCACTGGGAGCAACGACACTCGCGGACGCCGTACCGAGGACTGAATGTCCAGATTGTTTTGTCGTGCTCTCATCGCTGCTATCCGCCTGAGCTGACGTAGTCCTTGACTGCTGTCCAGCAGCAGAGGCCATATTGCTGATCTGGCAATTCGAAGGCCAAGCGGTAGTCGGCTTACCATCCTGATCCCATCCAGTCGAGACACCAATGGGCACATTAGCTGTGGTCAAGAACCCTTGCTGATTGTAGGAGGTGATCAGGCTATATCCAGAAGCCGAGCAGAAACCCGCAGGCGATGCCGCTAGCGACGAAGCCGAGACGGTGGACTGGTATGTAATCTGTAGAACTGTCAAAACATATCCACCATTGCACACGCATAGGCCTCAAGGAGATAAGGGCGGTGCTTACTGACAGTAGCTGCACTTTCAGCCTGGGCGTAAGATACAGTTGAAGTCCCGTCTGAGCACCTGGCAGCCCAAACGCAAGTTCCGGAGCCAGACTCCGGCTGGCCACTGATTCTGGATGTGACCGCGGGAGCTGCGACATTTGTGCCACTCGGCGCGTTGCCATTTACCTCGCCTCCTGTGGATTCGATCGACTCCCAATCTCCAGATTGGTTGCCGTACTCGTATGAGGTGCCAGTAGAGTAATCCGTCACAGCTGCTGAGGAAATGTAGGCGGTGAACGGTCCGTTGGCGTAGTTTGTCGATCCACCAGCCCATGCTATGGTACCAGCAGAGTTCGATGGGTCACCTCCACTCCAGATACCGATTTTGAGGCGGCATGGCGTTTGTGGGTATTGGCCATCAGCGTCAGCGGCGTTCAGCACACGTACTGTGGTACCGTCAAGCTGCCATACTATCTGAGACTCCGTCCAAATGATGCTGTACGTATGCCATGTGCCTGTGGGGTCCGACACGGAATGCGCCGCTCCTCTGTCATAAGTAGTCGTCTGCCCTTTGCCAAAGTAATTGCTCTGTGCTTGGTTGTCCTGATTTCCAACCCACTCCCAGTCGATCTCGTCCAGATCGTCAGACTGCAAGACTAGAGATGTGACAATGCCCTGCCCTGGTGCAGCCTTTAGTCTGACAGTGTATGTACCAAACATGATGTACCATTTCGAAGTGAGCGTAGGCGCCTGTCCGGACTCTGATATCGTGAGAACAGCACCGTTGGAGCCGTATGAGATACCGCTCGATGCCGTGAACTCGCTGGAGGCTGATGTGAAAGATACATCTATCGACCTGCCGAGTGCTGGGTTTGGTGGACAGGAGCCTGTTGTCGGGTTGCAGGTAGTCGAGGTTTGTTGGAGGGATGGTGCTGTGAAGAGTACGGTAGATAACGTGGCGATGGTAACCAGGCGCAAAGGCAAGCTCATAGCCAGGATGTTCTTGAGAGACAGCATTGTTTGCTGCGGTGTGAGTACAAGATATTGTTTGCTTTGCGGGTGCTGTCAGCTGGTATGAGCTGCCGCGCGGGAGTTACAAGGGAAAGATGCATGTGCGAGGGAAGAGCGGGAAGATTCTGTACTTAGTCTTACAAGCTAGCGATCAACACCAACCTCCTCATCCGAAGGTGACGATGCATGGCAAGAATAGTGCGTTGCTACGTGTCGACGCGAAAGAAGCCAAGAAGACGAGGCTGGGCTGGGCTGGGCAAGCTCAAGGATCGACGACAGACCGAGGCACGGACCCCAATATCAAGATTCTCAAGTCTGACCCGATCATTACCATTGGGCAAATTAAACGCTTTCACGAACATGTCACTCACCAATGCATCCCCAGAAGAGGCTGCGCGAGCTGCAAAGGTATCATCTCGGACGCTAGCAATACTGTCGACCAGCGCCAGAAACGAGGCATTGGACGCTATACACGATGCACTTTTTAGAGCTCGGGACGACATCTTGGCCGCCAATGCAAAAGACATGGAGCTGGCTAAGACGTCAGCTGCCAATGGCGAGTTGAGTCCGAGCATTATGAAGCGGTTGGATCTGTCGCGAGAAGGCAAATTCAACGACATGTTGCGAGGCATCAAGGACGTTCGATGGCTTGACGATCCAGGTAGGAAGCTCTTCCTACTTTCCCTGGCGCTGTACTGAACCTCCTGCTGACTTCAACAGTCGGCAGGGTGGACTTACGCACTGAACTGGACGACGGCTTGATCCTCCAACGGCAGACATGCCCCATTGGAGTACTGCTAATAATCTTTGAGGCTCGTCCGGAAGTGATTGCTAACATCGCGTCGCTTGCGATCAAGTCTGCCAATGCTGCCATCCTCAAAGGCGGCAAAGAGTCAACGGAGTCGTTCAAGGCTATTTCGAATGTAATCTCGAAAGCACTGGAGCAGACGGAAGTACCGAACGACTCAATCCAGCTTGTCACTACGAGGGATGCTGTCGACCCGCTGCTTGAGCTCAGCCAGTATATCGACTTGGTCATACCCCGAGGATCGAATGAACTTGTTCGGCATTGTCAGAGAAAAGCCCACATGCCTGTGCTTGGTCATGCAGACGGTTTATGCAGTCTTTACATCCACTCCGATGCCGACGAGGACATTGCAGTTCCGGTGGCTGTCGATTCAAAGACTGATTACCCATCAGCTTGCAATGCATTGGAGACTCTGCTGGCGCATGAAGATGTCTTAGAGACAGTCCTGCCTGCAGTAGCATCGGCATTGATTGCCAAGGGCGTTTCTCTTCGCTGTGATTCACCCTCGAAGGCCGCGCTCTCCAAGCATTTACCTTCAGCTGAATCTTCGTCAATCCAAGATGCGACGGACGCCGACTACGACACTGAATTTCTCGACCTCACCCTGGCTGTTCGCACAATCCCGTCCGGGAACGATGCGGTCGAAAGAGCTGTCAACCACATCAACACTCACGGTTCTCATCACACGGACGTCATCGTCACATCTTCAAAGGAGATCGCCGATCGCTTCTACAATGCGGTGGACTCGGCTTGCAAGTTCTGGAACGCTAGCTCGCGTTTCAGTGATGGCATGAGGTTTGGCTTTGGGACTGAAGTGGGCATCAGCACGAACAAGGTGCATGCGAGAGGGCCGGTAGGGCTGGAAGGTCTCATGATCCATGAGTACCGGATAGCGGGTAGCGGACACTTTGCGGCGATGTATGGGAGTGGTGGCAAGACGTACAAGCACAGAAAGCTGCCTTTGGGCTGACGTGTAGCCGTGCGCTCTGAAGACTAAGTATACGTTGTGAGTTCATCATACAAAGCAGAGACAAAGGTGATGATAGAGCTCGTAATCAATTCCCGCCGTTCTGCTACTCGTTTTACAGGATGTATTCCTGTGGAGAACATGTCCTCTGTCCTCAGTAAACATTCCGCCACCACTCAGACTTCATCATCATCGCTCAAACATCGGTGCCAGAACTGTCATCCGCAAGGTACCTGCATTGGCTGGAGGACTGTCAGCGCAGATCTTGGTCTCCAAGATGGCAAGATCGAAGTTGGGCAGTTCAAAAGTGATTTCCAGGGCGTTTTGCAATGAGAACCCCGTATATCAGACGATCTAGATTTGAGGGTGGAACTTCGACAGTGCAGAGTTCGTATCCTGCACTTCTTGGCGACCTGGGTAGTTGTTATACAGCCTTGGAATGCACCGTCGGATACTGAATCTAGAAAGACATTCAGCAAGAGAACCACTGGTGGTTGAAATCTCCAACCGATGAGGATTCGGACTTTCGATTGGAAATAGAGTCTCCATCGATGATGTATCAATGGTGCTGGTGCTTTGTTACTCAGAACGAGGTTTTCTGACTGACTCATTGACGAGCGAAGCATTTCTAAGCATCTTTGTGTGCCTGAGGCATGATTCGAAATCAATTTGCAAGCTTGGCGTCCTCACTTCGTCTCCAGCGAACATCTTTCCGTTCTTCAACACTACACGACCACTGACACACAGTAACACCGTCACAATGGCCCGTCGTCCTGCGCGTTGCTACCGCTACTGTAAGAACAAGGTACGGAGACACGAGAACATGCGGCATGAAGATTTGGGCGGAAGGAGTGGCGGTGCGGCGGCACGCACGAAACCCGTACTTTGCGCCTGAGATCGATGGACAGGGAGATGGAAATGGAAAATCGTCAGCAGGGACTGACAATGTGCGCCTTACAGCCCTATCCCAAGAGCAGGTTCAACCGCGGTGTGCCAGACCCCAAGATCCGCATCTTCGACCTCGGCCGTAAACGTGCGAGCGTCGACGACTTCCCCTGCTGCATCCACCTGGTTTCCAACGAGTATGAGCAGCTGAGCTCCGAGGCCCTCGAGGCTGCCCGTATTTGCGCCAACAAGTACGTTCAAATACCCGAAAAGAGCTGGAGGAATAAGAGAAGGAGTGCTAACAAAAGACTCAAGGTACCTCGTCAAGATTGCCGGCAAGGAAGGTTTCCACATGCGCGTCCGCGCTCACCCTTACCACGTTATCCGTATCAACAAGATGTTGTCGTGCGCTGGTGCCGATAGACTGCAGACCGGCATGCGTGGTGCCTACGGCAAGCCGAACGGCACTGTCGCCCGTGTCAACATCGGCCAGATCCTCCTCTCTGTCCGCACTCGTGACGCTCGTAAGTCGCGCACAACTGCTCCGAATCAAGTGTGCCGTATTGACTTCTTTACAGACCGCGCCACCGCCATTGAGGCCCTTCGCCGCTCCCAGTACAAGTTCCCGGGTCGCCAAAAGATCATCGTCAGCAAGAACTGGGGCTTCACCCCGCTGCGCCGCGAGGAATACACCGAGAAGCGCAAGGCGGGTCAGGTCAGGGTGGATGGTGCGTACGTGCAATTCCTGAGCAACAAGGGCCCGTTGGAGTATAACATGAGGCGATTCCCAGAGGCTTTCTCCACTGAGGCGTAGATGTGTCGAAAGGGAAGAGAAGGTGAAGTGTTCGCTGCATGAGAGACGCGATGAGATAGCGATGGGTATCTCTTGCGGCGTTCCTAGGTATTGAACCCAATGCAGATCGCTTGTTCGATCAAGGAAGTGCTGCGAGCGTGAATCTTGTTAAGCCTACCATTCCATCCGGCAAGTCTTAGAGTCAAGTGCTCCCAAAAGGTAGAGAGCCACGCAGTCAAGACGCAGACCTGTGTGTCACTGCTCGAGAGGTTTCCGGCTCAGATGCCGATTGATTGAAATGTGAAGCATATGCAAGCGGATCACTAGCAGGTCTTGCTGCTATGACAATGGATCCGACTGGATCCGGATGGGGCATGACAAGATCGAAGGAGGTCACGCCTCGGGTTACCGCATGGAGCTCTGTAAGATCTTGACCATTATGCTACATTACTCTGATCCTGGGTATCATCAGTCACACACCTCTTGTCGCTCCAAGTCTTTGGCTCCCTCAGTCGCTGCCTCCTCCCTCGTCACTGGTGAACCATACACATGATCCAAGTCACCCTTCTCATGCTCATACACCGATCCATTCGTCGAGCCCGTCGCCGACCTCACCGCAATGCCCTCCCCTCTCATCCTCTCCTCATGCCACCTCGACAACCTCAACGTCTCCTGCACCTCCCTCGTCAACTCTTCAATCTCCTCCTCCAGCCCCTCATCCCTCTCCTGCTCCCCACCCTCCACCGCAGCAGCAGCTCTCGACGCCGTGCCACCCCAAACCGCCTCCAGCTCCTCCAACCACCCGCACGCCTTCGCAAGCTTCCTCACACCTTCGTCGCAGTCCCCAAGGATCAGCACGTCGTCCGTCGCCGACCCGATGCCGCCGACCCGCTCCTTGTTGATCAGCACGCGAGGCGTCGCCGCGCGCACCATCTGCGGCAAGCTCGCGAACGGCTGCACAGTCAGACTGGTGCCAAGAACGATGGCGAGGTCCGCTTGCGAAGGCAGGGTCCTGTTCGCGAAGAACTCGGCGGGCAGAGCTTCGCCGAAGAAGACGATTTCGGGTTTCACGAGGCCGTGGCAGGTGGGGCATCGAGGGATCGTTTGGCGCTGGATGTGTGCTTGGATGTCGTCTGCGGGGTACGGGAGGTTGCAGTCGATGCAGCTCTGTCGCGCGAAGGAGCCGTGCGCTTCGACGATCTTGTCGTCGCGGACGCCCGCCTCGCGTTCGAGGCAGTCGATGTTTTGCGTGAAGTGCTTGAGCAGGAGGCCCTTGTCCTGGAGCAGTTTGAGGAAGGAATGAGTGATCGTGGGCCTGTATTTGCCGGGGTAGATTTCCTGCGCCAGTGTGTAGAACGGTTCTGGCTTCTCTCGGAAATACGAAATATCGAAGACCGCCTCGGCGGACGGGAGATTCAGCCGTGCGAGATTGGCGTAGAGTCCTGTCTCCGGCGACCTGAAGTCTGGGATGCCGGCACTGGTACTGATGCCTGCACCGACCATGGTCACGATCTTCGAGCATTTTCCGCTTTTGATGTATTCTGCGAGGCCTTCGACATTTCGCTGTCGGAGAGTCTGTGGCGGGATCGACTCGTCGATCGGGGAGGACTCTTCATTTCCCATCCCGAAGATGCGTCCGACGCTGCCTCGCCAGGCGTTTCTGGGGTTCTGACGTGGTTGTCCGCCCCTTTGGTAGCGGTGGGGCTTATGTTTGCGACCTATATTGGCGATTACTGATCGGAGAAAATCGATCGTGTAAATGTTCAGGTGGTGATCAACCAGTTGGTGGATGCCGATGTCGATGGCGGATATGTAGATAATGGAGATCGAACTACGTTCAGAGTGTCAGATAGTTTGTGAGACGTTGTTTGAGGAAAACTGCATGAGTACCTAGGTAGCAACAGACGGATTGCTATGCGAAGTTGAATTTCATCGACTGGCGCCACCCAAGCTCTCGTTCACAGAAAGCTGTATGCACGGAAGAATATGCTTTCGGCGTTCGTAACATATTTGCTTAACCTCACTAAAGACACTCCCGCTGCTAGGCAATACATATATCCTGGACTCTGGCACCAAAACACACATGCTCCCGTCTGATGAGCACCTCAGCTTCTCAATCATGGTCGCCGACGTCATATTCGACTTTTAACCTTAGCTAGTACGTGCCACGCGTGAATATACACGTGAGGTAATCTTCGACGCGCTAGACAATTGCATCAACCAACAACGGCATGACTGCAGAGAACCCACCAAAACCATTCCGCGCCCACACTTGCACCGATGAAGGATGACCGTCCGAAGTGTGACGAGTGTTCTCGCAATGGGAGGGGCCATGGATCTGAAACGTCTCTTCCTTCAGCTGGGTACACGACTATCTCTTATATCTAAGCCGTTGGGGCATAAGGATGAGGTGCTCAACTCCGTCACAGGTATTGATCGGGAGTGATCCGTCGTGATCTCAGCCAAACGCCTCCGACGCTCAAGATGTTCGCTTTTACTGGCGAGCGGACGGCGTGCTGTTGCCTGTTACGACGTGAGCCTGATAGCATAGATGGGTAACATTGTGTCTTCGGACCGTCCATGTTGGCACTGGGTTGACGCGTGAGTGCTCGTGCAGATTGGATTGCTTGGACTGGAAGTCATACCTGATGGCGTCAAGTCGCCAGGGCTGAAGCGCTCGCCGCTCCATGGCGCCAAACCAGCGCACGCAGCCTTGTCAGCATCTGGCTGGGAGATCCAAGAAGTGATATAGCCGTGCGAATGGCATGCGGCTGGAGGATGCAGCTGACGGCGGCAAGTGAGATTGCGCTGTCTGATGGCAGTGAGATTGATTCCGAGCTAGTCCCGGGGCTGGAAATGAGAAACTTCAACCAACGAACCTGCAGGTCGGCAGCCGATAGGTATCGATGGAGCCCCAGTACGGATACCTCACACCGTTCCACTCATCACGGCTCTTGAGATCGGGCACCTTGATCATGGTCCACTCGACATCCATGCCAGCATCGAAGAGATCCAGCTCCGAGACCCTGGTGTACACGTCGTAGCAGACTTGACGGTCAGCCCCAAGCCCGTTGTAAAAGCCGAACTTGCCCTCCTTGTCGAGCAGAGCAATGACGTATTCCCGGAAGAATTCTTTGAGATCCTTGTAGTCTTCAGCATAGGTATCGTAATAGATCCCATCCAGAACAATGCCTTGCTCGATCAGCTTGGGCAGGACGTCTTGCCATCTCCCCTCATGCACTGTCACGTTCGGCTTCTCGTGCCAGCCTTCGTCTCTCAGCTTCTTGATGACGGCGGGGTGGGCCTCGACGATGTGGTGCATGGACGGTTCGTTCTCCAAGAACATGCGATCGACGATTCCCATCCCGTGCCCGACGTTCATCGTTCTGAGTCCTGGCTTGTCGGCGAGCTGATGGGCAGACACCTTCATGATCTCAGTTTCCCAGTCCATCATGACTGCATTCTTGTCAGAATCGAGAAGACGATCCCCGGAGTATGTGAGCTCGGACTTCAGATAGTCCTCGTTGTTGACATTTGGGTTGCTCAGGACAGGCTCGGAAGGCCTGGACGCTCCACCGGCCTCGTCGGTCACCGCCAGCTCAGGAACGCTCGAGTCAGCAGCAGCACTTGTCGTTGCCTGTGCACCAGTCGTTGCATCCTTGTCGGCCGTGTGCGACGGGTTCGGTGTCGGCTCGAAACCGGCGGGTGTGGTGTCGGTGGTCTCGGCGACGTTGACTGATGTGCCTGCGGGCCTGGCGCCCGCGTGCTCGGGTGGACCCGGCTCGAAGCCGACAATGGCGTCGTCGTCGTCGTCGTCATCTTCCTCCTCATCGTCATCCGGCAGCAGGGCATAGTTGTCCAGCCGACTGAACAGCAGCTCGGCTCTCACGCCCGCTTCCACGATTGCCTCGTATACCTGGTTCAGACCCAGGCGCAAGGCCAGACAACCCGGCGTCTCATCGTCGTGATCGAGCTCGTTCCATATGGCGCCATTCTCGAACAGCAGCTTCACGGTGGCCAATGCCGACTCCTCGTCCAGGGCGTTGGTGTGAAGGGCATCGCCTTCGCCATTGACGCCAGCATCTTTCAGCTCTTCCGGGTCCGAGTCACACGACGCGATGGCAGCATGCAGCGGCGAGTAACCCGTGTCTGGATCCTGAATCTTGGCGCTGCCACGCTTGAACAATTGCCGCAATGCGTCGAGGTCGTGGTTGGTGGCGGCCAGCAGGATCTCGTCGTGGGTGGTGTCGGGGTCGATGCGGGCACTGGGCGGGTGGAGGGGTTGTTCGGTGGATTGTGTTGTGGACGGCATGATGGGCCTCTTATCTCTCCGAGGCTTATCTGACCGCCGACGAGACTGCAACTTCTGCTTTGGAAAGAGCAGCCCCGGCCACAGGAGCTTTTTCGCGGTCCGGGGTGCGGGCGCTCCCGTGCACCTGCCTGGATTTGATGCTGATGATTTGGATCTCTGCGCTTGTGCCCCTGTCCAGCCGCCAGCTTTCACGCACATTGATGAGCCGAGACGGCCTGGCTGCCCTCCAAGCAGCGGAGCGTCATGCCCACCACGCCCATCATGCCCATCCTGCCAACACCGCCAACGCCGCCAATCACGCCAACACCGCTAATGACGCCAACACCGCCAACACCGCCAATCACGCCAATCCGGGCAACGGTCCATCTACGGTCCGAGCGAAGGTGACCAGCACAACCTGGTCCGCCGGCTCCGAACCAGCAGGGACCGTCTCCGACGATGACGAGATAGAGGACTACGATGACTTGCAGATCGACCCCGACACGCTCGTCGTCCACAGCAGGAAGAGCATGGATGATGGCTTCAGACCCGCGGCCGGCCCGCTGCTCGCCAACGTGGATGGTCGTGGAAAGAGCCAGGCCGAGACAGGAAGGAGCGCAATGCACCGAAAGAGGAACAGCATCCCCATCCGGCTGGAGAAGACGAACCAGAAGGGCAGATACATCCTGACGGCGGACGATCCTGACATCCGCTCCATCCTCCAGAGGCGATTGGAGAGGAACGATGATGACTCCACGGCCAAGAAGAACCGCATGCGATTCAGAGATCTGCTGTTCACCAGACAATTCACCACCTTCGATCGTCAGAACCCAGCCAGCTCCGAGAGTCCATTCTTCGGCTTCTTCACCCTCTTCTGGATCTGCATGGCATGGGTCATTTTCCAGTACTCTCTACGGAATTGGAGAGACTACGGCAGCATCCTGGGCACCAATCAGATCGCCAAGATGATGTTCAGCCACGACGTCTTCGTCCTGGGCATCACAGATGGCGTCATGTGCCTCGCGACCTTCACCACCTACCTCCTGCAGCTCCTGGTATACAAAGGCTGGGTGAACTGGGGCAAGGCCGGCTGGATCATCCAGAATCTGTGGCAGAGCGCATATTTGGGCGGCGTCATTGCCTGGGCATACTTCAGAGAATGGCCGTGGACACATACCATCTTCGCCGTCCTCCATGGACTCGTCTTCCTGATGAAACAGCACAGCTACGCCTTCTACAACGGCTACCTGTCCGGCGTGTGTCGGAGAAAGGCCCTCCTCGAAGAGAAGCTGCAAGAACTTCGGGCCCTCGAGCCCATCCACTCTCGCCCGACCAGCCCCAGCATCTCACGCCAACCCACCAGCGAACTAGCCAGCGGCATCGACCTCGAAGAACTCTCCCGCAAAGCCTCCGAACACACCACACCCGTCGACTCCGCCCTCACCAAACGCCGCCCCTCCATGGGCCCCCGCACGTCCACCAACCTCGCGCTCGAAAAATCCGACGTCGCCACCATCGCCTCCGCCATCCACTCCGGCCAAGCCCTCTCCTCCGAACAAATGGACACCTTCGCCGAAGTCATCCGCCTCGAAATCTCCGATCTCGAGCGCGAGCTCCACGGGAAAAGCCCCGAAGGCAAGAACGCCTACCCGCGCAACCTCCGCACGCTCAACTTCGCCGAATTCATCTGCCTCCCCACGCTCGTCTACGAACTCGACTATCCCCGTCAAGAAAACATAAATTGGTGGTACGTCGCCGAAAAGGTCGCAGCCACCTTCGGCGTCCTAGCGATCATGATGGTGATTTCGCAGGCCTTCATCTACCCTCCGGTCGCGAAGACGGTGCAGATGAAGGAGGCCGGCATGCCGATTGAAGAGCGCTGGCGCGAGTTTCCGTTCATCGTCTCGGATATGCTGTTCCCGCTTCTCATCGAACAACTCCTGACCTGGTACCTAATCTGGGAATGCATCCTCAACGTGCTCGCGGAACTCACGCGATTCGCAGACCGCGGCTTCTACGGCGACTGGTGGAATTCTGTCACGTGGGATCAGTACGCGCGGGACTGGAATCGCCCGGTCCACAATTTCCTGCTTCGACACGTCTACCACAGTTCTATCTCGACCTTCCATCTGAGCAAGACCACGGCGACGTTTGTGACGTTTTTGTTGAGCGCGCTGGTGCATGAAATGTGCATGGCGATCATGTTCAAGAAGGTGCGCGGGTATCTGTTTTGGAGCCAGTTGATGCAGATGCCGCTGGTGGTGATGAGCAGGAGTAAGGTTATGAAGGGGAGGGTGGTTTTGGGGAATGTGATTTTTTGGATCGGTTTGTTTGTGGGGCCTAGCTTTTTGACGTGTTTGTACCTTGTTATATAGAGGGGATTGGGTGGGATCACTGCGATGAAACTGATGATGCTCGTCAGCTAGGCCGCCTTCCTGCTCTTGGTGGCATGCAACTTGTTCTTGTGCCAAAAATGCTTCGCGAGCCCTTCTGGACCAGATGCGTGGGCTGCGACTGGGACGGATGCTCCTAAGAGCACGTGTTTAGGGCGTAGGCGACCCCGGGCGTGCAAATTCATTCGCACGCGGCACGACCTTCACGCTGGCCTTCCGCAGAGCTTGTGCAGCCTTGGAGCTGTGCGACGTCTTTCTGCTACAAGAGATTCTGGGGGCGCGACATGCTGCCACACAGACACAGAGCCCCGACACTGGCACGAGTGGACATCATGCGGGATTCCAAACCATGTGACTTTGACGAAGGAAGTTTCCATCAGCATGTGCAAGCGCGTACGCACTCGAGCGTGATATTGTTTGCTGCTCCGCTCTTCCCAACTCTAGACATCTCGATCCACGGACATCCACCTTCTACCCACCGGAACCTCAACAAGCGGACAGGAAACAATGAAAGCCCTTACCACCCTCCCCCTCCTCACCTCCCTCCTCCCCCTCACCACCGCCTCCCTCCAAAACCTCACCCTCCCCTTCCTCCACCCCCGCAACCACTCCAACCTCTCCCAACGCTGGTACGGCGTCCCCGCCCCCTCCTCGGACAGCCAGATCCCCGGCGGCTGGGGCCCCTGGCCCAAGCTCTGCTCCGGCGCCTCCCAAACCCAACCCCTCCGCTACTGCTTCGCAGACGCTCGCTCCCAAACGAACCTCCAATCCATCGTCGACGAGGCCGTCGCGCGCTGGGCCCCCGCCCTCGCCGTCTCCCAACTGACCATCGCGCTCGACAACGAGGACAGCCCGATCTGCGACTGGAGCCAGACTCGGGCTGACGCGCTGGCGATTTCGGACCGCACGAGGGATGGAGACGAGGCGTGGAATTGGGAGGGCTGTGAGAGCGAGACGACGACGGGGTATTGGTATGGGAGTCGGGAGGCGGGGAGGCACGCGCTGGGGTTTTGCGAGTCGAAGCCGGATTCGCGGGCGCAGACGAGGGCGCATGCGGTCCGGAGTATGATGCATGAGGTGGGGCATGCGGTCGGCTTGACGCATGAGCATCAGAGGCCGGATCGGGGGGAGTGGGTGTGGTTTTATTGTCGGAGGTTGCAGGGGTATAACGATCTGAAGGCGGGGGATACGTTGATGATTGATCCGAAGGCGATGTTTGAGGATGATGCGACGGAGAGGCAGAGGTCGGTATCTTTTTATTTTGAGTTGTGATTTTTCAAAATTGTTGTGGCTTAAGGTTGGCTGTTGGACTGACGGTCGTCTGGTGGGTTAGATTCGAGCTGGTTTGCCAGATCCAAGAATACGCT
Organism: Teratosphaeria epicoccoides; assembly: GCA_021401465.1. Taxonomy (NCBI): domain Eukaryota; kingdom Fungi; phylum Ascomycota; class Dothideomycetes; order Mycosphaerellales; family Teratosphaeriaceae; genus Teratosphaeria; species Teratosphaeria epicoccoides. The sequence continues at coordinate 57,839 of JADDMT010000042.1, forward strand.
CAAGCGTACCTTCCGGACGCGCTGGCCTACATCAAAGGCGACAACATGGTCGACCCGCGCTTCGCCAGCTACGAGGCTGCTGACGAATTCGACTTCGACAGCATCATGATGTACAACTCCTACCCCGGCGGCGGCAAGGTCGGGACGAGCAAAGACTGGGTGTTGACGAAGAAGTCGGACGGTTCGCCGGTGTGGTAAGACCGTCATCTTCATTTCAGCACTTGAAATTGTCGCCGTGAGCTGACGAGGAGTGCTGCTACAGGATGGGAGGCGAGCAGGACCCTTCCAAGGCGTCGATCTCGGAGGGTGACGTGGCGAGGATTGCTCAGCTTTATGGCGGGTCGCCTGGGCAGCAGAATCTGGAGGCGTGGGGAGGGAGTGAGATTCAGGTGAAGATTAGGGATTTGGAGATGGTTGTGCCGCCGGCGAGGAAGCGTCGGGATGAGCTCTGAGGAGATCTGGGGAATCTGTTGATGCGTGGTCGTGGTTTGCTTGAAAATGTGCGAGCTAGCATTTCGGTCTTACAGAAGAGTTTGGAGTATTTGGTACGTCGCCGGAATAAATGGACCATGTCAATAGCCAGCTTCGGTCCTGACGATGATTGTGGGACGTCATTGCTGCCTGCGATTTGCATCCATGACGAGCGAGAAAGCAAAGACTCGGCTGTCGAGAGATTGGTGTCGATAACCGCAAAACTCGGCGGTGTTGTTTGCAAGTGAGCAGCGTGTTTCGAATGTGATTTGCAGGGGGAGCGAGAAGAAAAGCCAGGACGTTATGGACGAGCGATAAATCTAGTCTGACAGCTTCGGATGGGCTGTCTGCATGTCAGATTATCGCACACGCATAGAGCTTCGATGTATAAAGGCAGCTGCTCGCCAGATGAGCATCGCGCACCCGAAGCGCAAAACATGTTGGGCTGCAGCTGCGCGGACCGACGATATGTCCAACCGTGCGGCTTATACTCTGCGCATATTTGACAAGGTTTGTTAGGCGGTAGACTGAACTTCGAACTGCAGGTCCGCGGGTTCTCGGAGGGCCGTTTCAGCAGGCCATATGTATATAGAGGGCGCAGAGCTCTTCCTTCTCACGCCAGCGTTCTCCAGCTTCAAGCTCCGACAGACTGAGCCTGGTGACCATGAGAGCCGGGTTTGCGGCTGTTCTTCTCGGCTTCGTCCTCGGGACGGCAGCCACTTCGTCCTACAGTTCCGACGACGAAAACAAGTCCTGTGCCTGCCTCACGGACGACGAGGCAAAATACTTCGTCAGCCAATTCTCCATCATCGCTTCTCAAGGCCCGGACTACAAGGCCGTCGTCAACGCGACTCTGACCGAGGACTTCCAATCCATCTCCGACAGCATCAATTTCGTCGATGGCGCGCCCGTACGTCCTGTCATTCCACGACCTCCCGCACCTAAGCCAAGACTGACCAGAATCTTACCAGCTGAACACAACCCTCACGCACAATCGCAGCGAGCTGCTGATGCAGGAAGCTGAGCTCCCGGCGGTTGGCACCATTCGAGATCTTTTCATCTCGCACAGCTGCGACACGATTACGTGGTACTGGCAGTTTGCTACCACGCCGCTGCCGACGAGGGGCATAGCGATCTTGTTTGTGGATGCCGACAAGAAGATTTACAAAGCGTACCGAGAAGTCAACAGTGCGGTGGTGCTGTGGAATTTGGGGCAGCCCGAGTGCCAGTCGAACTTTTCCGTGCCAGCTGTGGGAGACCAGGGGCCCGAGTTTGAGAGTGACGGGTGTGGAACTTGCCGAGGGGAGTGAGGAAGATCTGCGGAGCGGGCACGTGGTAGATTACCTTCCTGCTGAAGAGGGCGCCAAGACCGGGTCGCTACTGCTCTGGTCCCTGCGGAGGGGCGGCGGACTGGGGTGTCGCGTGTGGAGAGCGAGCAGGTGGAGTGCAGGAGCGTGGAGGGTGTGTTGTATATTGCTGTTGGTCCATTTGGTCATTGCTTCGGCGCCACCCCGTCCGTGCAAAGCCATTCTCGACTTGATGACGTTGCAACCAGGTCGCGTGATTCTCATCCTCACTGTTCGTGCCCGACTGCATGCATGTGTCCGCGGACTGGAAGACTTCTGCACGAAATGCACCACCGGAGATAGCAAGAGCCTCGGAGACCCACCAATCCCGCCACATGGATCACGGCGCGAACCCACTTTTACCCCATGCATTAGTGCCACTAGTTCAGTTCACATGCGCTCCTTCTTCCTTGGTACATAAACACGGGACACAACTGCAGACATGTCAGCTCACGTTGTTCACACCGCCGCGACCCTCTCATAATGACACCTGCGATCATGGACAACGCCGTCAAGGCCATCACAAACAATGCCATGGCGACAGACGAATCACGCTTCCTCACGCTGCCCACGGAACTCCGTCTCCACGTCTACGACCTGATCGTCGGCTCCCAAAGCAGCGTCAAAGTGCGACCTCGAAAACCCCTCTAGCCCCACCGAGACGAGCCAGTCGTCACAGACGGAAACGCAAAAGGCCTGCTGCAAGTCTGTCGCCTCATCCGACAAGAAGTCCGGCCGATCTACTACTACGCCACCGTGCGCCCCCCGAACCCGCCACCATCCGTCCTGTCTCGGCGCACCCAGAACTGACGTCACACCAGGAATTCGAGCTCGACGACTCCTTCGACGAGGCCTCCCTCTGCGCCTGGCTCCAAGCCATCGGCCCCGCCGCCCTCGCCGACCTGCGACGCATGACTCTGCGCTGCACCAGCCGCTGCCGCATGCGGGCCCCGCGCCCCGGCGCCGACGCCTGCACGCGCGAAGCACGACTCGACTTCGACCTCCCGCCGTGCGCGAGCGCGAGCACGGGGAAGGAGATGGCGAAGCCGGCCGCGCCCGCGTTCTGCTCCAACCGCGCCCCGTAAGCCCAAGAACTCCACCAAAACCCCCGGCCGCAGGCGGCCGACCCAGCTGAGCCACCTTTCCCAGCTCCTGCATGCTCGCCACCACCCGCGCCGTCCTCGCCGCCAGCGCCCTCATCGGCACAGACCTCGAGTCCGGCCAAGCCGTCATCACGCCCGCCGCCATCGTCGAGATCTGGCGAGCGCTGAAGCGCGCACACAGTGACGTACGTCGGCCCTGTCCAGCCGTCAGTGCAAAGTCCTCCACTAACGCTGTCGATCGGTGCAGGACGGCGGGCCATAGTATCGCACGCGCCGACGCATTCTCCTTCGCTCTCGTTGCTCTCCTCGTCCGCCGTCTACCTCGTTGTTCAATCCATGAGGATCTTGTACTCGCACGAGTGCTACGGCTTCCACAGCGGCTGGTGGATCCTCAGTAAAGTTGACAGCTTCAGCGTAGCGTCTTCGACCTCTGTATACTTGTCGGTATGGCCCGGAATTGCTTCCAGAGGGGACAGGGTTTTGTGGCGCGGGCTTTGGGAAAGGAAAGCGACTTTCCATGGCAGGTTGAGAAAGGGGGCCATCAGCCCGACGTGAAGGGGAATTGCTGAGTCAGGATCGCGGACGGATCATGAGCGTTTGTTGGGGGTGATCAGATGACGTGGCTTCGGTCGGCTCGATGAGGCGTTTCAGAATCTCAGCATCTCCTGACGACGGACGATTTGGGTGGAGGTTGACAAGCTGCAAACTCCATGAGCGCCACGTCCTGACAGAATGCAGCAGCATGCAGCCGCACTAGTAGAATCGCTAAAGCATTGCACGCCACGTCATATAGCGCATATAATCAGATTGAGGCAGGCATACAGCACTCCTCAGGATCCCTCTCATCTACCTCCCTTACCTACCTCCCCATCAAAATCCCCCTGACCCTCCTCCTTTCCTCCTCATCCATCCTCCACTCCACCCCGGTAACCGCATCAACGTCCTCCGCTCTCAACGCCTCCACCTCCTCCCACTCATCGTCTTCCATATTAATCACCAACGTCATCTGCGCCACCTTGGCAAACACATTCCTCAACCCATACTCCCCTCCCTTCACCGCCGCCGCCACGATGCCCGCAAAATCCCGCTCTAACCTCACCGCACCCAATTCACTCACTCTTCCGTCATAGCTCCACAGTCGTTTCTGCAACCGTTCAGACAGGAAAGAACAGGACGCGAGGAGGAGTTTGTTGTAATTGGGCGGCGTGAGCAGGCGTTTGATCGGCAGCATGAACGCCTGCCAGCCGCGTTCGAAGCGCAGCGGTACTTGGCCTTCTGCTACTGCGGAGGTGATAGCGTCGTCGTCGGCGGTCGAGGTTTCGTCGGAGGACGTGAGACTGTAGTCCACGTCTCGGAAGGCGTCGACGAGGACGGGTTGCAGACGCGGGCGGATCACGCGACGGAGCATCACGTCCACGGCGTCTTCGATGAGTTCCGAGGTTTTACTTTCGAAGCCGTGTTGGACGGAGTGGAGAGCTTTGGTCACGAAGACGGCGTCGTGGGCGAAGGCGAAGGTGTCGGCGAGGGTTCTTGGCGGGCCGAGGCAGGACTGCACGATGCGTTTGGCGTAGTCGGTCGCGACGTCGAGGTTGTTCATCAGCAGCATGAAGTGGATGATTGTGCTTTCGGGTGGTAAGGCGCCTTGGACGGCGGCTTTGGGGAAGGCTTCGTTTTGCATCTTGCGCTGCGTGATGCCGAAGAAGTCGGAGGCGAGGACGCGGCCGATGGCGGGGATGACGGAGGCGGCGGTGGCGCGTTGGGAGGTGGATAGGGTGCGTTGCATGACTTGTTGGGCGTTGTACATGACGTCGTCGACGGCGCTGGTGATGAAAGGGGGTGTGGAGCCGACGGGTTTGGTGGGGTTGAGAGAGAGGTCCGGGGGTGGTTCGTCGAGTTGAAAGGCTTTTTCGACGGCGCGGCGGAAGAAGAAGGTGGCGAGGAGGTTGAAGGGATCGATGAGGTGGTCGGAGATTTTTTTGTGGAGGGTGCTGGTGGCGAGGAAGGAGGGGATGGTGAGGCCACCGTCGAGGGGGGGGGATTCTTCCGCTTGCGCGGCTTTGTGGGCGATGAAGCGGGTGTAGAGGGACCATCGGCCGAGCATGAGGGCGCTTTCGGAGAGAAGGGCGTCGACGTCTTTGGTGTCGATGCTGTCATCTTCACTCGGTCGACCGGACGCAGGCGCGGGTGAGCCTCTGCCCGATGCTAAGCCCGCAGGCTTCTGAGAGGATAAAAGGCCTTGGGCCAGGAAATTGAAGGGATGGCTCTTGACATCGGTGAGCTTGCGGCTGACTCTTCGTTCCTCGGACCAGGTGTCAAGGATGATGCCCGCTTGCACATCGGCTTCGACTTGAATGCGCTGGATGACTTTGACCATGCTTCCCGCTCCGTAGTGGCGTTCCACCAACGGCTCATGACCGTCCACAATCTCGGCAATGTGTTCGAACAGCTTGGTGAGGGCATTCGCGTAAAACAGGCCTTCGCGCCTCTGGGCAGTGTTGAGATTGGCTCGCGCGCGAGCCGCAATGCCCGAGCAGACATAGCGGCCGTAGGCATCGAGACCAACATCCGAGCGGTCGATGAGGGGAAACAGCTTGAAGAAGCGCGCAATGTTGGATCCGTCTCCGGCCTTGACTGCCCTGTCAAACTCTCGCAAGAACAGACCGCACAAGCTCTCGGCGGCAGCATTCAGAGTCTCCCGGGGCGGATCCGGGACTTCAGCGGTCGGCACTATCTCTTGGGCAAAGGCGCCATCGATGACGCTGTCGGGTACCTGACTGGCTCGGTACAGGTAATTGGCGGCGGTCTCCCAGTCTTGCGGGGCTCCCATGGATCCCGTGACGCCGAGCACGCAGGACTTGAGCTCGGCGACTTGTTCGACGACTTCGAGGGTGGCCTTGACGTTGGCCTGTTCATGGTCCAGCTTTTTGACCGCTGCCGAGATTCTGTGGGCGGTGGCGGCGGCATTGGACAGCATGCCGCTGCTGATGGCTCGCGTCGCAACAGTCTGGGAGGCCAATTGTGCTCTCGCCAAGTCCAGTCTGCCCAAGTGTCGGGTGAGATCCTTTTGCGTGGCCAGCAAATGGTCCAGGCGAGCCGTCACGGCGGCCTCCCTCGCTCCGAGCTCGTGGAGTGCGGCGCGGATCTCGTGCGCCGACACGGCACTGTCGACAAGTCTGGGTGGTAGTGGTGGTGGTGGTGGCCCATGATTGTCGTTGAGTCGGTGAATGGCATTGGCCTCTGCTGACATGTTCTTGTGGACGTCGGGGTCGCTTGTTTTGGAGGAACAGGTGTCACGGAATGGGCAGGCGCGGAACTGCAGCGCGTGACTGAAGTTTATTGATGATCACTTCGGATCCAGCGGGTTGGGATGGGGGTCACAGCGCGCATTGTTTGTGATGTGGTGGTCGGAGGTTTGGAAAAGGTGTTGGTTGCATGTGTCTTACACAACTTCTGACTGATCCCAGCATCATCACATCGGTGGAATACACATGCCATATGATCCACCATCATCGTGCGTGCTATGATTGGTGGAGCGCCACGGCGTGCTCAGCCACAGGCCCACGTGTGCAGAAGCGTGAGACCGGGAAAGGCTGGCTGGGGAGATGCAAGGCAGGAGGTGTCGATTGTCGATAAACAAACGCTCGCGGCGCTTTTGGCAACTGCGACGGGCAACACAGAGCTGAGGTAGGAAAGAACGAGCGGGCAGGTCAGGCTGTCTGCTCGTTGTTATTATCGTCATTATTGTTATTCTTGTTATTACTATTATCGTCATTACGCAAGCTACTACCTCCTACCTTCCATTAGTATCAGGTCTCCAGTTATTCCAGTCGTCAGCTGGAGTGGTGCATGGAACATCAATGAGCACGGCCACACTCATCCGGCTATCAGCGACCGACACACCTCATGTTGCCACCCCACCCCACCCGATAACCGCCTGCCACCGACCATGGACATCATCGACGCCCGACATGTCCTCTACCACGCCGCAGCACTGGCCGTCCGAGCGACGGAAACCCCCTCATCCACCCCCTCCTCCCCCACGTCCACGTCCACGACCACCGCAACATCCACCGCCTCCGCCGACGCGGTCACCCGACCGCCCGTCTACAAGATCGTGGGCATCTGTCTCGCCGTCGCCTCGGGCTTGTTCATCGGCGTGTCGTTCGTGCTGAAGAAAGTCGGCTTGCTCAAGGCCAACGTCAAGTACAACGAAGAAGCCGGAGAAGGCTATGGATACCTCAAGAACGCGTACTGGTGGTCCGGCATGACCCTCATGATCCTGGGCGAGATCTGCAATTTCGTGGCCTACGCCTTCACCGATGCCATCTTGGTCACCCCGTTGGGAGCGCTGTCCGTCGTCATCACCACCATCCTGTCCGCCATCTTCTTGAAGGAGCGACTGAGCTTCGTCGGCAAGGTGGGCTGCTTCATCTGCATCGTGGGCTCCGTCATCATTCCCTTGAACGCTCCGGAGCAGAGTGCCGTCGCCGACATCCAGGAGATGCAGCATTATGTCATCCAACCCGGCTTTCTGACCTACACGGGCGTGATACTCGTGGGGTGTGCCTTCACCGCCTGGTGGGTGGCGCCTCGCTATGGAAAGAAGAGCATGCTGGTCTATCTCAGCATCTGCAGCCTGATCGGAGGTCTGTCGGTCGTCTGCACGCAGGGCTTGGGTTCTGCAATCTTGGCCCAAATCAACGGCGAGGCCCAATTCGACAAGTGGTTCATGTACGTGCTGCTGGTCTTCGTCATCGCGACATTGCTGACCGAGATCGTCTATCTGAACGTGAGTGCATGATTGATCGCGCGTGCTGGCGACAAGCTGACCCATCACCCAGAAAGCCCTGAATCTGTTCAACGCAGCACTGGTCACGCCAACCTACTATGTCTACTTCACCACCTCCACCATTGTCACCTCCGCTGTACTGTTCCAAGGCCTCCATGGGACGGCCACACAAATCGTCGATGTGGTCCTTGGCTTCCTGACCATCTGTTCCGGCGTCGTACTCCTGCAGCTCGCCAAATCCTCCAAAGATGTGCCGGATACGGCGGTGTTCAAAGGAGATCTTGATCAGGTGCGCACAGTGGCGGAGCAAGAAGAGCCGGAATATGAGCCAAGGGCGGACACGATACGTGGTGGAGCGGGCATCGTGAGAGCGATGAGCAAGATCCGGACCAAGAGGCAGGTGGAAGAAGTCAAGCGCATCCACGAAGAACACATGGAGCCGATTGGCGAGAACGAGGAAGTCGAGTGGGACGGACTGCGAAGGCGGAAGACGGTGTCCAGCGCTGGCCGATCGAACGCTGGTTCGATGAACCGCGGAAAGACTGTCCACCCACCTCTTGGCATGTCCCACTTCCCTTCCGAAGGGGACGATGTCAGCGAGCCCGACTCCGAGCTCCACCCCGGCTTTTTCGGACGCATCGGCCGGAAACCTGCGCCTGCCAAATCGCAGCGAACGAGTAAGAGCAGCAGCAGGCCAGGCACAAGTCCCGTACCACTGTCTTCAGTGGAGCCGCTGCGGACGAAGATGACCGACGATCTTGACGACCGTCAACACCCAGCCGAGCATGTCTACGGGTTGCCGGCTGATCTGAAACACCACGACGAGTACGAGGGCGCAGATACTGCGTATCGGGGCGCAACCGGCGGCCCACATATCCATTTCGCCGGCGATGCCCGAGAACGAGCGGATTCCAGAGGCTCAAGTCTGGGTCCTCCACGGCCGCCTCCGCATGTCCCGCCTTCCGCAGCAGGCGGCAACAAGCGACAGTTTTCGTTTCAAGACTTCATCCACCGGCACAAGAACTTAGACCCGCATGCCGCCGACGACAACAGGCCGTTGAGCCGCGGCGCCCTGAGCTTCACCAGCCGGCGCAGCAGCATAGGCAGACACAACCGCGAATACCCCACCGGCTCCCAAACGACCGAAGAGGAGCGATTGGGCCTCGTCACAGGCGACGGCTCTCGGTCCACGCTCCCTCGCTACACAGAGCTCGAGGACAGCGGCGCCGAGGAGCGGAGATCGAGTGATGAATGGCAGGTGACAAGCGGGCAGTCGTCGAGCCCGGAGATGGTGGGAGGGGATTTGGGCAGGCAAAGGACGAGGGATCTGTACAGTGATTTGGAGGAGGATTTGTATGATGAGCCGCTGAGGAGTCCGGTCACGAGGGGTGAGAGGGAGGAGAGGTCGGGCAGTGGGAGGGCGGGACCGGCGTTTATTTGACAGTGGGAAGGGGTGTCATGTTGTGGAGCGTTCCGAGCGTGCGGGCATTTCGCAGCGTCGTTGGTTTGGGTGTATCACGATGGATGACTGGGATACAGATCTGGCCCTGGGCATGTAATGAGCAAAGATTCTCGAATACATATGTCTGACGCCAAGGGATTGTTGCGGGTCCCGCCACTGTACATGGATGTTGGTGACATCCCGTGCCTTCTCCGGCGGCAAATGCCACCGCGCGCGGGCCTGCTCCAAATCCGCCCGCCCCTCCACCTCCCCCAAGCGCATGGTGAAGCACTCCGTCGTCTAGCTACTATCACAGTGCCGCGTCATCGAGGTGTGTCCGTACAGGTATTCGGCGCTCGCGCGGGCGCAGGAGAGAGAGAGAGAGAACTTCCTCCTCACACCTGCTTTTTGTCCTGCGACGGACGGTGCGTGAAATTTCCAGGTCTCGACAAAAATTGCCCCTTTTTCTTTCCCTCTCCCTGTCTGCGCCCCCGTAGGCACGCTCTTCCTTTTCTTTTCCTCTCCCCATCTACGCCCCCGTAAGCACGCTCTTCCTTTTCTTTCCCTCTCCCCGTCTGCGCCCCTATAAGCACGCTCTTCCTTTCCCTCTCCCCGTGTACATGCACCACCAGGGCGAGAGCTCGCCTTGGTCTTTTCTCCGGCCACGTCCCTCGTGCATGTATAAGGCACGTGCAAAAGGCTCCTCGACATTGAAAAAAAGTGGGATTATGAGAGATGGGTCGAGGTGTCTCGTCCGATCATTCCGACCACAACTATGTTCCCGTTTTTTGATCGTCATTCGGTGGTCCTATCAGCAGCTCCTTCGCCGACGGGATTCGGGAGCCACCACACGTACGCGGCTGCACTGGGCCAGTTCAAGACGAGAGTCTGAAAGTCCGGCCGAGGAGCGTCGCCGCCCGACCGCGCCGTGGCTGCGTCGCCGCACGTCCGAGCCCCTTCTCAGCATCCGCGCCGTCGAGGAACCGGGTCCCGCGTCCCGCATCCCTTCGTTTCGCCCGCCGCCGCTCGAGCCACTGCCATGCGAACCAGGACAGCAGCGTGACTGCCATCAGCGGCAGCGTGATGGCGAGATAGAACAGTCCGGTCGGGTCTGCGCGGAGTTCCAGCGCCCCGGAGGCGGACGTCGATGTCACGGTGAGGTAGCCCATGCCGAGCAGTGTGGCGGTGAAGGTGGGTGGGAGGTAGAGGAGCGTGACGATGGCGATGATGCGGACGGAGCGGGCTTCTTCGATCGAGCGCTGCGTCATGCGCTCCATGCTGTAGGTGCTTTGCAGGGTGACGATGTCGCGGATGGAGGAACCCGCCAGGCGCTTCGAGATGAGTTCGATCTGGTTGCGAGTGAAGGTCAAGGTTCTGGAGACGTCGTCGAGAGTGGCGAGGAGCGATGCAGAGTGCTCGTTGGTGGCGTGCGCGCTGGTTGTACGAGTGCTGGCGCGGACGGGACTCGGCTTCTGTCGGTCGTGCACTTGTTCTTTCAACGCTGCGATGGTCTGGAGGTTGTTTTGGAGAACGTGGGAGGCTTGCTCGAGAAGCTCGTCGTACATCATTGCTTCCTTCAGGCGGTCGATTGGAAGCGCTTCTTTGCCCCTGGTGGAGACCTGGGCGAAGACTGCGTCGTTACGCTGACACCTGTTAATGCTCTCCCGCGCAAAACTCCCACAGGATGTACACTACTCACAATCTCCATGACGGCGATGTGCAGCGCAACAAGATACTCCCGCCAGTTCGCCACGATCGATGCGAACATCAGTTGCAGCATCACAGCCCAGTGCTCAAACGGCCGTGGCCCATCAAGATCATCCTTGAAAGCTTCCTTGATCCTGCGCTTGGCCTCGTTCGAGGTGTTGATCAGAACGAGGTTCTCTGATCTGCTGTCGATATCGTATGCCTGGTATATGGCCATCTGCCTGATCGACCACGCGAGTGGACCATTACGACCAGATCCGTTGGCCTCGACATGCTTGAGGTTGCAACACAATTCCAAGACCCGGTTAGGAGCGCCGGTCCGAGGCGAGCTGAAGTGAACACCTGCTCGTCCAATATAAAAATCCGAGTCAGTGCGTGCGAAATCTCCGAGTGTCTGAGCCAGAGGAGGCATGGCGTTGATGTGGGAAAGCAGGGCATCGAGGCCGTTGCTCGTGATCAATAACGAGCCCCTGGAATGCGATTGGGATATCAAGTAGGCGTTGGTGTTGTCTTGCTTTCCGGTAAGTGAACTCCGAGATACATGGTCGTGGACCGTCGCTGCATCCGACATTTGTTGGCTGACAAAAGCTAAGGAAAGTGTCAGCATTGCTAGGGTGCGCCAACAGGGGAGCCGTACATCGAGCTTTGATCTCCACGTGCGTGACACTGGTTGTCGAGGGCGAGCAGAGGCCCGAGTCAATGGCTGCGGATAGTGTGTTTCTTGCGCCATTGCAGTCGTCCGCGTCACCATGGTGTCGTTTCTGTCCCAACCACTCAGTCATGATACAGGGCAGGTCTTGTTGAGAGTGGAATGGAGTATCGCTTTAGACGGCGTTCCATGATTTTAATGCCATATCAGACGGACCTTGATGAGAGAGTCTCAGCTTTCAAGCCCAAAGGCTTGCGGAGCGCCATGGCTGTGCTCGTGCTTGTGCTCGTGCTCGTCAAAGCCTCGACACCGACGGCAAGCACAGCCGTGCTGGTGCTACGCCGGGTCAGAAGCTGAAAGCTCAGCCGACAAGCCAAGCGAAAGCGCCTCACGCATGCACGCCACTATCGATCACACCATGTTCAAGCACATGCAGCACAGGCTCCACCTTCTCCCTCAGCTCGCGGCATCAGCCTTGCTGATCATGCGAATGGGTCTTTTGCGCCCGCCTCGGCCCTCTTGCTTGCATCCTCGAGCTCTTCTTTCTCGGGCTGCGAAAGAGTATCAGCCGCCTCAGCCCTCGCAATGCAGCAATCAATCAGATATGTTTACCTTGCTCAATTGTGCCGGCGCCCACACGCGAGTACAATGGTTCTCGAGTGTCTGCGATCCTCTCAGAAATGCAGTTGGAAACTTGGGGCTGCAGAAAACTCACTGTTGTTTGATAGCGAACCATTTTGATACCGCCTTGCACTTTCGATGGCCACTTCTCCTCCAGCTTTGCTCTCAATTTCTCAAGATTCACATAACAAGACAGGTCGCTTGAAACCAAATCCTCCGCGTCAATAACCTCAACGGGCATCGCCATTGTCATGACTTGCTAATGCTAAGGCTGCAACGAGGCGGGGAGAAGAGGAAATTCCCCCCGGGGACTAGTCGGGCTATGTAATACTGTAGCTGCGACCCGATGCAGTGCAATAGGCAGCCAAGTCCGGTGCATGGCGCCACCCCCGGTGAAGGGCGTACGTTAGACGTCGGTAAGCACACCGATAATGCGACGACAAGGCAGAAGCTTGCATAGCCAACGCTGCTTCTCAATTAATCTCACACCATCGGCAAGCTGATTACGCCACTCCGTCGCTGAACGTCCTGCGCCTCGTGGGACTCAACCCCGCGTTGGTCTGCGGGCCACATGCAGCACGAGGCAGACCAGTCATAGACATCATACTGATGCCATCTTCCTCAGGATGGTGGCCGAGGATTGCGCCGTTCGGCTCTCTTCGCTGTCGAATGTAGTGAAGATAGCCATCCATGTCATGCCGATGCTCCTCCGGGTCCGGGGATGTCACCGCTACTTCGCAAAGGAGACATTCGCGCGCTCGCTCGTCGAAGCCTGGTCGAGTGTGCGTAGCAATCTCGAGGTCTACGGCGAGGCGGCGATGTATGATGCCGAGCAGCTTGGTAGCGTTCAGTCGAAGAGCAGCCCAATAGAGTGCTGCAGCGGCAAGCACGGCAACCGTGACATAGAGATACACTCGATCGGAGCGCTGTACAGGGACCGCGACGAGTATCACGCAACTGAAGAGCGCTGGTATTGATCCGAGCAAGAATGGCCCTAACCAAGGAGCACCTTTCGGGCGCAGCCATGCCGGTGGATCTGGGGCCACTCGCTCGGGCGAGCGAGGCCCAGACACTTCTCCAGGCTTAAAGCTGAAAATAAAGGCAAAGCCAACCACTGCTATGGGGTCCTCAGTCAAGGGAAGTCATTCGCGCTTCTGAGCATACTGACCTTCGAACAGGAAATGCCCATACACAAGGAGGTTGCCCGAGAACGAGATTGCGTCTTGCAAATTTGGTATTGCTGCAGTGACGCATATGTAGAAGACTGTCACCAGCCAGTGTATAGTGCTAGCACCCTCCGGATTCTGTCTTGACCGCGTTGGATCCTGGGAATGCTGTGGCGCGGATCTTCGCCAGTAATTGGAGCCAGGGAAGATGGAAGACCACGCGATTGCTTGCTTAACTGTACATCATCAGCATGAGAGTGTCTGACCTGCAAATTTGGTGAAGACTTGATACCCCTGGTGCACGTGTATGTGACGCTGACCATGCTCCCGAACGCCGAGATCGCCGTCAGTACAGCTGCTGCTACTACGGCTGCGTGCGAGCCGCCAAAATACTGCTTGCTGGTCAAATTCAGTTCATTTGTATGCAGGGATGAGCTACAGACTGTCGACATGTAATTAATTGGCGGATCACCCTGGTTCCAAGCGAAGCTGAAGCCCTGAAATTGTCGTCAGTCCCTGCTGTCCCAAAGAGGTCGATGTATTGACCGACCAGTATAACGGCTAGAACAACGTAGAGCACTCCTACGATGCTGACGCCGGCAAGGAATCCCAAGCGCAACACGTCGTAGTCTGGGATCTCTCCGGCGACCTGTGCCAAGTCAGTAATCGAAAGTGGTAGTAGTGTACGAGCGATTGTACCAAAGTTGCATTGTCCCATCCATGGAAGCTAAAGAACACTAGAAGCATGCCCAATGCCCAGTTTGACGGCCTATGATTCACTGTTTCTGCCCAATCGCTGCCCGCACCGGGGACAGGATCATGTCCAAGCCGCCACGCACCAGCAGACATGACAGCCAAAAGCAGCACGATTTTCGCGGTGGCAGTGACAGCGTTCATGAAAAGGGCAGTGGAGCTTGACCAAAGTATGAGCAGGCCCACGACAGAAGTAATGACGACGGCGATGAAGCGGACCATGCGTTGGTCGATAGCATCGGTTTCTGCGTCGTCCGGACTTACAGCTATCAGAACTTGCCGTCCAAATTGCATCGCGTTCGTGGTCGTGGTGTAGATGAAGACGAAGTAGAAGGCATAGAGAGTGTAGGCGAGCAAGCGAAAACGAGGCCAAGTCCGAAGGCGGCCGAGAAAGCGTTTGTGTCTGACTGTCGCGGTCATGGTATGATCCAGCTCCAAGCTGTCAGTCGCGGATCACCGAACAGATGCGAAATGCTCACATAGACAAGCTCGCCGCCGTTATACATTAGATCACGCGAATACTCGAGGTACAACCAAGCGCTGAATGTGTCAGAGGAAGAGCTTGATGGGTTCCGCCGTCTGGACGCACCTCGTGAGACTGTAGAAGAGACCCAAGGCCCAGAACACGGCAGCATGGGTCTTGTTCTGCGTGGCCTCGAACACCATCGCAGGGCCCGTGAAGATTCCAGTGCCTACCATTTTGTTGATGATCAGAGCTGCGACGTCCCACCACCTGAGGTCTTTTCTCGCCGCAACACCCCGGTGTTCAGGCGCTCGAGGCGGTTCTCTTGGCTCGTGATTCGTGATCATCGAGTTCTTGGGCGAAACATGAGGTTCAGCGTCTGGCCGGGGAGAAAGCTCTGATTGATGATGGTCCATGCTTGTCGCTCACGATCGGCCAGTACCATAGAGGTATGAGTGACGGAGAGCGTTTGAATTCGCATCGGCAGGTCCGCCAGACATGCCGACATGATATGATGAACATAGTTGACCTCCCACAGCCCGTTTGCACGGCCGCACACGGCTCCCGGTGTATACGAGCATTGACCGGGCAGTGTAACATGCGGCGGTGCCAGCATCACGTTGCATGCCGTGCTTTGTCCTGAACGGGTAGCCGAGCTTGTTCGCTTACGAGTCGCTTCGATATGTAGCGTCCATAGCGATACGAACTTCTGCATTGGGCATGCATTGCAGCTACATCGACTGACCGGCCAGGCTCAGCGGACGGGTGTGCGACTCGGCAAGCCCATGTCCCGCCGAGGAGCACCTGATTGAAGGCAATTCGATCACGATCATCGTCGACCACTTCCTCCGCGCCGTCCGCGAGGCTCCAGCGGTCTCGTCAGCGTGGAGCGCATAGCTGAATACCGGCTCTCTGCACATTGCTATGAGGCGGGCAATCCGCGGTCCAACGCGCACATGGACGTCAACCTGTTCCGGGACGAAGTTGCCGGTGACGGAGTCGAGAACTGCTGTCGATGCGTAGAGGTCGCCAAGAAGCTTCGTGCGGCGGCTATCCCAAAGAAGGCCATCACGGCGGCCACACCACCCCATGCTCTCCCGGACGAGGAGATTCTCCCCACGAGGTCATGTCTGCAACAAGCGCTCACGGACAACGCCGGATCCTGGCGTCAGGTTGAGTATGTTCTCGGCTGTCGATGTCCGAAGCTCTGTGGACCACGACGCGAGACACATCTTAGCAATGTGAACGCTGTCACTCGCTGGATCACAGAGCCTCAGCATCCAGAGCGCCTGGAATGGTTCGGCGCTCTCGTGCTGGCTGGCTGCTCCTTCGCGACATACGCCATGCACGCTTTTTCAAAGAGGTACACTGTCATTGACGAATTCATTGCGTTGGTGAGAGACGCCGACGAAGTTCAGCTCCAAAGCGCCTTGTTCCCCAAGCAAGTGTTTGGCCCCTATACCGCAAGCCTCCCTGATCAGTTCTGCGCGGCTGTGAGCAGGACAGCATGGCTCTTCCGCATCCCCGTACTCGGACAGTCCCATTTCGAAAGTTTTTCTTTCAAGAAAAGGCACAATTTCCCCTTCGTCAATGAGTCGCCCGTCCACGAAGGAGGACGTCCAGGGCAGCGACTAGTCAAGTGTGAACTCGCGGTGGAGTATGGCGGGAAAAAGGTGCGGTGCACCACGTGCAGTTTGACGACTATCTTTGGATACGCCGCTGACAATCTTTCAAGGACCAGGAGCTCTTTTGCAAGAGCAACACATACCGCATTCCCACACAGGACTCGAGGAACACGTTCCAGCGAGAAGCGGACACTCTGCTTCGATTGAAGCAACATGGTCACCACAATATCTTGGACATTCTTTTCGCCTT
This sequence comes from Teratosphaeria epicoccoides, assembly GCA_021401465.1. Taxonomy (NCBI): domain Eukaryota; kingdom Fungi; phylum Ascomycota; class Dothideomycetes; order Mycosphaerellales; family Teratosphaeriaceae; genus Teratosphaeria; species Teratosphaeria epicoccoides. Next base: position 74,223 of record JADDMT010000042.1, read on the forward strand.
TGAAGAGACCATTTCCCCCACTAAAGCAACTATGCACCTGGTCTTTCCATTCTTCGAATACGACCTTCACGACATCCTCTATCAACCCATGATGGCGGAGACCCTTTTCACTGCTGCGGAAGCCAACGCAAGGGAGCCTGTGCTCCAGCACAGTCTTTGGCTAGCTATCCTTGGTGTCGTTGAAGCTGTCCAGTATATCCATCATCACACCTATAGTGACGAGACGTTTGGATGCAGCCGAGTCGTGGAAGGCGTTCATTTCGATGTAAAGCCCGCAAATATTGTCGTTGACATGGGAACTGCCGCTGGGAGGCTTTTATTGACAGACTTCGGCAATGCTGAGCTCAAAGATGCGGTGGAAGGGCAGGCTCATGCCTATGGCTGGGAAGCGGGTGCGTACAATTATGCGCCACCAGAGAATGACAAGGAGGGCAACGCAGCCGAGCAGAACAGGACCAGGAGCAAGTACGATGTCTGGTCGCTTGGCTGTGTGCTGCTGGAAGTGTTGGTATTCATCACGCGCGGACGACGTGGGGTCAATGACTTCTACCATCGACGTCACGCTGAGTCTCCTGAGGATCACAAGAGTGCGGCTTTCTGGAAGATTAACGAGGAAGGCGAAGTTATTTTGCGACCATCGGTGCAGTCGATGCTTGATGAGTTGCACCTCAGAGGAGGTTCCGAGCTCCATCGCGTGCTTAGACAACTTTCAGCTATGCTCGATCCCGGCGTCAGGACACGATCGAGTGTGGTAGAATGCTTGGAAGAATTCCATGGCAGGGGCAAGAACGCCGAGAGTCTTCTCTTGCCGCAGGACGCTTCTGCTTTGATGGCTGGCGACAAGAACTACAAGCAGTTGAAAGCCATGTATGTTCAGCTGATTGTTCCAGGGACAGCTGCTAACTCGTCCCGGTGTGACTCAAGGTCGACGTTCCTTCTACCACCAGATAGAACGGCGTCAAACAACATCTCGGCAGCGCCCGTGCCCTGCGATATCTCGCTATGGCGAGCCAACATACCTCCTCATGACATAACAATGAATCTGAACGTATCATCTAGTGGCGAAAATCTGGTAACATCATGTATGGCCTGCCATGCTTATCTGCGACATTGGCTGATTGAGGCACAGGCAGTCGCCACGTCGGGCAAAGTGAAGTTCTGGTGCCCATATCGTTTTTCGATAATCGATCAGAGCTGCACGATTCAACGAGCAGTCTCGCACCTGTAGCATGTACCTTTGGCCCTGGTCTGCTTATCAGCGGCCATATGATACAATTCCGAGAGCCACAGGGTCAGTCTCAAAATGATGACAGACTTTCAGCGCCAGTGTACCTGATGAACCAGCAAACAGAATTCTGCCGATTCTTTGCGCTGATGACTTATCAGCGAATTTTGCCAGTAGACTATCCCGACGCACGTACTTACCAATTACTATCCTCCAAACACAATATCAGACTCGAGAGCTGCGAAATGATCAAACCCAATTTGGGCCCTTTCGGTCGCAGACGCTCACAACTCAAAGCTGGAAGAGTACAGATCTGGAGTACTCTGGACGAGGCCAGGTATAAGGTGCGTCAAAAGCCACACACTCGTATCGCGAGCTAGGGAGTTGATCAAGTCTAAGCAAATGTACGTCGCGCATGCCCCGTCGCTTGCTGATGACCAGAGCGTGCCCAAAAATAAGTCAAGATTCAAGCTGGCAATCTTCGCTCAAGTGGAAGATCCAAAAGCAGAAATCGCTGCGCATGGCAGGCGATCCTCAGGCTCCAGCAAAGCCACGTCCGTCTCCAGCGGCAACACGGAGTCGTACGCGGGAGATCAATCGCTTCACCATGTATGTCTGATTTTGGAAAGTGTGTCACATCAAAATGCTGCAAAAGGGACATTGCGCTAACGATCAACAGTCGATCGTGAGAACGTCCAGCTCCTGCCGCCTAAACACGGTGACCCATCTTTGACGTTGAGAAACTATGGTACCAGACGTAAGATGCCCGTGGCGATGCTCGAAGTCGGAGCGCACTCGACCCCGATCGAACGATCCAAGCAAATGCCGGGAATCCCGCTCTCGCCAGATTTTCTTGCGAGACATATCGAGAAGTCGGGCGTGAACATCTCAGAGCTCCATCTTAAGTTCCAGAGCCTCACAGGTAAAACGGACCGCTTGAGTCTCGTACCTCGTCTAACCGCGATCCCAGACTTGAACAGTTTGCTTGCAATATTAGAAGAACACCGCGTACCACCCAACATATCTGAGCTCCGCGAGAGACGCCGCCTGGACCGATTCGGCCTAGACACTCTGACCAGCGACAGCCAGACAGACGCAACGGCACAAGGTCCCCCAACGAGACACAATTGATCCACATTGAAGCAATAGAACGCTCGGGAAAGCTCAGCTCCCATTGATGCCCGTCAGCAACCAGCAAAAGGCGACTCGGCAATATCAGATTACCCTCGGCAGAATTTGGACCCCAAGGCTCGTGCAGTCCAATCCTGCAAGATCGAGAGTCCATGTCGCGATACAGCTCTCTCACCAAGCCATCGCGTGGGCTTCAATGGGTCGCGGCGACATCTCGGTATAGCATTTCCAGCCTCGCAAGCTTGACCGGCTCATCGCAAAATACTTCGTCCATAAGATTCAATTTCACAACTTCCACCTCCCATGTCAGGGCGACCGGCTTCTCGACCCACCGGCTACAAGACAGCATGTCCCGGAATTTCGAGCGCTTCACTGCAATCAATCTCCAGATTGCTTCGTACACTGTGTCTGAACACGAAGCGACGTAGAGGTCTTGCGGCACTTTGGAGTGGTATGTCTGCGCCTCCGCCTCAACAATAGCGCTCTTCAGCTGCGTAAGCTCTTCTTCTGTGCAACGCAGGACATAGCAAGCCACGTCCTGCAGACGAGGCGAGTCCGTACATCCTTCCGCCTCACCACCAGTCACTTCGATCATGAGTGCGCGCTTGGCATCTTCCAAGCCAGCTTCGAAGCCTGCTGGCTTGACGACCGATGGTCCGCCAAACCGAGCACCGGTGAGCATATCGCGAAAGGTCCGACGCGCCGCCACAATGTCAGTCCAGATCCGGGCTTGCTCAAGCGAGCTTGGGCAGTTCGGTGGATGCTTGCTCGGGCCAAGAGGTGAGGCTTGATACTTGAGGTTGTGCACGGCCGCGTGCAGAGCATGACGGAGATCGGCGAGTTCACGATCCGTACATCGGAATGCCTCTCGTGGACGATTGTCCATCACGGTCTGGACACTTGCCGTTAGGCAGGCTCGGCCACGGCGGTGGCTTTGACTCAAATGTGTTGGCTCGGACGTTGCGATCGTTGTGGCGATACTCATAGTGGTATCCAGAGCACTAGTACCGAACCCGCAGTCGACTTGGCAGATAACTTCGTGGGTCTTGGCGTTATGTTTGTGTCGTGTCTCGTGAGCCTGCGTTAATCTATCTACCTGGACTGGCCATACTGACGAAAGGTTTCGACATGCCTTACATACTGGAGCACTTGACTCACGAGTCTTGCACCGCCTGATGGCCTCGTTTGCCACTCCTGCCAACCCCTTGCTTTCGCTGTCATTCTGCACATCACAAACGCCATCAGTCACCGATGTCTCTCGTCACCAGCATTCTTCGTCACGAATGTCCGTCAACAAATGCCGTACTTCGCACCTGCTACCACCAACCCCCAACACCCCTGAAGCTGACATTGATACGTTACAGCTGTATTACGATCTCGCTCATTTCTGCTCAACGCGATCTCGATTTCATGATGTGATCTGATCATTCGTAAGCGGCACGTCTGCCACGTGACCGCGATGCGTCTCCATCGCGCCTGTGCTTGTTCCGGTCATCGAAGCAACACATGATGAGAGAGGAACTCGATACTCAGCCTGTCCATGTGGTCTGGTAGCCACGAGCTTTGGATACATTACAGCTCGAGCAGCACCTCGTCGGGCAACGCTGCCATGTGTTCCAACGTCAGCTTCGCTCCCGTGCAACAGGCAAACAACGCCAAATCATGGTGAGATTGGCCGCGCTTAGCCCTCGTGGGCAGTGAGCTTCAGAGCATTGGGGAGTAGCCCAGTTTCTCGCCGCTTGTTACGAAGGCTCCGAGCGCAGTGCCGCCCATCGTCCTGGTGAGCACAGTCTACCTTAGCTTTACATCCTGGAAGACTCCGTCGGTCACCCATGTGACCTTGCTTCGTCAGTATCTAGATCTGCTGGCGAGTGTGTTGGGCGTGGGAGGCTTGGGAAGCAGTTTGCGGCAGCGTTGGCCAGTGTATCGATTGATACTGAACTAGATAATTGCGTTCGAGATTTTGAGCTGCCGAAGATGGACAGGCTGATTAGCAAGGGCAGGCCCTCGTGCTAAGTTACTTTCTTGCACGAAGCTTATCCACGGAGAGTGGGGCGTTTGTAGAAAGCTTACATACCCGTGGAATATCAAAGTCAAATTCATAACTCTCCACAACAGTTTCCTGGCTTCCGAAGTACAATTTGCATTGAATGAACCTTCATACCGCTATTGTTATGGCGTTGGTACCGCCCTTCACCCGTGGTACTGCTCATGACAAAGTCAAGAAGGCACAAGACCTCTGGAACACAAAGTACGAGCTGCCGGGATCATTTTGCAAAACAAACTCATTGATTACCGCAGGCATCCCCAAAATGTCTCCAAAGCCTACACCGAAGACTCCACTTGGCGCAATCGAGACCAGTTCCTTGCCGGACAGGCAGAGATTGTAGACTTCTTGACCCGCAAGTGGAACAAGGAGAAGAACTATCGGCTTCGCAAGGAATTGTTCGCTTTCACGGACGACAGGATCGCGGTGCAATTCTGGTATGAGTACCAGGACTCGGACGACGGACGCAAATGGAAGAGGCAAGTCAGGCATGCCTTGTGCTGATCGGCTTGGACGATTGTCAGGCGCGAGCTATTTTGGTGGTGTCGGAGGTGCTGACGTCTTTCGTAGGTGCTATGGATTGGAAGATTGGACGTTTGCGGAAGATGGGCGCATGCGGAAGCGCCAGATGAGTGGGAATGATGTCGAGATCTCTGAGGAGGAGCGGTGGTTCAAGGATGGCGTGGACGTCAATGATGTTGACATCTCAGAGAAGCACTGGTAGATGAAGCTTTTGGGGTTCTGCATGGGATGAGCACAAGTCCACACTATGTGGAGGAGTTTGCAAAGCGCACCTCAGTGATGTCCTTGACGGCGAGAGCGTGAAGCCACGACCAGAGCGTCGCGGGAGTACAGCGCGCATAGCTTCCATTGCATTGGAGAGACCATCGATAGTTCTGCTCATGGGATGTTCAAGCAGGAGGAGTATCGTGTATCACAACGAGCAAGAACTTCGCATCAGGCACAACGACCAGCTCATTCTTCTTCGTCCTCACCCTCAACAGCTTCGCTTCGTCGTGCTCTCCATTGAGGTCCTCGATCAAGCTCCCTGCATCCTTCACAAACTTGTAGACCAAGCTTGCGACATGGTCCGCATTTCTGGTGCCCTTCTTGGCCTGGGTCTGGGCCGGGGCCGGTGCCTCGCCGTCGGTCTGTCCTCCCACATATGTGCCATTTGTCTGCTCTGTCTCCGCGACCTCCTCGGCAGACAGTAGGCCCGTCGAGCGGACTATGGCGCCAGTATCGCGGGCGAGGACGAGAGTGCTTTGGACGCCGGGGCGCTGGGCGAGGCGTGCGAGGAGGGACTCGGTCTCTGCTGAGGGCGAAGGCTGCTGCATCGTCGCTGGATGTACGAGCGAAGCGGAGCTCGAGTACGGCTGATCCGAGCTGGCGGGCACTATGTATTGGCTGTCGACGGTAGAATCATGATCGCCCCCAATGTTTTGCCAAAAACACCGGCGTTCAACGAGATTAACTCCGGGCGCCGCTTCGTTGGATGCAAAAATCACATGTGCAAAAATCACATGTCCATGATGGAACTCGTCCGTCCCGATATCTCACCAGACAACGCACAATGGGCTCGTCCACCAAGAAGAAAAATGAAAAGAAGAAGGACTTTGCCAAGCCCAAGCTGAAAGTCGGCAAGGCGCAACGACCCAAGGACTCTGCCACAAACACTTCCTTCACGGCCAAGTCGATCATCCTCAAACAGCAGTCCGTTAGCACAAGCCGAGATGCTGCCGCGTTGTTCAACCACCACCTCAGCCTGCTCAGTGCCAGAGCAGAGACTCAGCGACGTGATGCCTTGCAGTGTCTGACCACTGCTGTTTTGACTGCCGGCAAGGACAGACTTCCACAGCCTGCAGGCGCCATCGTTTCCAAGGCGCAGCCTTTGATATTGGATGGCAGCTCTGGCGTCAGACACGCCTTACTGAAGTTTTTCAGGGCACTGCCGGCTTCTGATATAGGGCCGCTCGACCAAGTGCTGCTGTACGCGCGGGCTGGCATGACACATTTGTCTGCAGACATCAGGTTGAGCTCGCTCGATTTGATGGACTGGCTTCTTGATACAAACGCGGAAGGGATCATGGCCTGCCCTGGAGGCTGGATCAAGACTCTGCGGACCTTTCAAAACTTGCTAGGCTGGCAAAGTGCGGTAGGCAAGGAGAATGCAGGTGTGGCAAAAGGGCGAGGCGAAAAGTGGACGGCAGCAGCGAAACCTGCAGGCAGCGGTATGGGCAGTAGCAAATTACTCGTGCGTCAACTGAACACTCTAGCCTCGTTTCTTACAGCAGGCCTATCGACTCCACCACCAGATGTGCAGGCGGGCGCAAGAAGAGCGGCTGAGCTGTTTCCCCTCGGCCAGACAGGCGCACACTCGATTTCGAAGAAGTCCAACCCGTTTGGCTATCTGAATTTGTTCGGGGCTACGAGAGATGTGGAAAGCGAGGCGTATGACGATGCAGAGGAGCGAATTGAGGTTTTCAATGAGGCGGGCATGCTTGAGGCTTTCGGAATAGGTACAAAGGAAGCAAAGAAGGAAGCTGGGGAGGTGGGTAGGGCGGCGAGTGGCGTTGAGAAGGCCCTCAGAATGGCTAAACTGGGATGAAGCAGTCATGGAGCAGGACTCTCTGCAGTTCCAGCCTGCGAACATGAGCAGGTGCCGGTCGAAGGTTAATATGAATACTTGAGCGTCCAGTGCCAGCGTCTGGGACAGTCGCAAACACACGTCTGGGCCTCGTCATTGTGACCGTCGCACGCACGAGTCAAGAGGCGATCACATGTTGGTACGGCATATCCCGCCATCGGAAAAACTCTTCATCTGCTGCTCTCATCGCCAGCTTGCCCATGACACCTTCATCTTCGACAAGACTCCATTTCACTCCGAACAAAAATCTCATCTCCACGACTGCTCAGCTCTTTTCACCACCTCATCTATCAACACCGACAACCCCGCCCACAACATGCCTTCACAACAGCCGTACATGCGATGGCAACACAACAAGCGCGCGGCCTCGGGCACGCCATCCATGGCCAACATGAATAACGATGCAATGATGAAGATTCTCGCATGTAGGCAGGACATCCTCAGTGACCTTAAGCGTGCCTACCGCGAGGAGATGCAGAATCACGTTGTCAACGGTAAGCCCTTCCTTGGTCAGCTGCCTAGCGAGGTTGATGCCTCGGGTGAAATCCGCAATTTGCTGTGGAGGAATGTAGCGAAGTCAGACAAGAAGCTCAGGGACACACTTAAGGGGAAGCGGCACGGTTCGGAGAAGCCGATCAATTTTGATGCCAACGTGGCTGCGGTAAAGAACAAGATCTGTAGCGACCATACCAACGAGAGGAGGAAGAGGAGAGGGGGTGTGGCGTACGCACCAGAGAAAGAGGTGGCACCTGGCAGTACCAACGAGAGCGTCGACGATGGCGGCAATGCGGGTGCGACATCGCCAAGTCTGATGTCGACGTCCGCTCCCAGCGCCGATCATGACGAACAGATGGTTGGCGCCCCTGGCGGCGAAATACTGCCGACATCGAAGGAGGAGGTGTCGAGGGATCAGACGCAGCAGGGTACTGCTATAAAGAGGCAAGCGCCAAGCTCATGGAGGAGCTATCCGACCAAGCGCCTTCGCCCGGCGCAGACTGCGGCTCTCGCGCCCAGCCCATTGCGTACGATGGTGACCGAGGGCGTAAGTGAAGAGCAAGTCAGCGCGCCATTCGCTGCTGCCGCTGGGGGTTTCAAAGCCCCTGTCGCCCCGATGCAATTTTCCAACCGCAACGCGTCTGAGGACAATGCAGTCCCTACGATCGAGCGGGCTTCGCGCGACCCGCCGCCATTTCGCATGACCACAGATGTCGGGCGCCAGATTAGCGATGCGGACATTGCCAGTCCATCACCTCCAGCGGGTACCAAAGTCTTGTCTGCCAACCCTATTGTCCGGTCGCCGGCGCACCACGGTGACGATGCCGATACCGAGATCAAGGTTGAGGAAAGGATGACGATGGAACGAAGTTCGGCACGTGTCTCGGCTGAATACGGCGACGAGATGCGTGCCCAGATGATGCAGCAAGGCGATCGCACAGCAAGCATCTCTTCTGAGGGCGGTGTCGGCCAGTATAGACCCACCAAGGTGTCCTTCTTCGGCAAGCGGTTAGCCATGAACAGGAGTGGTGCCATGCCCTCGGCTCGTGACAACGACATCACACGTCAGGAGATGCCACCGCCTCGCATCACCAACCGCAAGCAGGTCATCGTGGCAGATGATGACGATACGGAGGGAGATGATGATGACGAAGACGAACGTTTTGGCTTCAGAGAGCGGTCCACTCGTAGCAGCACAGGCCTGTTCGTGAGTGAGGTGGACCACAGCAACGACGCTACAGTAGCAACTAAGAAGAAGACTCTCCCACCTGTGAGGAACTTCGCTTTAGCTCGCCCTGCTGGTCTCGGTCTGCGCCCTCTGATTCAAGTCGAAGGTGTGCAGACCGCTGTGAGTGGTGTGGGCTTGCCACCATCCGAGACCAGGTCTGTACACGATGATGGACCAAGCATGCGAGCAGTGTCCACGCGTGACGAGAGTGGCGCGCCCAGCGTCAAGACTCCACCACCGCCGCGCGAGATCAGCGAGAGCGTGGGTTCTACCATTGAGGTTGCTGCTGCACCTACGAAGGTGGCATCAACTGCAGCTCACGTGAATGCTTCTGAAGCAGGGAGTCGGTCGCCCGACTCCAGCCCTGAGCCAGACGCTGAGACTGCACAGCGAGAAGACGGGGCAGCTGCAGCGAAGGCTCACAGCTACCCAACCCGCAGCCGCCTGACGACGTCCATCAAGACCAAGCCCTCCGCCGGTGGTCTTTTCTCTCCCACTCCGACCGCCTCTGACACCACTATCTCACCCATGCGGACTATTGCTGCCAAGGCTGATCAGCGCGCCAAGAGCAACAAGAAGGATGACAAGCAGCTCGGCGACGCTATGAAGACGATGATTGCATACCAAGTCAGCAACATGGCCCAGAAGCTCTCCAAGGACTTCGATAAAAGGAGCAAGGAGCTGGAGGCACGGCTGGTGGATTATGTCGATCAGAGACTGGAGGAGATGGCTAATGACATGGGCAAAGGTGGCGATGAGGAGTTGAAGGAGAGGATTCGGGCCGAGATCTTGAGAGAGCTTAGGGAGGGCCTTGTTGGGGAGTGAAAGAGGAATACCAGAGTCGAGAGGTGGGTGAGCTTTGACAAAGTGGTGGGTGTGGTGGGTGGGACTGCTATTGTCCTCTGTGACATCACTGGCGTAAGCGTCTCCTTGGTTAGGAGTCCAGATAGTAGAGGTTGGTCAGGTCTCGGAGATGACGGCGGACACGGTGGGTTTGTGATTGGTTTCTTCCTTGTACTACTATCGACGAGCGTGTGATAATAGCAATGCGATGACTACTTCTTGGCACTTGTCGTGATTGATCTCACGGGTCGAGCTACCTACAGGATTCTCTATATCATCCTTTGCTCAAGCAAAAGCTCGCCCACTGGCCCGGCCTTCTCGCCGACGAACCCAACACCTCTCTCGTGCACCTTCTTCCCTCTCAACCACGTCTCACGCACCACGCCCTTCAGAAGCTTCCCTTGGTACGGCGAACACTTGTTCCTGAACAGCATCTCCTCCCTCTGCACCTCGAACTCCGCCTCGTCATCAAAGATCGCAAGATCCGCGTCCTGACCGACTCGGAGGCTACCTTTGCGGTGCTGCAGCCCAACTTGCATCGCAGGAGCCGAGCAGCACCACCTCGCGATGTTCAGCAAGGTGGCATCGATCGGGAGGTCGCGACGCCGACACTCGGTCCACAGGATACTGAGGCCGAGACCAACAGAGGAGATGCCACCCCAAGCAGAGAAGAAGTCGCCGTCGCCGCCGTCGACGCCGTTCTTAGCAAGGCCACGAGTAGACGCTTTTGGCGTCTTGTGTGCGCTATCGAGGTACGCAGGGAGTAACTTCAGATTCGGTGTGCAAGGCGAGTGATCAGAGACTACGGTCCTAATAACACTACCATCCTCTCTCAACAACTCATCCCAAAGACCATCCTGGTTTGATTGGCTCCGGATCGGCGGGCAGCACTTATGCCTCGTGTCGCCCTCCGGGACCTGCTCGGCCGCTAAACTTAAGTAGTGGAAACACGTCTCCGCCGTGATTCGCACGCCGTCCTCTCGCGCTTTGCGCAGCATTGGGATCGCTTCGACAGCCGAGAGATGCACAATATGCAGCGGCAATCTTGGCGCAAGGTGTGCGAGACTGAGGATCTCAAGGACGGCGCAGACTTCAAAGGATGAAGGCCGGGAGTCGAGGAAAGTTTGGTAGCGGTCCAAGGGGCCCGTAGGTTCGAGCGGAGGTAGCGACCATTGTACGTCGTCGCCGACGGACGCGGAGACGGGTGGGACCATTTCGGCGTGGAACATGACCGTGGTCGGCTCGTCTGCGAGCTCGGCAAAGACTTTCTGGATGTCTGCTGCACTGACGGCCGGGAACTCCTCGACGCCGCTGTCGATCAGGAAACCCTTGAATCCTCGCACGCCTTCTCTGACGAGGCCTTTGAGCTCCTCCTCGTTACCCGGTATGATGCCTCCGTAGAATCCGACATCCACCCAACATTTTCCCCGGGCTGCTTCGACCTTCTCTCTCAGATGAACGACAGTTGTGGTCGGCGGAATGGCGTTCAACGGCATGTCGACGACCGTTGTGACACCGCCGAATGCTGCGGCTCGCGTGCCTGTCCAGAAGCCTTCCCATTCTGTTCGACCGGGCTCGTTGAGGTGGACGTGAGCGTCTACAAGGCCGGGAAGGAGGACATGAGGAGTGCAGTCTTTGTAAGGTGTGCCAGGCGGGAAGGAGGAGGGAGGGAGGAGGGAATGGAAGATCGATGTGATTTTGCCGGTGATTACAGAGAAGACGAGGGTGGCTGGGGTCAAGCGGTCTTCTATTACAGCTCGAGAGGAGGCTAGAACTGTGATATGAGAGGGATCGATCGTGGCGGGGGCGTAGGACTCGTCAATGGAGTGGGGTGTCGCTGTCCCTGTTGCGAAGCGAGCCATGGTGGTTTATCTCTTGCCAAAAGCTGCAATGCTCGGTGCTCTACAAGGAAATTGCACAGCGCTGGCCTATGTTGGCGCAGACTGAAAGGGAGCAATGGACAGAGTACCACTGACAAAGAGAGTGAGAGGATTAGATGTACGATAAGAGCCAAAAAGAGCGGTAGACGAGGCATACGCGGCACCTTAACATCGGGGTGTCGCGTGGTGTCGGTAAACCAAGGGCGCTGCATGTGATGAACACGTCGGAGCTGCCCCAAGAGCCAAAGGGCCCAGGGCTTTCGAAGGGACGGCTGTTGTCTATATTCGAGCAGAAGAACATTGGCGGGAATACATAATAGTTGCGGGTGTTACTCGATCAAATCTCCAACTCCAGATAAGATAAGCTCGGCACCGCTTTTGGTCCAATCGATAAGCGAGCGCACCGGGCGGCGCCGTGATTGGAACTCGTATCACGGTATTATTATTAATATTGCCTGATGTGTTCCACCGAGCGGAAGCATTCTTTTCGTTGAGGCTGCGGCAGTGATTGGATGATGGGCCCGCCAAAAGCTGTGAGATATGGTTTGGGATGGCATTGCCGAGAAAAGAAAGTCGTCGTCCTCTGCTTCGAAGAAAGGGAAATTTCTGCAGAGATGTGCATGTGCTTCGGTGTTCTGCTCGACCTTGAAAAAGGCAGGCACGCAAATGCAGCAGCTACCTGGTATTGCCAAAGATGCCTCCTAAGATCGCCATCCGCTCAATGACTTGCCCCCTCAATCACTCATATGGCGTCTAGCTGTGAGTAGACGATAATTTCAGTAAGCTACTCATACGTGTGCGATCTGATCAATTTGCTCGATCGCAATCTGCTCCAGAAGTCGATCTGAAATACTCTCCCGTCCACAGTGCAACAGAGTAAGGACGTCGCAATGCCTCACCGAAGCACTGATTCCGACGCTGACGAGGCGTACTATGCAGCGCTTTCGACTGGTGGCCACAACCTGTCGCATGGCCCTGGAGGTAGCCACAGACATCACGACACCCCCAGATCAAGAGGCTGCGAGTGTGTCGAAGTAGTCCCAAGCCTTCAGAATTCATATGGCCCGCATCACGACGAAGGCTCCTCTCGTGACCTACACGGCAGGAGCCACCGACACGATCATCGAGACACATTTGAGCGAAGCCCACGCAACGAGTTCACCGGTGAGTCCAACACCCTTAGGCGCAGCAACCACGTGCGATTACCAAGAGACTTCGCGCCAACATATGGCCAGGACTTTTCCACGCTAGGCGCTGACGTCTACAGCAAGTTTGAGCGCAGACCAAGCCGTAACAGTCGCCGCGACAGCGTCCAGGAGTGCGGCCTCAGCGGGAAAGGCTCACATCTTAGTAGACCTTGTGATCGGAGCCTCGGCGGCCACCCAAGCAGTCGTAGGCTGAGGGAGCACGCTGAAGCTCTTCGCGGGCGTGTGCAGGATGGGCCTGCCACACGCGACTGCACTGCTGATGCGTATGACAGGCTTGACAGCAGGCACGCCGACCGACAGCCTGTGTATCACGAGGCCATGCCAGATTTGAGGCACGGCAGAAGTCATCGTGCGCTGTTTGAGGACTACAGCGGGCGAAGCAGGAGCTCGAGGCGGCCCAGCTATGAAGGTTCTGGGTACGCTGGGTATGGAGGCGATGGCTACGGCTAGGCGTTCAGCAACAACGTGTCGGGTATAAGGGTGGTTCTCTGCAGCAATTTCAGTTGGAATGTTCGTTTCATGAATAGAATCTGATGCGTTGAATCTATCTGGTACGTTCTTTCTTCACCTGTCCTGAACCACTCCTCGGTGTCCATGACCGCACACATTCTTGCCGAAGATGTCGGTTGGTCATCATAGCTCGTCAGCCGACCTGTCGTGAAAGCTGGCGGGCGTGGCTGCTGTCACGCCGGGTTTGCATATTATGCTTTGAAGAAGCGGAATACGAATCTGGGTGCAATAAGCATATGCGTTCACATGTACTGCTCACGCTGATCGGAATGGATCACCGCTGTACGACCTACAGCTGCTTTGTCCGAGGCTATTGCCTACACGCAAGCGATGCAATGCTCGAACACTCGCCGGCAGGCTCAATCATAGCAGGCAACATCGATCGTCTCTCGGGGCGCTCACAACAGTATGTCGCATCTGCACATCCAGAGGGATCGTATCCTTGCCGGTGGTCGCGCGAGAACGTTCGATCTAAATCAGCGCAATCAACAGCATCGATCAAGGTCTCGGAGTGTCATTGCCGTGCCCAAACGCAGCTCATATGGCTCAGCCTCAAGCAGTCAGCACGTCGAGCAAGCGTCTCACCTTGCCTCCCAGTCCAATACACTTATTTGGGCCGATAGACCAGGCCGCTACGACTCCAAGTCTCCGCCGATTCCGAGTACTTGTGCGCGAAGGCCGCAATTCCGACAGGGTACAGCTCCGGCGTCTCGCTCACAAGATCAAGCAGCTCATGCGAATGCATCCGCAACGCCGCGCTCGAGCCGGACCTTCGTGACAGCTCCTTCAGGCACACTACGAAGGTCTCCCGCAGTCCGCCATGACGCAAATCAGCGACCAACACACTCCGAGAAAATCAGCGCATTGGCGACGAGCTACCAAGCCATATTACCGCTCGTCCGGTATGCGAAGAAATACACTCCCGGTCCCAGTGCCAAAGCGAAGGAGCTGCAGCGACGCTCAACCACCCCTTCCGATCCGTACTCGGGCTTGACCCATCAAAGGTGGGGTGACGTGGCTCGACATCCTCGAACACAGACGGCTTCTTCGGTCCAGCGGCATCGCAGCCGTGAAGCCGCGCTGGAATGTGCCGGCGACGAGCGTCAAGAAGGACGGTCGCGCTCCAAGGACAACGTGGTCCAGCCGAGAGCCCCGGATGATGGAAGCGTACAGATTCCGAGTCTAGGAGGGTCGGACAGCTTGGTTTGGAGCAGAAAGACGAGGTTGAAGCCGAGCCAAAGCGTGACCCATGGCTGAGGCCGGCGGAGATGGTGTTTCGATTATCAGCATGTGGGTGCAAGGAAAATCGTCTGATGCTTGATTGGTCACTAGCGGGGCGATCGACCTAGTACGATGTTGCAATGGTACGTTTCGATGCTAGTGTGGTTTGCCTAGAGTGTCAAGTCAATGTGCTAGCCGCTATCTACATGCGGATTGACTAGATGGTTCGAGGGCATCAACGATTAGGTAAGTTGGTGTAGCTGAGGTTGCGATGGCAATATCGGCTGGACCAAGCTTCAATAATGAATATGAAACAAGTATGCAGCTGGGACATGTTGTTTCTTGCAAAATGCTGACATCGTCAGGCAGAGCCATCAAACCGACCCGGAACAGTACATGTAAGGCGTACCTTGCATGTATTGAGGATTTCCAAACAATGTAATTGCTTGGCAAGAAGTCTTGGCAATAAGTCCGGACTGTGTTGCGTTCTACGGCATAGTTTTAATGCGGTTCCAACCAACAGACTTCAGCATAAGCCGTGTGTCGGCTTGGGTAGAATTGAAGCAGTGCCGGTGATAGACCACGGGTGTTGTCGTCCGCGTGGAACGTTGTTATGTGACTGTAGAGCGCGATGAGACGTCGCCATCTCACCCCAAGCGTTCTCAATACCCGTCGAGGCTTTGTCGCACCCAGGCCACCATGCTGACGGCGAAAGGACAGGATATTCCAATGATACTCTACGAATCTCTTCTCTGCTGAAGTCAAAGCTTCGACGGTGACCCTACGCATCCTTTCGACAAGGTCTCGAAGATAGGGAGACTGCGGCATCGATGCGCAGGCCTCGTCAGCTCCCTTTTCGCCAGGAACCGACGTTTCCGCTCTCAGATTGTGATTGACCACTTGAGTAATGCACCCCTGTGCGTGCTAGCAGTCCGATGGTCTAGTAGATCCAGCGGAGACACGTTGGAGCTTCTTGACCATAGTGATGCATAGCCAGACCTGAAGCAAATTTCGTAGGGCTAGCTCTAGGCATTAGATATCTGCCAGGGCAAGCAGAGGCAAGAGACAAACCGACGAAGACGAAAGCATCTAGTCCATAGACATACTGCAGATACTAGCAGCGTCATGTATGAAAGAGCGCAGCCAGTCGCCCTTTCTCTGCATATCAGACCTAAAGGATCAGACACACTCGCATCTAGACAAAAACACTAACCACAGGACTATCCAGTTCCTAAGAAGATTAACAGCATGAAGGCCGCATAGCAAACCCTCACCTTTCTTTGCTTGGCCTTGTTCGCAGGCATGGCGATGTCGGCAGCATTGATAGAGAGACGCGGATGCGCAACTGGAACCTGTTCGGAGGCTGGCATGAACGGCAAGCCCTGCTCAGCGGACTGTACACAATGAGTGAGCTAGTCTGAGAAGTAATTCCGTGCATTGTTGCTCTGCTAACATTGTTTTAAAGAAAGGAGAAAGATGGACTGGTAAATGTCGAGGGGAACGTCCAATGCACAAAATCTGGCACTAGGAATTCTAAGCGGAAGGTTGGCGAGATTGCGGCATCGAAGTTCCACCGCACGGCGGCAAGACCTTACCCGGCTGCGGCACAACAATGGTCGGGCACGATTGCTGTTCGAAAATGTAGTGGTGCGGCTCGTCGACCAGCATGAAAGGCAGGAATGTTGAAGGATGAGTCAATGTGTTCTAGGGACTTGGCCATATTTCGCGTGTGATGGATATTCAGATTCGGAAACTGTTTGCTGAAGGGTTTCGTCGGAGCTGCATGGTGTCCATGATCCATTTCGAAACATCTGACAATCGGACAGATGTCTGGTTGGAATCTGTACGGTATTCAGGAACATCATGATGCCGCCACGATCACAGTGACAAGTGCTGCCATTCCATATAAGGCTGACTACGCAGAGACCAGGATCCAGGGCGCAAGTCCAGTTTTCGCGGTATATGTCAAGTTGCACAGGATCAATGCATCTGCTCCGCCACATACCTCAGAAGCGTTTCCATCGCAGGCGTAGAAACACCTGGAGCCGTTGGGCTTGTTGGAGTGGGAAGAGAGGTATGCTCCGCCTGCAGGAAAATGAGCCTGGCAGTAAAGCAAAATCTACTTGCTTACATAGCATTCCCTGTCATACTCCAGGCTGGCGTACTGTGCGTTTCCGCAGTACTTGAGACACGACGAGGTCATCCTTGAATTGTTGGCGGACTATAAAGCGTCATATCGATTCATAAAGGCCTGCTCACGCTGGAAAGGCTCGAAAACGCCGACTTGCACACTGGAAAGGCTCGACGATACCGATTTGCCGCCACTCAATGCCCGTCTCGCTCCAACAGCCTGCATATGTATGACTAGATGCAGTTGGTAGGGGCATCGCGCCTGCGGCCGTGATCATAGAGTCAACGATGGCATTTTGGCATGTCACAGTTGCGAAGAACAGGCAAGTTGACAGCGACAGGAGTCAGACAACTATCCCGATGACAGCATGGCGGCGACGCTGATAAGTATCGTGTTGAGGGGACAGGGATACCCCACCCGATCAATCAGGTCTCACTTCTGCAACAAGCACTCCCTTTCAAGTTTTAGATATATAGAATAGTGGTGAATTCATGTATTGCTCCTCTGAGCCAAGGGGGTCAGGCTCGATCGTACTGATCTCACTGGTTCTACATGTTGTACGAACCTTGACAACACTCGATCGAGTGCGCGCCGGCTATGCGCGGTGTACCTCAGCAGCAATGCGAGGTATTATAATCGCCGTCGTGCCTGTATGGTTCGCGCATAGCCGTCGCTTTCCGTAGATGGATCCATATTTGCCAGACTTATTGACTGTTGCATCAGGTATCTCGGGTCCAAATTGGAGTCGTGCAAGAGACGCCGTGAGCCCCCGACGTGAGAGAGGTGGTGACAAGTATATTCTCAAGGTTCTCACAACCCTTAATACAGCAGTACCGCTCCCTGAGCTTTCAAGAGCTAGTTACTTTACCGCATCGTCACCGCCAAATGCCATTCACACCACCAAAAGCCCCCCATCTCGATGCTCATTGGCATGAGATTGCCGTCTACATCACTCGCCTTCCTACTGGCAGTCGTGGACTCAAGCTTGTTGTAGAAGCCGTGCTTTCCATCCCCAGCAATAATGACACTCAACGGCAAGCCTTCCTGCCCAGCTTGTGCGATCCCGTACTGCACCAAGCGCTTGTCGTAGCCGTGGCACTGATGATCAGGCGGCGTCGCTAGCCAGCTAGACTCGCAAGCCTAGCACTGGCGTATCAGCGGCTATTGATGGCTGACTGCTGGCCGCTGGTCTTGTCTGACCACTCGTGCATCGTCAATAATGGATAGCTCCTTCCCAGCACATCTTCATACAGCTCGCTCGCGGCTCTGTTCACCGACAGTTTTCTTCATCCTCGCGCCCACTCTAGCAGCGGCTTCAGCTCCGCACTGCTTACTTGCCGCGCCTTTCCGGGCTCACTGCGCTCAAGCAGCGACTTCCACGCCTTTCTTGTGGTTCAGAGGCTGTAACGACGAGAGGGTGTTGCAAGAGGGCGGTCATGCCTTTCAAAACCGCTCGAGCCAGTGTAGATGTATATCCTCTGAACATTGGTGGCTATCTATCTGGAGGGATCAGATCACCGAAGAGAGAAAATGCTTCGGCCGCCACCTTGCCCTTCGCGCATTGTTCATATTTGGTGGCTTTGCGGAGACCCACGGGATTACGAGTTGTGGTCTTCTTTGAGCGAGATAGGGAGATCCTGCCCGAGTCTGCTTGGGCTACAATCAATGTGGGCATACCTGTTCGGGCCTACAACAAACGTATCAAGCACAGTGAGCTCGTTAAGGAAAACATGGAGTGAGCAGGAACTTGTTGGTTGTGCCTGCCCAGATCTCGGATGAGCCTAACTTAGACATGGACGTTTGTAGTGTCATCCACCAGGATCTTTTGTTGCTACGGCGAACATTGATTCAGTCGAAAAGCTCCATTGAAGTAGGTTCGCATCCTGTCATATGATATTCACCTCCGGCACGGGTCTTTGCCATAGACGACGCAGCTCGCGGACCGATGTATCAACGGGTCTGGAGATCAGTCCTCATCTCTATCATGCATGACTGATCATGGCGGACTGACAATCTTCCGCAGCAGCCGTCCAAGATCATCAGACTACAGAGTGTATATCAGTAAAAGCATCTCAAAGACTTCTGAGCATGAGTCTCACTCACATATGGCGGTTGTGTGATCTGGAAATGATTACCAGTCATGTAGTCAAAACTGTACTTTGCCCCCGGGAAGATCTTCTCCCATCCAACAGTCTTCAGATCTGGCCTCGGCTCCAGCAAGAATCGCGTGACTTTGACGTTCATGTCAACTTTCAATCCAGATTCCGGGACGCTTTTGACCAGTCCCTCTCGCACCCAGATGAAATTCACACTAGCTGGAACATCTCCTCGATTCAGTGGCGTTGGCATGTACTTCTCCACAGAGATCACAGTGGACGTGAAATGTTGCACAAGCCACTCCGGTGCTTTCTTCGTTCCTCTTGCGCCCATCAAACCGGCTTTGGTCAATTCTTGCACAACTTGAGCCGGTAGTGCTTCGAACTCTAGGCGACACGGCGAGTCGATCAGGATGATTCGCTCCGTCTTCTGGCCTCTCTCGGCCAACAGCTTTACAATTTCAGTAGAGTAGTAACCACCTGCTGACCAGCCGCCTATCGTGTACGGACCCCTCGCTTGCAGCTTCTGCACCTCGTCTACCCATAATCTTGCCATTCGTTCGATCGAGCAAGTGAAGTCTTCCGCCTGCCGCAAAAAGGGGGAGTTGAGAGCTATAACGCAGATATTGTTGCCTATCGCTGGAAGTGTCCCGTAAGCCATGCCAGCACCACTACCATCCGGGAAGAGGAAGACATTGGTTGATGACCTCTCTGGATCGCCTTGCAACACTACAGACAGTGGTACTTTTGGTTTGGGCACGCCTTCCCAGGGGTCATCCGGTTCTGGCAATGGCGTAGATGTGCCATTTGCCTGTACCTCTTCATCGCCTCGGAGATAGGCCTTGAAGGTTCCGACGGTGGGATATTTCTTGAAAACTTCGCCTGAGAGGTCAATGCCAAGTTGGCTTTTGATGTCCGATGCGGTTGCGGATGCAAGCAAGTCGCCCAGCCCGAGAAAGCGCCAAGTCTCTCGGTCTTGGAAGTCCGACGGCTCGGTCGAAATCGCTTCTCCTATGATTGCCAGTGCCTTGTCTATGCTTTCCTCAGATGCCATGATAGATGACGGATTTTGTCTGTGAGGCACTGTAGCTAAATTATAGCCCGAGCTACGCAGTGGTGGACGACGGACTTGGCTTTGCAAAACCCTAAAAATAGCCAACCCGTTCGGAGTGATGGGTCACATTTGCATTCACCGTTGTGACGTGACTGGCAGAGCGTGGCGTGGCTGTACATGGCTTTCTCCAAAGCAATACGGGTTTCCGCGCAGATCCAACACTTTTTGGGCGAAAAGGACTTGGGCTTCATTACTCCCATCGCACACATGGCGATATCTTTTATGGCTTCCGCAGATTCTGTTGGATCGAGGCTTTTGGTGCTTTGGCAAAGCACGATCTCGTAACAAGCTATTATTTACGAAGCCACCTTGCTGCTCAAAGCGGTATGTGAAACCTTAACATCTGCAGTCTCTGCTCTATGCCTGGCTGAACGCTCTGCATCATGTCTCCCACGCTGTCATTGCTGCAGTATCGGCTTTAGGCTTTCGAATGCATGTTTAGCAAGGATTGAAGAGTCGAAAACCTCCGCTGACCTACTCCAATATTTGGCTTGCTGAAAGCCAACGGAAGTCAGCTAACCCTCCACTCGACGTCATCAACCAAATCATCCTGGAAGACCTCGGTGGCTATCTAATATGCGTGCCTCAATCAGGAGAAATACATGCGGGAGACGAGAGGGCGGGCGGACTAATAGATCTTACAGGCACATTGGGCTTGCTCCAGCAGATGGCCATCACTCTCCAGATTGGTTTCATTGCTCTCATTGCTCTCAAACACGCACGCCAGGATCATCCTATCGTTGTACGGACCTGCTCCAGCCTGCGTTACTCGGCACTGCCTTCTGCTTCCCGATGACCTTCCCTCTCAAAATTTGCCTTGTTCTCCTGACTTTTCCTGCTGACACTCTTTGGCATCTTGGCACTGACGGCCTCATGCTTGTTTTTCCACATCCCACCATATTTATATGAGCTGTGCTCCTTGGTCTTGTCGCCGTCCACCACGCCGCCGGACACTTTCTTCCAGCACGAGCCCGGGCACACCATGTGCCACTTGCCCGTGTTGTCGATCTGACAGCGCACAAGGACATCACGAGGCATTTGGCACAGCGTGCAGGGTTTGCGATGGTCCTTCTCGGCAGCTGCGCTTTGTTTAGTCATGTTTGAAGGCGTGTCGGATAGCACGTGCTAGAATATGGAATTTATGCCACCGCAGCTGTCAACTGGGAGGTAGGTTTGGGGTGCAGGTCAAACAAAGTTCCATGGCATCGCCTACGTAATTCGGCGACTGTGACCTGTCTGCATGCGCCAAGTGCCGGTTGCGCTCGGGCATTTGAGTCGGGCGCCGGAGAGCGAACACCCCGCCGAGCGCATAAACAAAAAGTCGGCAGTTTGGGAATTCTCTTCATATTGTCCATTCATCACTACAATCACTCAGTTGCTCATTTCGGCAGTCGAGAGCAGCTGTATCTTGGCCAAGACTATCACACACTGCAAGAATGGTTTCACAAAACGGTGTCCACGTCAAGACCGGCGGCACTTTTCTGTAAGTCAACTGTCGAGGTCAACAGCATGGTGACTGCCCCAGCGAGCATTATACTGAGCAGCAATGGCACAGCTTCACCTCAGAGTCTGTAGGTCAGGGCCACCCAGACAAGATCGCCGACCAGGTCTCCGACGCCATCCTCGATGCCTGCCTCAAAGACGATCCGCTCTCCAAGGTGGCTTGCGAAACAGCCACCAAGACCGGTATGATAATGGTGTTTGGCGAGATCACCACCAAGACTCGTGTGGATTACCAGAAGGTCGTCCGCAACGCCATCAAGGACATTGGCTACGACGACTCGGAAAAGGGCTTCGATTACAAGACCTGCAACGTCCTAGTTGCCATTGAGGAGCAGAGCCCTGATATCGCTCAAGGTCTTCACTATGAGGAGGCTCTAGAGAAGTTAGGTGCTGGTGACCAAGGTATCATGTTTGGCTATGCCACTGATGAGACACCTGAGCTCCTGCCTCTGACCATCATTCTCGCACACAAACTCAACCAGGCAATGACCGACGCTCGCAACGACGGCTCTCTCAAGTGGTTGCGGCCTGACACCAAGACTCAAGTTACCGTCGAGTACGAGCACGACGGTGGCGCAGTCATCCCCAAGCGCGTCGACACCGTTGTCGTCTCTGCCCAGCACGCTCCAGAGATCACCACGGAAGAGCTGCGCAAGGAAATCAAAGAGAAGATCATCAAGAAGGTCATTCCGGAGAGGTACCTCGACGACAAGACCGTCTACCACATTCAGCCCTCTGGCCTCTTCATCATCGGTGGTCCTCAGGGTGATGCCGGTCTGACTGGCCGCAAGATTATCGTCGACACCTACGGTGGCTGGGGTGCCCACGGTGGCGGTGCCTTCTCTGGAAAGGACTACAGCAAAGTCGACCGTTCCGCTGCATACCTCGCTCGCTGGATCGCCAAGTCGCTCGTCAACGCCAAGCTCGCTCGCCGTGCCCTCGTCCAGCTCTCATACGCCATTGGTGTCGCCGAGCCACTGTCGCTCTTCGTGGAGACCTACGGCACATCCGACAGGAGCTCCGATGAGCTGGTGCAGATCATCAGGAACAACTTTGATATGAGGCCTGGTGTCATTGTCAAGGAGCTCGACCTTGCCCAGCCGATCTACAATCAGACCGCCAAGAACGGCCACTTCACCAACCAGAACTTCAGCTGGGAAAAGCCTAAGACCCTAAAGTTCTAAGCGAGCGCGGCATTCTGTTAGGAGGCATGATGAGGCGTTAAGAGCACCGGTCGGCACGATACCCGCGTGTGCTACAAAAGTAATGGGATTAGGCCAAACCGTGATCGCCAAGATTGTTGGCGACAGGCTCTGTTGGGTGGTGGGAGAAGCCGTGGGACATTCAACATAGAATGGGCGGTCTTGAGAGCTTGCTGGCTACAGTCAGACACGGGATTGCGGTCGTTGTTGGTTTGACGATGTTGAACTGTTGTCACTTTAGCGTCGGCGTTCAGGAGGCTTCAACATTCCTCATGAGCGAAGACGAGTCATACTTAGAAGTGTTTCGATGTGCCACAGAGGGAATGCATTGTTGTTGAATACTGGTATGGGTCTCATACCCAGAAAACGAAGGCTGTGCAAATGGGCAAGAAGGTGCAGGCGAATGTGCCTTCCGTGTCAGTTCGGCCCACAAATTCACGGCTGCCCGCGACATACTTTCCTTCAATCACAATCGGGACGGCAAGCACCAAACCATAGGATCTAGGCTTCCATGAAATGATTCATGTTGACACTTCCGGGCGCACAGCCTCCTACGAGCACCGCAGGACAGGCTCTAGATACGACTTGGTAAGGACCATTTTTCTCTCGTTCAAAGACACCCGTGGACATTATGAGTGCCGTTACCGTTGCAAGCAAACAAAGTCTTTCGCTGTTCCTGTCAGACATGTTACAGCACACAGACACGAGCTTTGCGTAGTCGCGTACGACAATGCAGCATGCGATGGTCAAGGTTCCATGGAAAAGCTTTCTGCATTTTGGCCAACGTGACCCTTATGTCTAGCTTTGTAGCGTAGTCTGACCTCATGTACCGCTCTATCTGGACTGCCAGCGACGCGATCGGTGCGGCTCGTGTCGCCGTTCGTGGTGAGCGCTCTTCTCTGCACATCCTCTTATCATATTATGCCGGAATGGTCTTCGTGAAATCGGCCGTCCTCCTGATCGCCGCCGCCTCAAACGCTGGCCGCATCGCCTCTTGCTCCACCTTCTATCAACCCTCAAAGGACCACGATGCAAGGAAACACCAGTGCCAACTCCAGAATTGTCTCAGTGAGCATCCTTGGCGTCTGCGCATCAGGCTTGCGAAGCAGCACTTGCTTCAAGCCCGAGCCAGCCGCAAGACTAGCCAGAGCCTTATACGCCTTGCCCTTCCAAGCAATTCTCGCTTTGAAGTCAAGCACAAAGGATGCCATCTCCGTCGTAAGATGCTGAAGGGGTTTGCGCATGAGGTCGACCAGGAAGCAGAACATCGGCAGGTCGCAATCGGCCACAAAGTCGCAGCGCAAGGCATGTTGTCCAGCTGCGCGAGCCTCTTCACGGTACTCTTCCCATTCGCGATTGAGCTTGACGGGACGGGCTGTGACAAGCTTCTGCAGAGCCTGCGACATGCCATAGTGCTTGATGAGGACCTCGACACGCTCGTGGATGTCGATACGGATATCACCAATCGCAACGCATTCGACTTTGCTAGGGCCGAAGGCATCTTCCATGTAGTCGATGAGACCGGTGCCTTTAACATCACCAGCGATGGTGAGGATTTTCAATGATGGGAGCGTCAGGCATGCGTCAAGCATGCCGTGAAGGTCGGCCACATTGGCTGGGAGCCAAGCAGGAATGTCGAGATTCACAAGCTCGAGATGTCTGACAGAACGGAGGAATCTATGGTCTTTCAGAACGGCATTGCTAAGCTCGTTGCGCCTCCACAACAGAATTGTGTTGACCTCGTAGAGAATGTGTGAGGCTTCGTTGTAGATCGCTTTGCAAGTTGTAAGAAGCGACACACCGAATCTGCACAAGGTCAGTAAACGGCACGATCAGTAGCAGCATGTCAGTCGCTCGAACGCACCTGGCTTCGTTTGGGTACTCGTGGTGTGCAAGCATCAGAGAGTATTTGCAGCTCAGCACTTCCTTGTATATGCGAATCCTCAATTCTGCGGGTAGTCTGTCTGTGAAGAATGGAGCCACGAACTGCGCTGATGTGATTGTCGGTGCGGACAAGCGTACGATCCTTGAATCCGCCATTATTTGCAGGTCGGCGCTGCTGAGGCTGAATACGTCGGGTCGAATGCTTGTCGGTGATATGGACGCTGTCCAGTGGAGAGTGAGGACAGGAAGTGTTAGGCACCAGCGTGGCCTTGTAAGGCCCACTTCTCTGCGCATGTGAAGTGATCTTTCATATGCTCTTTGGCTCTTGACTGCCCCTAAGTCGTGCAAGGTCGCCTTCCTAGGGTGCATTCCTGACTGCATCAACTTATTGCCTTTCATACCAATATCCATCGAAGCCTAATGGCGGCCATTACTTTCGTTGGCCTCAATGCGAATGATCAATATCGTATCACTTCTCTCGAATGTCATCACCAAAGGACCGCAGCAGGATTGATTGTGGCAACTCTGACCGCTCTCAGCCGATAGAGCTCTCCATAATCACGCCTCTCTTATTCCAAACGTCATATTCACACCACTGCACCTTCTTCCTCCTTCCCCCGCCACTGACCATCCTGCCCGGATTGATAACATGGCAACCCTCGAAAGTCATGGCAAATGGGGCACTCTCTGCGTCAGCCAGTATCAGAGTATGCGGTAATGGATACAATGACAGTGAGCCCGCAAAGTCCCAATGTACAGGCCGGGTAGCTAACGGGAAAGGCGAGAGTGTCGATTGAGGAAGGAGCGAGAGAATAAGCTTTTTGGATTGCGAGGTGGCGTAGTCGTTGCCAGAACCATTCGTCAGCCGTGAGGATGCTACATCGGGAGCCTGGATAGTCTCTTGCGAGACATCTTCAGTCGTCTGCAAGGCTCCGGTCATTTCGACGTCTTCAGCGCCAATGGCAGCCTCTCTATCGTTACCGTGCCTCGTTGCCTGCCCAACACGTACAGCGTTCCTCCTCAGACGACCAGAGACGTCATCCCTGAAGATCATGATCTCATGAGCAGGACCGAACAGACTCAATTTTGCCGGGTTACTTGTCCATACAGCCTCGCCGTCCATGTCTTCCTCCTTCATCAGGCTTGCCTCCGACTTGGCTTGGGCAAATGCACGCTTGACACGATTGGTGAAGGCCTCTGGCACGCGTTCCCTTGGCACCGTAGCGCTCGCACCGGCGCTGCATGCCGAAACCCACGGATCGTTGTCGCCAGGCAAGAATACCCAAGTACTGGTCTGCAGAAGCTTCGGGAAGTCCGCGAGCACAGCGGCCAGCTCATTGAAGATCTCTTTGTACTCAATCGAGCCTGTCCCAGCGCCAGCCATTGCAGGCTGTGAGGTAAAGTTGCCAGTGAGGACGAAAGCCATTGGCGCTTGTTCACTTGCAGCGTACTGCTCGCAAACTCTTCGTAAAGCAGAAAGCGTATTTGGATCGTCCAGTGTGACTTCGCACATCACGACCATCCTTCTCCGCGCTGCGCTTGCGAACTCGCTCTGAGGCCCGACAAGCTTCTCCTCTAATTTTCGCATATGTTGACCCACCGCTCTATCAGAACCGAGGCCAAGGAAGTCAGTCCAGCCAAAGCCACCGCCAATATCTGCAACATTCAGATTAATGCCAAGAGATATGTTTCGTCTTTCAACAGGAGGTCCACCAATACTGAAACCCAAGAACCTGCCACCAATCGTACCGCCCACACCACCAGTGTTGCCCAGTCCGCCGGACCCGGCGCCTGCCCAGTCTTCTTCATACATACCCTCGATCAGAACAATCATACCGGGACAGAAGTAGGCGGAGTCTTCGCCTTGCAGTGGCACAGCGTGCTGTAAATCCACGAATATGCTGCCACTCAAGTCTGTAACCGCTAGGGTTCCAGTCGGCGCGATCACCAGCATTCCGAGCAGGAGATGATTTGTGCCTCCACGGCCGAGTAGGTTCGCGATTGGTGTGATCTTATAGAATTGCTGTGCCGTCGTACTGTCGGTGCGGTGCAGAACATTTGCATTGGTCTGCAGTGATGGTTCCTGGAAGGCTTCGTTCCGTAAAAGTCGTTGATGAATTATGTTATATCGCTCTCGAAACACTGCAGTTTTGTGTGACGGACAAGGAAACAAAGTCGGCTTGCTCGTCAATTGTATAAAGTGCTTTTTGTTGATGTCGAAGGTAAATCGCGGCTGCTCGTATGCCGAATGCACTTTCAACCATGCTCGAAGTTCTCTGCTGGCTTCATCATGCTCATCTGTCTCCTCCACGTGCAGTCCGCTCAGCCCAGAACTGCTATGCCGCTCGTTGAGGCTCGGTCGTGAAAGCGCTGGGTCTGACAAGTCAATCGTGTTCTCATTGCCGAATGCGAAGCTGTTCTCTCGGCTGAGCTTGCTTCCACCCTTCCCAGCGCCTATTCTGCCGCCACTCATGCTGCCTTCGAGCGTCTTCAAGATGCCCTTAAGCCTCGGACCGTACTCGACGAGCACGCCGCCGCTCTCGGCTTTCCAGATTTTGGCCGTTTCCTCCAGCACTCTCTCGCCCGTGCCTTCCCCTCGCCATGCTGACCCGCAGTGCCGACCAATGAAATTCGCCAGAGCCTGTAATGCTGATGAGCTGAGAGTTAGATTGTGTTTCTTGGTGAATGTCCGGAAGGCGAGTGGCCGGAGTGTTCGTGGTGGAAGCAGGATCGGGAGAATGATTGCAATGGCAGGCTTGAATGCTGGTGGAGGCGGAGGCCGTTGTTGCTGTGCTGGTGGAAGAGGGTGTAAAGGCGTGCCAAATGCTGGCGACGATGAGGGGGCCGCAGCATTCATCGGCCGTTTCAAAGCCGCCAAGTTGGCTCTGTCGTGTTGTACCTTAGAGTGTTGAGAGGATGTTTTTGGAGAATCAATACCTGAAGACGCGTCGCGCTCACGCGCCATTAGCGTGACTGGCTCGCGTTTTCAATTCGTTTCCAAGCTTCATGATTCGACTTCTCTGTTGCATCAATCAACACAAATCGAGATCGTGCTGACCGCCGACATGGCCGATATACCAGAAGAGGCTCCAGAAATGACGCCCGTCGAGCTCAACGCGAAGCTTGAACAGCTTAAAGCGTCTGCGACGAAGGAGTATTCACTCAAAAACTACGGTGCCGCCGTCGAGTACTACAGCGAGGCTGCCGAAGTTCAAGACCAGATCCACGGCGAGATGTCGCCTGAGAATGCAGATCTCTTGTATCAGTACGGCCGCTGCTTGTACCATGTTGCGGTGAGCAAGAGCGATGTCCTAGGCGGCAAGGTCGCAAACACCGAAGAGCCAAAGCGCAAGAAGAGGAAGCTCGCGCCTACCGAGGGCAATGCGCCAGGAGCAGCGAACTGGGAGTCGAGCGCAGACGTGGTGAAAAGTGGGGAGGAGAAGTTGGCGGAGGACGTGTTGGAGGCGGCAGTCGAGGAGAAGGATGGCGTGAAGACGCAGGAGAAGCCTGCTCCGGCATCGCATCCTTACTTTCAAATCACTGGTGATGAGAACTTTACAGACTCGGAAGATGAGGAGGACGCGGCTGATCAGAAAGCTGAAGAGGAAGACGATGATTTCGCGACAGCTTATGAGATCTTGGATTGTGCCCGCGTCCTGTTAGCAAAGAAGCTGGCAGCGGTGCAGGAGAGCGCGGGCAAAAGCAAAGAGGAGCCGCCAGAAGCTAAGGCGCTCAAAGAACGACTAGCAGACACGCACGATTTGCAGGCCGAAATCTCGCTGGAGAATGAGCGTTTCCACGACGCGATCAACGATACACGAGAGGCTCTCAGACTTAAGCTTGATTTATACCCAGGAACCGACGGCTTAGTAGCAGAGGCGCATTTCAAACTGTCGCTGGCGCTGGAGTTCGCGTCTGTGACATCCACAGCTGATGAGGAAGGAGAGAGCTCCGAAGGCAGAGTCGCACAGGTCGACGAAGGTCTTCGGCAGGAGGCTGCAGAGGAAATGGAGAAAGCTATCAAGTCTCAGAGAGGACGCATCGCTGCCGAAGAAGCTCTGCTCGCAAAGGACGAGTCGGCCAAGGCAGAAGAGCGCATGAAGGCTATTAAGAATGTCAAGGAGATCGTGGCAGATATGGAGCAGCGACTCGTTGACCTTCGAAACCCTGCTGTGTCAATGTCTGGGCTCAACGCGGCTGGACCTGCAGGTGCGCCGGATGGGTCGGATCCATTGAGAGGAATATTAGGTGCAATGCTAGGTGAGAGTAAGACGGAGCAGCAGAAGAGGATATCGGAGGTCACTGCGACGGCTAATGACCTGAGCGGACTCGTGAAGCATAAGAAGAAGGCGAACACTGAGGAGACGACGAATGGAGTCGGTGCGAGCAAAGGCAAGGGAAAGCGGAAGGTTGATGAGGTGGGTGATGGTGTTGCGAATGGAAAGAAGGCAAAGGTCGAGGAGGGCGGGTGAATGATATCGGACTTGTTCCTTGGCATAGATGCATGCGAGATGCCCGATTTCATGATTCCTCTCCGCTTCTACGGCCCGCAAATGCTTCAGCTGCCATTGCGCCAGAGCTTGACAAGTCCCGTCGAATTGCGCGAGGTGATCTTCAAGGAGGTGTCGCATCGCGACGGATTTTTGCTGACGGCACGAGATCTTGTCATGAGAGAGCCCTCAGCCGATGCGGCTGTGGTCATATTAGCTTCAGTCTGGAATGCCACTTCGCTTGCGGCGTCACTCTGATGGGCGCTTCGAGAACACCATGTTCTCATGACATTTATTCGCACTTTGACTTGATATCTCTTTCTCACACAACTTTCTCTACTCCAACACGACATCCATCGCGACGGTAAGAGCCATTGCCGTACAACAAACATCACGGTAACACGCCCAACATGACGGCCATATTGACACTAGGCTCGACGCACTTACCGTTCGACTGCGCGATGAGATTTCATGGAAGTCTTTCGGTCCAACAAGGCGTGTCATCTGCGGCTTCGTTAGGGCGGCTTTCTTGGTAATAGAGCCATGAAGAAACCAAGGATCTCAAAAGAATCCGCAATGATGTGAGATCCCCCCGGGCAAGCAGTACAAGAGAGCCTGTCAATGTAGAAGACAGGTAGTGTGTCAGCGCTGAGCCGCCACGCCAAGCACTTACTCGCTGTCTTCATGTATCCGGTCATGGTGTCAGGTTCGCAAGGGTGCCTAGTAGCAGGCTCTTCAGTCGAGCAAACGGCAGCAAAAGCCTATGGTTCTTGCATATCATCGCACCGAGTGCTGTGTACATAATCTCCGGGCGTAAATTTGTACAGAAATTGCGGTAATGATGGCGCCTCGAGGGCGTGTGGTTTACGTACTGCTGCCTCTCCTAACGAAAGAGTGCCGAGAGCTTCGACTTCCATTAGCGTGTTGTAACTCTCGCCATCTTTGATTGGTCGACATTTGAGCTCGTCACTCTCGCCGCCTAGCTGCTTGTACCTCGTATGAGCTCCATCAAACATCGAAACATTGGAGCGACATTCCCATCTCGCCTTTCGCCCTTGAGAAGCCTGTAGATAGCGTCTCAGGAGTTTCGCGATTTCACGAATCATCATTCACTCACATCCATCATGGACACGCTCGTAGCCCGCTACAGTCGTCCCTCTCACACCGAACAGAATATCGAGCGCGACGACGCATCACAAGCCATCGCTGACCTCTCACCACCCCTTTCTCTCAACTTCGCGCTCCCGCCTGTCGCCTCCTCAGCATCATGGCTGCGAGCAATGACCGACGACAACAGCAACCCTGATGTCCCCATCAAGATCGCGCACGGCACAACTACCCTCGCATTCAGATTCAAGGGCGGAATCATTGTGGCGACGGATTCAAGAGCGACGGCAGGGAACTGGATTGCGAGTCAGACGGTCAAGAAGGTCATTGAGATCAATAGCTGTTTGTTGGGGACGATGGCTGGTGGTGCTGCGGTGAGTGAAGGACATAGGA
This sequence comes from Teratosphaeria epicoccoides, assembly GCA_021401465.1. Classification (NCBI taxonomy): domain Eukaryota; kingdom Fungi; phylum Ascomycota; class Dothideomycetes; order Mycosphaerellales; family Teratosphaeriaceae; genus Teratosphaeria; species Teratosphaeria epicoccoides. Next base: position 104,578 of record JADDMT010000042.1, read on the forward strand.
CAGTGTTTTGATTGTGGCATACTGATGTGATATGTTAGGACTGCCAATACTGGCTCGCCTACCTAGGCATGCAATGCCGGCTCCACGAGCTCCGACACAAGCGCCGCATCTCTGTCGCGGCCGCCTCCAAGATCCTTGCTAACCTCGTCTACTCCTATAAGGGTATGGGTCTGTCTATGGGTACCATGTGCGCAGGTGTTACGCCTACTGAAGGCCCAGCTCTCTATTACATCGACAGCGACGGCACGCGGCTAGCCGGGAACTTGTTCTGTGTGGGTTCTGGTCAGACGTTTGCGTATGGTGTGCTGGATGCGGAGTACAAGTACGATCTGGAGGATGACGAGGCTTTAGAGTTGGGAAGGAGAAGTATTCTGGCAGCGACGCATAGGGATGCTTTCTCAGGTGGTTTCATCAACTTGTACCATGTCAAGGAGGATGGATGGGTGAAGCATGGCTTTAACGACACGAACCCGGTACGTCGCGATTATGTCCTTTCATGATGACCGCAGCAGAGTGCTAACCCTTTTACAGATCTTCTGGGAGACCAAGCTCAAGAAGGGCGAGTTTAGCAACGTCACTTCTGAGCTGGTATAGATGATGGGTGATAGTTCTCTGGGCATTGATCCTGAAGCCGCAGTTAGTGCTACATAAAGCCCAGTTGGTGCTTCTATCTGTGTATCATACAGCATGTGACTAGTAGCTTAGCATGACGAGCGAGAAGATACTTGAGAACGTCCAAGAGTTTGGAGTTCCCGATTCTTGCGCAGTCCTGCCTGATATCACACACTGAAGGCATCTACACAACAGAGAAGGCATTCGGTCGACACATTGAGCCTCAAGGCATCTACACAACAGAGAAGGCATTCGGTCGACACATTGAGCCTCAAGCCATCTCACACGTGCGATCAAATGTCGATCACATGCACGCAGCGTATGCTTGCCTAAGTCTCTACCTTCAAGCCCCACCACATTCCAAGGCATCAACCCCACCCAGGTGCTAGAGGCTTGAAACATTGCCCAAACAACGACAAACACATTTGAGTACCTACCAAAGTACCGAGAGCCAAGAGCTGCACGATCTAGAGACGTAGACCTTGTCGACGATATCAAGTCGGCGATCACACCCACAATCTCAGCCGCGACGAGTAGGAGGCAGGAAGATGCAGATCAAGTGAGGGGTGCTTCGAGGCATTCGCATGGTGGAAAACAAGATTAATCGTATACTAGGGTGCGTACCCTCACGGGTAAGGAGATCGAGTTGGATATCGAGCCGAGCGACACCGTTACACGCATTAAGGAGCGCGTTGAGGAGCGAGAGGGCATCCCACCGGTACAACAAAGGTTGATCTATGGCGGAAAGCAGATGTGAGTACAATGATCTTCTGAAGAATCGGCACAGGCGACATATGGCAGGCGGGCGGCGATTTTAAGTTGTTCAAGAAGAGGTTTGGTCTACACAGGCGAAAGAGGCGTGCATGACTCTTGGAACACGTTCAGGCATAGAGGACGGGGAGGAGACATGGGCTAGCCATGCACGACAAGCAGACATGTTGAGGACATACTGACAATTGGATCAGGGCCGACGATAAGACAGCGGCAGAGTACAACCTCGAGGGCGGCGCGACTCTTCACTTGGTGCTGGCGTTGAGAGGTGGCCAATGAGTACGACCGGCGATCGAAGAGGTAACTCCCGCACAGACGGCGAGGCACCCTGGTGGCAATGTGACACTTCGCAGCAAAAGCTGTCGAGGCAACAATGAGCATGGGAACGGCGTTGCAGAGCATTCTGGCAGCGATGAGATGACTACGAGGCGGCTGGTGCAGATATGCGGGTCGCTCATATGATACCATGAGTAAGCGAACACAAGCTTGCGTTGCACGGAATAACATCCCAAAGCCACAGCGCTGCGCTCATGTGCCTAATCAATCTTACTCATACAACATCACTGGTATCCCATCAGCTCAACTCCAGCTAGAAGCCACCGAACCAGTCCAACACACATCGTCATCCAAACCTCATCTAAACAGCCCCAGCAACCCTCCTGATACTCCTCCTCGGCCCCTCCCCAACAACCTGCACCCTCCCTTCCTGCTCCAACGCCCTCACCGCCTCCGCAAACTCCTGCCCCTCCACCGGTACCGAGCTCTGCTCACTCAATGTCCTCACCACATCCCCATACCTCGCGCTACCCGCCCCACCCCTCAACATCTCCTCCACGACCCCAATAACCCCCTTCTTCAAATCCTCCTTCCGCTTCCTCTCGCCCGCACTCGTCCCTTCCGTCAACAAGCCCATGTCGATCAATCCGGTCCTCACATCTGTTGCAGCCTGCTTGAGAGCAGATTGAATTAGCCGAACAGCTTCGTTGACGTCGTCCTCATCCACGGTATGGGAGAGTCGCATCTTGGCGTGTGCTTCGGCAAGGCGGATCATGGACTCGAGCTGTCGGGTTGTGGCTGTGATGCGGCGTTCGGAGGCGCGGATGTCCTCGCCCAGTTTGCGCATGGCGACGTAGGCGGTCACGAGGGCGTCGGCAGCGGGTCGCGTGATGGTGGGGTGGATTTGGGAGCGGGCGTAGGAGATGTAGGAGGTCAGGAATTCGACAGGCTGGGAGATTGGAAGATTAGTGAGGGAGCTGCAACGAATGAAGGAATGAGAGGGAACTCACAAGTATTTCATCTCGAGATGCATTCTCTGGTGTATCTTCGAGATACATGCCGACCAAGTGGCGAGCCAGCTTGCGGTCGGCAGACTCCTCGATCCTGTCCAGCACCAAGTAGACAAGGTCGAATCTGCTGAGCAGAGTTGGTGGGAGATCAATGTTCTGCGGCACAGGCAGGTTGGGATTGTATTTGCTGCCAATCGGGTTGGCAGAGGCCAGGATCGAAGTCCGTGCGTTCAATGTTGTGATAATACCGGCCTTGGCGATGGAGACAGTCTGCTGTTCCATAACTTCATGCAGAACGGAGCGCGTAGCATCGCTCATCTTGTCGAATTCGTCGATACAGCAGACACCGCCGTCGGATAGTACCAAGGCGCCGGACTCAAGGACTAGACTTCTTGTCTCTGGGTCGCGGGTCACATAGGCTGTAAGACCGACTGCCGAAGATCCTTTCCCGGAGGTGTAAACACCGCGTGGTGCGATCTTGTGTACGTACTCGAGCATCTTCGACTTCGCGGTAGACGGGTCGCCGCACAAAAGAACGTTGATGTCGCCACGGTACTTCGGGCTACCACCCTTCTCGAATGACTTGTTCGTGCCGCCGAAGAGTTGAAGCAGGATGCCCTTCTTCACATCCTCGAGCTCGTAGACACTGGGTGCCAGCGAACGTGCAAGCAGCTCGTAGAGGTCCGACCGAGACGCGACCTCCCTGATCTTCGCCTCCTCTTCCTCACTGACCTTCCGAGTCTCCTCAACGGCACCAGCGACCTGGTCAGATAGCTCCTCCTCAATAGTCGTAGGATCGATGCCCATACGTCTCTTGTCCACCTTCTGGACATGCAGACAATCGACATACGTCTTGAAAATGTTCTTCACGCTCCTCTGGCGCGGGTTGACACGCACTTGGTTGCACTTGAAGATACCAGTGATCTCAACGCGATCACCAGCTTTACAGATATCGACCAGCTCGTCGTAAGCGCAGATGCTGACACTGTGCGGCGTCTGACCATCAGGGACTGAGTCGGGCGTCTCCTGCAGCTTAATGACCTGCTTGTCCGCGAAGCCCGAGCGATTGTGCACGATCTGCATGCTGTTGTTCGAACTGCACACTTCTCGTGGGCAACGGGTTGGCTCAGCAATCTTGCCGCGGTCAATGTCGACTTTGACTGTGTGATGGCAGACTGCGCAGCGGAAGAAAGCGTCCTTCATGTCTGGAATGATAGGCGTGGTGCGGATGACCAGTCCCTTGATCGAGACCAGTTTGTCCATGTCGTTGGGGTTGAGATCGCGCAGATTGATGGTATGGTCTAGTCCGAACGGTCTGACCCGAAACACCTTCTGCTCAATCTCGGCGACGAGATCATCATCGATTGGCGGCGCAATAGGAGCTCGAGCTGGGTCTTGCCTAGTTGTAACTCCGCCGTCTGCTTTGTCCACGTCTGAGCTGGGCGGTGGTGGCATCGAGCTTGAGTCTCTCTGCCTTGCATTGCCACTGGCTTGAGATCTTCTTTGCGGTTGCTGCGCAGCCCGCTGCTCATCAATTTTTTTCTCCGCCAACTCCATCAACACATCCTTGATCGCACTATCCATGACCGGAATGATCTCGGCAGGAAAGCTCTGCATCTGATGCCATAATTTTCTAGTTGGTGGGTAAGCCTTCAAGTTTCTGCAGTCAAGGTAGAACGCCGTAGTGCCCAGCTCAAGCATGGTCTGCAGCATGATAAGATTGTCCTTCGACAGAGCAGGATCGTCAGCATCCAGCGCTTCACCGTCGACCATATCTCCATCAGCGATCAAGCGATACTTGCGCTGGAAATTGCGCAAGAAATCTCCCATTGCAGAGAAGGAGTCTGGTATGGAGACGTTCGTGCCCCAGATGACTCTGCTAGATTGTCCACCAAGCGCATCGGCATCTGAAGTATTTGGGTTGAGGTTGGAGAAAGTCGCAGCGTCAGAATCGCGTTGTGGGTTGCCATTCTCATCCACGTATAATCTTCTTCCACCCGGGTTCAGAGCATCTGAGTCAATGTCATGGCGGCGGTTGCGGGCGCGAGGAGTCGCATCACCAAGTCCGCCAGAGCGCACAAAGAGTCCTGTCGAATCGCTGCCGTGGGCGCGCCCACTGCGTGGTGCTGGGCCTGCGGCATCCGAGCTGGGGGCATAGGCCAGAGGCGATGATACTGTGCATCATATCAGCGGTGATCTCCACACTTTCTGTCGCGATCGCTCATACATCCATCGAGCCCAGCAGCAGCCCTTGGCGTCCTTCCGCCTTCGCTGCTGCCAGCTTGGACCTGCCGTCTCAAAGGGCTGCTGGCTCCCACACCGTTCTGACTTCCATTCGGAACAGTGAGGCGCTGGCTCTGGCTTTGCGACTGAGTGTTGGTTGGCAAGTCTCTGTAGAACAATGGCGACGAAGTAGGCGGCGCTTGTGACTGGGACTGCGATGTCTGCTGTGAGTCTTCTCTCGGTGTCGTGTTTTGCTGTGGCAGCGCTGGATCGCTTGATGGCGGACCTTGACTGCCTCGTTGGCTGCGGCGAGGCGTGCCGTTTGATCGTCTCGAAGTTGGCGACGACATCCCGCAAGGTGGTGTTCGTATTGTGTTGTAGAGAGTGGGAGAGGACAGAGACAGTTTGACTGGGATGGACGCGCGCAAAACCATAACGCGTCGCGGGCGCGCTTGAGCTAATATCTTTCCTGGTTAGCTTCATGCAAGCACTTCTCTTCTTGCCAGTCCAACAAATCAGCGCGCGGCAGCGAAACACTTGTAGCGCTTGTGTATCGTCAACCCAACGCAATGTTTCGAGCGAGACCGTAGACATCCCAATACAGGAGGCACGCAAACATGGCCCCACCGTCACAACTGTCTATTGCAATATCTTCGCTCAACAGGCTTGTCAAAGAGGAAGCCAGCTACCACAAGGAGGCAGAGCAGCAGCAAGCCCGCATCACCAAGCTCGAACAGGGCGATCAAAGTGATGAAAATGCGGAATACACGATAAAGCAGGAGGTAAGCTTGAGCGCTTCTGTCGAATTTTCCCATGCTACACTGTCTGTGGGTGCGCCCATGTTATCATGCCGTTGTCTCTTCCTCTGTCCTCCAGTCTCGCTCTACGCAAGACGCTGACTCTACCTGCAGCGCAAAGCTCTCGACGAGACCACGGCCATATTGCCTCAACTCAAGCGGAAGATTCAGGATGCTCTGTCCAAGCTCGAGACTCAGCTGGTATTTCCTCCCCCGATCCTGTCCCCAGGCATTCGCGCCCAACGCTAATTTCGTGTAGGAGCAAGCTAAAGCGCCCGATAGCTCACCAGAGGACATTACTAAGGCCAAGGAAGCTATCGCTTCGGCCACGACAGCTGTACGACAGACTTCTTAGGACTGGACTGAATTCGTCGCATTGCCGCTGCCAAAGACAGTGTATCTTCAGGATTATGTATAGATGATCGACTGCGCAGGTGCGCTCGCACTTCTCATATCTTCTTCTTTTTGGTTGGCATAAAAACAGAAGCTGCGCCCGCCGGCCTTTTCTTGCCGACTGTGGCCAGGTTCGGGCTCGCCGTGATTGGCGGAGTAGCAGCTGCCACTGGCGGCTTGGAAGACGGTACATTCGGCGGCGACACAGCTGTTCTCTTAACCGGCTGAGCGGTAGTCGTGGGCATGGTAAATGCCCGAGCTTTCGGTGGTGATGCATGACTGGTTGCAAACTTGGCAGTCAGTGGTGCTCTGCTCGCTGCAGGCGGAGGTGATGCGGCGGCTGGCTTCGATTTATTTTGCGTGAAGGCCCTGAGCCTCGCTTCCCTCTCGGCGTTCCTGATCGCCACTTCTTGCCCGCTCGGGCCTTTGTTGCCTTGCGAAAAGACCGCAGGCTTCTTCGTATTCGCACAGCTCTCCTTAGCCGCCTGCAGGAGTGCATTATTCCTCTTAGGCCCAGTGGCTTGTTGCACCATCCATTCAGGAGCTTGCTTGATCTGCCCTTTTGGTGCTGGTGTTCTGATGATGGCCGTGGAACTATTCACGCTCCAACCAGGGCGCTGATTCACAGCATCCCGAGTCTGCCTGCGGATTGCAGCGAGCGCATCTCTGCCTGATTTCGCGTTTCTCAACGACGGAGGACCCCTGATGATACCCCAGCTCGATGCTTTCGGGTTGCGCTGGCCATCAACAAATGCACTGCCCTTGCTCTTCTGCGGTATGACCTTTGAAACAAAGCTCGCCTTGTTGTCCTCCTTCTGCTTCGTCAAGCCTTTCATGGCCGCCTCGAGACGTGCCTCATCCTCCTGCTCTTGCTTCTCCTTCTCCTTGAGCAGCTTGTAGAAGTATGTCCGCCATTTAGCAGGATTGGTAATGTCGACCTCCTCGACAATCTGGTCTCCTTTTGGTATATGTTTCCTGATGAATTCCTTCCAGAGGTCAGCATTGTGCTCGCGAAGGTCGGGTGTGTTGTCTTCGATCTCTCTGAGCTTGTTCGGGGCATCAATTTTTTTTAGAATCGGCCGGGCAAGTTCGTAGGGCACGTTGGAGAAGCTCTCGATGCTTGCTGCGTTGCGCGCGGCCATCCTGGTGGCCATCTGTACTAATGTCGCTGCTGGCATGTTGAAAGGGTGTGGGCGACAGAGTCTCACAAATAATTGCTGGGTGTGCTCCGGGATCCACTTCGCATAGTTGGTGCACTTGTTCGAGTCTCAAACATTGTGCAGCTCAGCCGTGAATCTATGCAAGTTCCCAAGACAAAGCTACCGTGGACAAAGCGATGTGTTTGCCAACACGGCTGATGCGATTGGATGCTCATGAACACAATAGCGAGCTGTCATGATACCACGTAGCAGTGCTACACACTCGAAACATGTGGACACCGGTGAAGAGTAGAACAGGGAGTTAGTTGGTGACGTGCAGCCACGAGGCCCATGCTATCACCTTAGTTTAGATCTGACATGTGAACCACACGCCTCGGCTAATTTGGCTCATGTCAAATGACCTCAGAATGCAAGCTGTGTTGGTTCCACGACCTGGAGGTACAGTGTTCGATTTGCGACAGGAGGAAGACGATCCGGGGCACACAATGGAAAGGCGCAGTCCAGTAAGCACACAAGAAAGATGCTAGAATTCCGGACCCAAGGGTTCAACCCTTACAGCGTCAAATACTCGCCTTTCTTCGACAGCAGACTCGCAGTCTGCGCCGGCGCAAATTTCGGTCTCGTGGGCAACGGACGGCTTTTCATCCTCAATCTCACAGCCAACGGCATCGCCTGCGGAAAGTTCTTCGAAACGCAAGACTGCCTCTTTGACTTGACATGGTCCGAGCAGCATGAGAATCAGCTCTTGACCGCTGGAGGTGACGGCAGTATCAAGCTCTTTGACATCGGCGTCGGCGAGTTTCCGGTAGCAGGATGGCAGGAACATAGTAGGGAAGTGTTCTCGGTACACTGGAATTTGGTCAACAAAAGCACTTTTCTGTCATCGAGCTGGGATGGGACGGTCAAGATTTGGGCGCCGGAGAGGAAGGAGAGTGTTGTGACGCTGCCAGTACATTCTTGCGTGTACTCTGCGGAGTTCAGTCCACATCATCCAGATATTGTGACTTGCGTATCGCGAGACTCGCATTTGAGAGTATATGATTTGAGGAGCAAACCAAGTGCTCAGAACCATATGACGTTGGCTATACCTATTCATGCTCCACCAAAGTTCTCGATACCAGGGTACGGTAAACCGTCTACGGGGCCAACAGAGTGCTTAACGCATGACTGGAACAAGTACAGAGACTCCATCCTCGCAACAGCTGGCGTGGACGGCATAATCAGGACCTTCGATCTCAGAATGCCATCAGGACCTTCGATCTCAGAATGCCATCAGGACCTATGAACTTCCTGCCCGGACACGAGTATGCTGTGCGGAAGATCAGCTGGAGCCCGCATTTGAGTGATGTGCTCTTGAGTGCTAGCTACGACATGACCTGTCGAGTATGGACAGACGGGATCAATGTCGACCAGGGCGGTAACGGCGCGAGTCTGGGACGAGAGATGGGCCGGATGGATCGACATACTGAATTCGCCATGGGCGTCGATTGGTGCCTGTTTGGTGCCGAAGGCTGGTGCACCAGTTGCGCTTGGGACGAGCGAGTGCTCGTGTGGGATGTGAGGGAGTACATGCGGGCTTGAAATAATATCGAGTCTCTGGGAGAGCATGATCGCCATGATGAACACGTCGCCGGTCTTCATTAACCGGGCCACACCAGCAACGAGCCAATTTCTAACAGTCAGCGCCATTACGCAGTCCCTCGCATCTGTGGGGTGGCGGTCTGTCGAATCTTCGACGCGGCTCGTCTTATCGGAGCACTCGAGTACGTGACAAGGATGAAGGAGAGTAGAGGTTGCCAGCATCAAAGGGGCTCATTAACAAGAGAAATTTGGGTATCATTCATTACTTCGTTGAAGCTGATGAGCGGGCAACGGCCACTGCGGCGTTGTTGGCATCTCGCTCAATTCATCCTCATTGATCCTCTGCAAGCCCCTCGTCGATACTCTCGTGCCGCTCATCGCCGACATTACGCTCCGCGTATCAAAATCCTGGCTCCCAGGCCTCTCAAACTCAAAGGGCTCAAAAAACGACGACGCCCGACTCCCAGCTGTCGAAAACCGACTTGGCGCGTATGACGATCGCGGCCGAGGTGTGCCGCCAGAATGTCGCGGCGATGTAGGGTGAGGGAACACTGGTGGGAGTGGAACAAGTGGGGAGTCGCTTGCGCGCTCGCTCACTTGCGCCATGCTCATGTTTCGAGCCATGCTTTGGGGCCGCGAACCGCGCGGGAGTCGTGATTGTCTGCGTTTTCTGCGTCGTCGTATGGCCAAAAACGCGCAGAGTCCGAATAGTAACAGAAGAAGTGGTATGCCCACACCGAGACCGATTCCAAGGCCGAGGTCGAGAGCACGATTGGAGTTGTTGTAGGAGTCGGAAGTCAAGGTTGCACTGCTGGTCGCGCTCGCTGCGGCTGCTCCAATTGCTGTGTTGGATGCAGCAGTGGTGAATGCCACTGTGCTGCTTGTTGGGGAAGAGCTCATTGTGAAGCTTGTGGCAGCGGAAGAAGTTGCTGAGCTCGAAGTCGTACTAGATACTGCTTGCCCCAGGATGTAAAACCTCACACTGTTGACCGAGCAGCCGTCGCAGGTTGCGTCGTCGGCATTTTGCAACTGAAAGTATAGTGCCGAAGCATTGCTTGCTCCGTCTATGACACTCGCCGTCCATGTTGTAGAGGTTTCCGCAGACCCCAGATTTGCTACGCCTCAAGCGTTAGTACAGCCTCCATGATCCCAAGAGCTGCATCCCACGCGTACCTGCTATGGTCTCCTCATTGTAGAACCCATTATCCAGCGGACCTTGATAGACTACAAGAGTCGTGAAATCATACGGGGTCGTCCAAGCGATCTGCACACTCTCTCCACTCCTGTAGCTCATGACATCCCCCAGCGCCGTCAGCGCCGTCGCCGCAGGCTCCGTGAACGCCAACGTCTGCTGCGCCCTTGCAACCGGAATCGCGGACATCCATATCGCTACACCGCCTAGCAACACCGACCTGCCCGCCATGGGCGAAGCCCGTTAATCGTCGCTCAACGTTGCTCTCCGCCGCACACGACTGCTCGTGCACCGTACTAAGAGTACCGAAGCCGAACAACCCAGGATCCCGAACTGGGTGAACGGGAACGAAGACTGGCGCAGAGAGAATAGCAGCAAAGAGCGCAGAAGCGTATCACCCAGCCAACTGCTCCTCCTCGGGCAGCGCGGCGCAGCAGCATGCACGGTGTCATGTTGTGAACCGAGAGCAGGACATTACCATAGCCGAATCGCTCCGTCACGGACTATCTTCGTATTGCGCATTGGCGCGCTCGTAAGTTCGGCCTATGATGCCTATCCGACTGGCTTTGACTCAGGGCTTTTCTGCGCACAGTTCCGGAGTTGATGGATGGCAGGTTGCCGAGAATAGCTTGAGTCAATGAGATAGAGTTGCGGTTATTTCGGAGGCATTAGCGAACGCGCATATATATAGCAGGTATACCCATGGGTTGATCATGCCACGCTCTGTCACGTACACACGAAATTACACTCATGGACCTCTCGTCGCTAGCGATGTGAGCACTACCGAATGACTGCCGTTTTTGAACGTTATGCCGTTGGCTGCATTGGAAATTCTGGCCGACGTGCATAGAGCCACAGGAGCACCTCCGACTGGTTGGAGACAATTTGAACGCACGCTTCTGGACATGAATCGCGCGATGGTCACATCTCAGGGAAATAATGGGTATCGGCTGAGGAATACTGAAACGAGATGCGCATATAAACACTACACGCCAATACCCAGAACACGACGCCGTTCGCCTATCTCAGGACGCGTGTCTCTGCTTCCAGCTTCCAAGCATTGCGCAAGACCATTTCATAGCTCCTCGGTATCAATTCAACGCCAACCGCCAATGCACCATACCACCAACCAGACACCTCATCATCACAGCATTCATCAAACCAAGCCGTCATAGAGCGATAGCGCAGACACAATTGTCTCGTCGCGCTTGCTGCCCTCCTATCGCGAGTGTCAGCTTCTGTTATCACTCCATTCATCATGGCTTGACCTACCTTAAACTCTGCCATATCCAGGCTACCGTTCTCGTCCTTGTCCATCATCCGGAAGATCTTCTTCACCCTCTTCTCTGGCGTATCCTCGTCCTCTGGAAGTTTCACCATCGAGCCGACCATCTTGTATATTGCCTCGACTATTGACAGCATCTCGTCATAGCTGATCTTGCCGTCGCCGTCGATGTCGTACAACTGGAATGCCCAGTCGAGCTTGTCTTCCATCTTGCCTCTGCTGGTGACGGACAACGCGCAAATGAACTCCTTAAAGTCTATGCTGCCGGACTTGTCTGCATCAAAGACATTGAAGACATAATCTGCAAAGGACGATGGATCGCCGAATGGGAAGAATTGCTTGTATATCTTCTGGAACTCGGCTTTGGTGAGCATGCCACTGGGGCAGTCCTTCAAGAAACCTGAACACCGTCAGCCACAACGTTCCTGCACCGATTGGACCTCAGCCGGACATACCCTTGTACCATTGTTGCAGCTCCTTCTTGTCAAAATGGGTGGCTTTCTGTAGGTCCGAGAGCTCCTGCTGCGACAGCTTGCTTTGACTATCCGGCACGATTGTCAGTCTCTCATTGTCCAAATCGAAACGCTCGATCCCTGTGCTCTTGGTAATCTGCAGCCCCAGATCATGCACGCCAATCTTCAAAGCACATTCCCATTTTCCTTTGTACGCTATGTAACTTTCAGAGATCTGCCGTGGTATGCGGAACGGGCGTGGTCTGGCATAGTTGAAGACTCCCGACAGTGACCCTTTGCGTTCAGGCTGCTCGGCGGAGGGGGTGTCTGTTTCGTCACTGCTCTTGGGGTCGGGGTAGATGTCGTGGACCTTCGCAATCTCCTTCGGCGTATCTGTCATTCTCGCGATTTGCGTTGTAGCGCGGCTCTGCTGTTGCTGTTTGCTTGGGTTGCAGATTGCGGCTCGCGGATGCGGATTGACATCCGTCCTCGGACTCACTTGCTCACGGTGATGCCACACTTTGTGCTCTCCCGGGACAAGGATTATCGGATCGTGATTTCGAGGGTGTTTCGTGAGGAACGAATGCGCTACATGCTGGATGCCTTGGTGGCTTGCGACTGTCCCAGCTCTTGCGCAACCTCACCTACCAACACACAAACAAAAACATGGGCTCCACGTACCTCTTGCCCATGCTGGGCCGCTCGATGATCCTGCCGCTGCTTCGTGTCTGGTTGCGTCACAAGTACTGCTCGGAGAGTCTGCTCACGCACGATCGCAACCCTGATTGATAGCTGCTATACGGTATGAGATGCCCAATTGTTTGTGTGACGTCGGAGGAGTAAGGCTGGAACAAAGACTTGGGAATCAGCGTCTCAGGGTGGTTTGCAGAGCAGGCCACGCCGCGAGCATCCATGTCCACTTGCCCACTTAATGATCGCCATGCACAGCCACCTTTCGCGGGGCAGTACCTTGGCTCGGCGTACTTTCCAGCTGGTTAAACGGGGTAAACACTACGGAGTACAGGTATCTTCCTATGCTTATGATGCGCCCACGGGAGTGTGTATGCTATGCTTCGTTTTGCAGGCTGCAGGACACCACATAGCGTGTACCAGGAGCGCTTACATTGCGTGCATTTTCCGGTGGATCTTTCAAGGGAGCCAAGGCGCGGTGATTGTCGTGCTGTGGGTCCCGTCTGCTGCCTCAGGCCTGAGTCTGGAAGATTTCAGATGAATCGTCCAGCTGTGTGAAACTCAATTCGTGATTCTGACAATGACTACGTCGTACTTTCAGGACGGTGTCTCTCCGTCTCAAGGGTACGCTGGCAATGGCGCGCTGTCGCCAACATCACCGGTCAGTGCCGCAGCTCCCAGATCAAATGCCCTTCAAAACAGAATATCAAGCGTGCTTTCAGCCTCCTATGCGGACCTCGAGATACGAGATGCGCTGGCTCTATTAGATGACCGAGGTCTGAAGAACTCCGCAGAGACACGGCGTAATCTTCGTCTGGATGTTCAACAAGAGCTCATAGAATGCAATGGCGAGATCGTTCAGGACTTTGGCATGGTGGCCGCACAGCTCAAGCGCGTAGGAGCAGCCATTGAGAATCTGAATCGTAGCTGCGCGGAGGTCAGCAGACATGTCGGCGCTGCCAACCGCGAGACTGGACCAATGCTGGACGAAGCAAAGACCATTCTTAAGGACAGAAAACAAGTCGAGAGCAAGCAGCGTTTGCTGGACGCGTTCCAGGCACATTTCGTGGTCTCTGACGCTGAATTGTCTATGCTGACATCGAGCACCGAGCCAGTCGATGACAACTTCTTCCGCGTCCTGACCAGGGTCAAAAAGATCCATCATGACAGTCAAGTACTGCTCGGCTCCGAAAATCAACGGCTAGGCCTGGAGATCTTAGAGCAGAGCTCACGGCAGCTGAACGCCGCATTCCAGAAGCTGTACAGATGGATTCAACGAGAGTTCAAGTCTCTTGATCTGGAAAACCCACAGATCAGTGGCGGAATAAGAAGGGCGTTGCGCGTGCTGGCGGAACGACCCACGCTCTTCCAAAACTGCCTCGACTTCTTTGCCGATGCTCGGGAGCACACACTTTCAAACAATTTCTACGCTGCACTCACCGGCTCGCCAGTAGATCCAGACCATCCAGTCATGGGGAAAGCTATCGAGCTTTCTGCGCATGAGCCTTTGCGGTATATCAGTGATATGCTCGCGTGGGCACACTCTGCTACCGTATTAGAGCGAGAGGCATTAGAAGTGCTTTTCATTTCGGACGGAGATGAAATCGCCAAAAGTATTCAGGCTGGCATTGAGAGCGAACCATGGGCGAGAGCAGACGCAGACGGAGCACCCATTTTTGATGGTCGTAAGGCGTTGAATCAACTGGTTGACAGAGACCTGACGGGCGTCTTTCGCCAGCTGAAGCAACGGACCGAGCAAGTCATACAGAGCCACGAGGATGCCACGCTGGTCTACAAGGTCTCAAATTTGGTCATCTTCTACAGCAACCTCTTCACGTCGTTGGTAGGCAAGGACTCTGCTCTCGTTGAGACCCTACAACCATTGTCAGACACCGCTCTCCGGAGCTTCAGATCCATCATGCGTGATCATGTGGCCAACCTACAAGTGGACCTAGCCATCTCACCTGACGACCTTGCGCCACCCGAGTTCTTGGTCGATGCGCTGGAAACGCTCAAGGTGCTAATGAAAAGCTACGACACGTCAGCTGTAACAGTAGATCGCACCCAACGCATCGAAGGCTTCGAGCCAGTCTTGAGAGAAGCGCTGGATCCTTTCCTGTCAGGCTGCGAAAACATCACAAAGCGACTGCGCAGTCCCAACAACCACATCTTTGCATTGAACTGCTTGTTAGCTACGAAGGAAACTCTGAGGCAGTACTCCTTTGCCGACCGCTCTAAGGAACTGCAAGCACGGATCGAGCAGCACGAAGGCGATCTTACCGGAGCAATGCACGCGTGGTTCCTGCGTGAATCCGGTCTTAAGTATCTCGTCGATAATGTCGCGAAATCCGAAGATCTGTCTTCTTCATACAAGTCACCAGACCAATTGGCGTCTATTGCGCAACAGCTGGACGCATTTTTACCCACGGCTACAGAGGATGCGCGTGGAGTGCTAGGTCAATTAGAGGACAGGTTGCTCTCGCGCAACGTCATTGATCGAGCTTCCGAGCGATTCTGTGAGGATTTTGAGGAGATTGAAGCCTTGATCGTGGCGGCCGACGAGGCAAGAGCTGCGCAATTGAATGGAGACAGGGAGGAAGAAGTGTTCTTGCGAGATGTCTTCCCGAGGACGGGTGATGAAATTAGAGTGCTGCTCAGCTAGCTCGGTAGCCAAGATATTCGACTTATGGTCTCATCGAGCTCCAACTCAGTGTCGGCACCTTCGTGCATGTCATCCGCTTCAGTGGAGCTATGCCCTGCCAATGTGACTGCCGAACGCCCGGTGCGCCTTACTTACCCTCGCTTCAGCGGCAGATCGCACTCTTTGTCTCCAAGCAACCTGATTCTTGCTCTCATCGCACGCTTCCACCCTTCTCCTCCCACTCCTCCGGCGTGTAGCACTTCGGTGTCCAAGCATGTATCGCGGCAATCTCCGCCTTCAGCGTGCTATTCACCAATCGATGTCGCGCCAGCGTCGTCTTCTTCGCGAACTGTGGCGAGACGATATTTGCTTCGAACATTTGGCCGCAGCCCCCTACGTCCAGACCACATCAGTCTTCTGGCACGGCAAGGCTTCGAATGCGACGCACCGCTCAAGTCCACGATATCAACATGAGTGGCCTCCAATTTCCCCTTTAGTGTTGCGCTTAGAGTGTCGGGCGTGATGCCTGAGGAGGCTTGGATTTGCTCGGCTTCGGCGTCTGTTCGCGCGCTCATGGTTGCTGGTTTGGACATCTGGTTGTGTGTTGGCTCGGAGGATCTGATAACGGAAATGTCCGAGCTCATGCGGGCTCACATGCAATCCATGATGTAATACCAAGCCACAGCAAGCGCCGATCGTGAAAGCCTGGAATTGAAGCTAGAACGCGACCTGGCCATGTTATCGAGAACGGCAAGACGGCTTCATAGCACGATGAGTGCGCCTACGATCTCGGCACCCTACAGTAGGGCTGTCGTGAGTGCGATGAGGAGGCTGTAGGAGTTCCTTGAAGAGTATTGAGAATGAATAATCCTGATACGATTATTGCAGGTATCCAGAGTCACTGGCGGACAAGAGCTTCGATAATACTGGGTGTATGTATGGAGCGATGGGAGTTCCGCTGTCACCAGCTCCAGACTGACGTGGTGTAGTGCTCCTCGAAGCACCGTTTGATCCTCTCCGTCGGAACATGAACTCGGTTCTGCTCACGGTTGACCTCACGAAAGCTGTGGCAGATGAAGCAATTGAGCGACAAGACTCGATCATTGTGGCATATCGTATGTGGTTCTGGCATAGACTGCTAGTTTGCTTGTCTGACGAGAGGTGAAGAGTAGATCCGATCATCTTCAGAGGCCTCAAGAGCTTGACCCTCCAGAACTCGCAGCAGCAAAGTCTACTACGATTGGCTGCTGAAGGCATCAGCGTAGGCAAACTATGGCGCGGACATGGCACGAATCAGCACTGACACTTCCTCAGGTCTACAGCCCACACACGGCGATTGACTGCGCCAAAGGTGGCTTGGGCGACTGGCTGGCAGATATCGTCACTGGCATACCAGCAGATGCAGAAGATGCTGAGAATGGCTCCAACCAGCAAGGCAGTGCCTCACCAAGCAAGCGATCGCCAAACAAGCTAAGCTTACCACAGACACCGGCCGTTGGGGAGGACTACTTCACTCAACCCAAACGACCGTCATACATGCTTCAGCATCACCCATCCCAGCTTTCCATACGAGACAAAGCCTTGAAGCTCGCGGATGGCAAGCACAAGCGCTACCCCATCCAGGCGACCAAAGTCTCAGGCTATCCAGGTGCAGGTATGGGCCGTATCGTCCGGCTCTCGGAACCCGTCAACCTCACAAAGATTATCGATCGCATTGGTCTTGGTCTGGGCAACCCGAAAGGCTTTCCAATTGCTGTGCCGCAGGGCAAGCAGGCGAGCGATATGATGATCTCAAGCATTGGCATCTGTGCCGGTAGCGGTGGACATTTGTTCTCCGAGATGGAGAATGCAGGTGAGGAGGTCGATTTGCTCTTCACTGGTGAGCTGTCGCATCATGAGGCGCTGGCTGCCATTGAGAAGGGCAAGTGTGTCATTTGCTTGTTCCACTCGAACACGGAGCGCGGGTTTCTGCACAGCGTGCTGAAAGCTCAGCTGGAGCCGACGATCAAAGAAGAAGTATGGCCGACTCGTCATATCGTGTTCTGAGGCTGACGTTGACTGTGTGGCAGTGGGACCGCATCCGCAGCGAAGAGCGGTCCAAAGACGGTCAAAGCGAACAGTTCTTGGAGGCGCTGAATGATGATCATGTTGAGGTGCAGGTCAGTGAGGTGGACCGGGATCCGTATGGCATCATGATCTCGAAGTCAGAGATATGAGAGACGACAGACAGCATTTGTTTGGTACATTTCTGGACTGCCGTGGCTCAGCTGCCCACCTTTGTTGATATCCGTCAATGGCAGCAAGGCGACGCCTTGGGCTTCCATTTGCAGGCAATCTCAGAGAGCCCACCTGCATGACCGCCACGTAGGTCCAGGTCACTCGTGTCCTGAGCGCCGATGCCCACCTTGATGGTCAGAAATCCGTACTTATTCTGCCAGCAACGTCCTGTCTGTCGACCTGCATCAACCTCGCTTCATCGTCACACACGACTCACGTGTCCGGCAATGCACTGGACGCTGACATCCGATGCACGTTGGACTCGCAAGAAAACATGATCGCAGTCAGTGGCCGATATCGCTGTTGTTGCTGCTACTGCTACTGCTGCGGGGACGACGCTCACTTCGGTTGGCATCAGCGATGAGCAATGAAGCCTGCATGCTGCAAAGCCATCATTCCTCCGCAAAACACGAACATTCAATGCAATGTCGCCGCCCGGATACTATGGCCATGATACTCCGCTTAACTATTTTCAGGATGTACAACAGACTTGATCTGTCAATGCCAGTGCACAGCATGAGTTCACTCGACGACGGCCACGTGGAGCTGAACGTTCCAGCGGCACGGTGATGTCACATTATAAATCCTGGGCTCCACGACAATGAGCTTCTGGACTGTCAGTTCCTAGGCAAAGGAGGCGTCCATCCATCCGGAAGCATACTTTAACCGCGTAACAGTGGGTACAAAAGTGGTTGGCGTTTGCTCACGAACCTTCTGAGACTCTGCGTTACCTCGAACATTTTAAGCAGTTTTCCAGTTGAACAGACGAAGGACAACAGCGTAGCCACCATGTCTCGGGCAACAGCGTCCTGCTACTGCGGTGCCGTCCGCTGCGAATTTGTAGGATGGCAATTCCTTCGCTATTGGTGATGTGGCTAATGACACACAGCCCACCCAAGGCGACGGACTGGTTGACACCTTCATCTGCAACTGCACAGACTGTACGGCCAAAAATGCGTCCAAGACGACCACAATCGCACACGCGTCCACTGACCCATCAACCCACAGGCCGCAAAATCACCGCCTCCATGTTCGCCTCCAACTTCATCGTCAAAGACTCCGCCTGGACCTTCCTGCAAGGCGAATCCAAACTCAAGTCCTTCTCGCAGTCCGAAACCATCAGCACCGGCAACACCATGACCAACTACTTCTGCTCCGACTGCGGCGTCCTCATGTATCGCGTCTCCTCCGGATTCCCCGGGATGAAAATCCCGCGCATCGGGACCGTGGATGATTTTAGTTTGCATGAGACGAAATTGAAGCCGAAGGTGGAGCAGTTCACGAAAGATCGGGTGGCGTGGTTGAAGGGCGCGGAGGGCGTGGAGCAGGTGGAGGGGAATTATTATTGTGGCGGGAAGCAGTATTGGCCGCAGGCGAAGAACTCGGGGGTTGGGACGAAAATGGTGAAGTAGGTCTCTCCCACATCTGTGTAGAGGATCTCTTAGATGTGAGCGAGCTGGTAGTCCAATCTGTTTGCGTTTAGATCATCAGTGCTGCGAGGTTTCGACACTGCTGCGCGTGGAGAGTCTGAACACTTTCATTGACGTTTCGAAAAGAGCTTCAGCGGCTAAAAAGGTCATGACCTTCATATCCGATGTGAATCCTTCCACTACTGTTTGCCGCGGACCGTCGACTCCGACTGCAACCTTTCTCCACCGCATCTGTAGCCTCATCGGCCGTCCTCTCGGCCCGTCTCAGCAGCTGCGGCCGCGACCTCCTCTGCTTGTTTTTTCTTTGCCCCCAAATTCGTTTGGCCGTCTCCTCCGCCGCTGCTTGAGCTCTCTCGGGATGCGGGAGCTCCGGCGCGGGCCTGGCGCTGGAGGTCGGTGCCAGGGACGCTCGTAATTTGCGACGTCGTCGCTGTTGCGGGACCGTGAGCACGGAGTGGTAAGGGTGGTCGGGATCTGGAGAGGCAGGACCTTGTTTGGTTTCTAACGTCACCGAGTCCGTTCTGCTGGGTGCTCTTGCTGCGCGAGAGAACTGGCCACGTTAGCATGGGGTTCGTGCGATAGTCGAGACCGAGTCCTTTGAATCGGAACAGATGCGACACCTTCCAGCGACAGGGGCTGGATCAATTGGATCCTCATGATGGGCGGTTTGAGTTCTATACAGTGGGATGTGCTCGAGCGCCAACAGTCTGCACAACATTCCGCACCCCACAAACTCCATCGTCACACATGCTCTATCATTTTGTCTATTTCTCTAACGCCACTCGCTCCCACGCTCGTGCTCGCGCACCTTAGCTTGATACGACAGGATCACGTTTCTAATGTGCCCCACTGACCCTCGACATGCGATCGTTCATGAAAGCGAAGAAACTGACTGGCGATGCCGAGATGCCCATAGTGTAGATGAAGCGGCTTGCAAGAAAGCTGCCGAAGATCGCTCTGAGGTAGTTCTCGGGGACCTGGGATATCCTGTTAGTGCAAAGCTTCGTAGACATCGACACATGGAGCTCTCACCCTTTGCATGATCTTGTCCAGCCCAATCTCGTTCAACAGCAGGTTGGGCAGCGCATCATTCAGCACGCTTCTCCTCAGCTCGACATTGTTCCAGAGCTCAGTCCCCTGCAGCTCCTCGTCCATGCGCGTGATGGCCAAGCTGAGCCTGTCACTGAGAATGCTGCGGGCAACATTGGTCTCCTCGTGTTCACGCCAGATGGCCTCGAATTCCAGCCGTGCATTCTCCTGGATCTTTGCCTGCACTTGCTTCACATAGTCCTGGTAGAACTGCGGCACCGACCCATCGGGCTGCACGCACATGTGTCTCAAGAAGCTTTCATCATCGAATGACAGCGATGCGAGGACCTCGAGCGACGACGAGGTGACGCCGCCCTTGTTGGCGGAGGCATCCTTGAACACGATGCAGCCTGCCTTCTCCAGACGCAGTTTGGCTTCTTGCGTGATGAACAAGTTGGCGCCTTCCACGATGTACGGAACGAGCGCCTTGCCGTTGGGTCCGATGAGCTTGCTTGCGCTGCTGAAATCAATCGACTCGGGGCGACCGCCACACGGCACGAACAGGTCGAACTTCTCTTGGGTGCGCAGATGGAAGGTGTTGCGGAACGTGGTCCCATTGTTGACAACCTCACCGGATGGCAAAGTAATGTTCGTCTCCTCCACCAGCACACGGTAGCCGGTACCTGACAGTCGCTTGGCATCGTAGTGGGAGATCATCTTGCGCTCCTTTGCCAGGCGCGAGAGCTCTGCACGGTCCAGACCATTGAGATCGACGAGCACACCGGAGCCGTCAACAATGCCACAGTACTTCTCGTTGCCCAGCAGGATCTCGTTCGAGCCCAGATCACCGTCAGGTCCACCCGTCTGCAGCTTGCGCACTTGAGTCTCGTCGAGGTTGAGCTTCCGGTATATCCCGAGCACATACTCGCGCACCGATAAAGTCGTCATGCCATAGCTGTCGTGAGGGATGCCGCCCAGCTTGGGCGATTTCCCCGTGAAGAAGGACTTCCACCACGGTGCGCCTCGTTGTCTGGCGTGCTCGGTCGCCCAGTTGACCAGGTCGGCCGTGTTCTCATCGGGACCCATGAAGAGGATCTCCTCCTGGCCGTGCAAATCGACAATGGGGTCCTTGATGCCGGGGCTCGTGGGCGGCAGGAGCAGATCCATGATGCTGTCGATATACTTCTCGAACGCCACGGTCGTTTTGTCCTGATGCTTGACATCGAGGAGCACCACCCCTTTGCTGCCACCTTCCGGAATATCCTTGTTCTTCCTCTGCTGCGTGTTGGCCAGGCCATAGTTCTCGTCGAAGAGTGACCGAGCGTTGATGTCATAGGCTTCGCTGCTCCTGGACTTGACGATGCGGATGCCACCACGCGCGATATCTCTGAAGCGCAGGTGGAAGCCTCTGAACTCTGAGCTGATGACGAGGAACATGCCGTACAGTGGCTGCGGGTACTCTTCCGGCGGTAAGAAGCTGGGGTTGAGACGGAAGCTCAGCGCGACTTTGGTTGGGGTGTAGAAATTGGTTTTCAGGACCGATTTGTTGAAGATGCGGAAGGCGGTCATGACCACCTCGTGATGCTCGTTGATCGCGGCTTTGGAGATGGCGTCTTTGAGCTCCTCGTCGGTCAGGACCTTGTCCACCTTCATGCGCAAATACGACAGAGTCGGCAGAAAGTCGTCTTGCTCTCCTCTCGTCTGCACGTAGTGGGTGTTCGCGAAGGCCAGGTACAAAGCACGGATCAGATCCGGATATTGTGAGATGATCTCCAGGATGTAGTCCGCCGTAAAGGTCTCGGTGCGCAGACGCTTCTTCAGCTTCGACAGCAGCTCGGCGTGGACACTGTTGTTCGCGTCTAGCACGGTCTTGAGCGTGTTGTATTCATCGCCGAGTCGGTTCAAGAAATGCTGCACAAAGATCCAGACACAGTGGGCGTAGACGGATTCTTGGAGCGACAGACGCCCCGTGCGGAACATGGCGTGGAACTTGTTCTGCGGTATGCAGTACAGCAACGAGACCTCCTTCATGACCTGGTGGATGCTGGCATCGATCGGGGGATGCTTGGCCGCCGATCCAGGAGCCGGGCGTAAGTAGATGGAGATGATGGTGATGCCGTTGCTGAACTGCTCGACGTACTTTCTGGACGAGGTGAGACCGTAGTAGTGATACAAGTCACTCAACGCCGCGAACAAGCCCAGTGCTGAGCGTTGCCTAAAGCCGATGACCAGCCTCTTCTCTTGCGTGCCTTCGACCTCGTACATCTCGATGACGGGGCCGGTGCGGATGACGGTCTCGTGCATGACGCACTGATAGATCTCGCGCGTGTTCTGGGTGGTCTTTTGCAAGAAGCGCTCGTCACCCAGCAGCTCGATCTTGGTCTCGTCCGCTGCGGGATTGGGATTCTTGAAGGTGGTCTGGTAGACGAAGTAGCATCTCAGCGATTGTTGCGACGAGTCTTCGGTGCCGGGCAGCTGGCTGGGTGATCTGAAGGTCTCGACGCGATAGCTGTGCTTGCGGTTGCTGCCGTCGAGGTACTTGGTCTCCAACTTGGACTCGAAGCGCGAGCCGCCGGTGTGGGAGATGCCTGGCACGCTGGTGTCGATGTAGACGGCATGATCGGCCGCTTCCTTGTCCAGGCGGATCTCGAGTTTCTTGTCATCTCTGGCGTAGGCGGCGATCTTGGCGGCATACAGGGAGTGGACGTGGCTGACGATGGCTCCTGCCGACTCGGTGCTGAAGTACATGTCATCAATGCCGAGCTCATTGTAGAACCACTTGACCTCTGACTCGACCAGCTCTTCTGGGATGAAACCCTTGTCGTCGACCAGGCGGATCACCTCGGCTTGCTGCTCCTGCTTGCCCTCGAACTTGGGCGCGACGTAACCGGAGCCGGTCTCGTGGAGGACATGATACTGGGGAGTTCCGCCGGGGACGCTGAGGCGGGTCGGCTGCGGCGACGGCTGACGGACGGGCATTCCGGCCACTTTGCCCAGCAGCTTGTTGGTGGGTGCATCGCCGTTGAGGCCGCTGGGGGCGATTGCATGCCGAGAAGCCATGTGGGCGCTCAATCAAGAGTGGACATGTAGTGGTGGTGGTGGTGGTGGTGGTGGTAGTGGTGTTAGTAGTGGTGGTAGTAGTGGTGGTGGTGGTGGTGTTAGTGGTGTTAGTAGTGGTGGTAGTGGTGGTAGTGGTGGTTGTAGTAGTGGTAGTACCACCATGACAGTGTATGAATGGGATGGATATGGGAGAGAGAGAGAGAGAGAGAGAGAGAGACAGACCGAGAGAGACAGACCGAGAGTTGAACAAAGACAAACTGCGCCTTTTTTGTCCTGTCGCGGATGAAACCACTTGTGCGCTCTGACTCGACCGATTCTGATTATTGCTGTAACGCCGCTCTCACCTCATCCGCTGGTGACTCGGAAAACTTCATCACCTGATGACGATTGAATCATGTGTCTGTGTCTGCTCGATCGAGCGCATACACTCGGCCTTACGCAGGCACGTGAATGTACATCTTCCGTCAGCCTCGACCTGAATATTTACGTAATGACGTGCCCGAGACAGTAAGCTCTGCACCTCGTCGATCACGCGCAACAGCGACGCCGACCCCCGCCTTCCACCGACACACCACTCACGACGCTCCGCGTGCCCAGTGTCCCCCGCTGAGCTCCGCATCCGAATCTCCGGATACACCCTGCACCACCAAGGACTCCCACCGCGGCTGGTGCTTCATGGGTTGAGCTTGAATGGCGACGTCATCTTACCCCTGCTCCATCTAGCCGGGCTGCATCTGGCAGAAAGCCGACGAGGTGGCCAGACGACCGCCAGGCGACTGCCGGGTGAACCGACCATGTAGAGCGCTCTAGAGTATTTGCACTTCGAGGCCAACACTTACGAGAGGACGTCGAGCACGCTGAGACCATTCTTCGCACCTCGGAATCACCTTCTGGTCAGCGCTATCCGGAGTCGCCACGCGAACAGACCGCGGTGGACGATGTCTTCGAGTGACATGTGCTCACGGTCTGTCGAATGGTGTCCTCAGATACGTGGAGCACCAAGCTCTTCCACCCTCTGGATGATTTTTGGCAGATCGGTGGCAAAGATGGGCCGCAAGAGTGCCGGACGGTCTTCGGTTTGCTCTGCACGCATCATGGAGGCACCGAGATTGCTTTGGCTCGGTGGTGGGTTTGGTGAGAGGGCTGAGGGCGATGATCGGATGGAGAATGATGAGGGAGGGGCACATTGGCTGAATCGTAACGTGGAGGAGATTGAGGAGCAATGGGTTAGGACGCCGGGGCCGATTGTGATGTATGATCGGGACCCGCAGCAGTAGAGGCAAAGGATTCGCTCACGGCATCATTGTTACGCGTCGAGCTACGTCAATGCTTCGTGCCTGCATCCAACCCTCGTGGCCTCTCCGCGTCGCTCTACTGCTGCGCACTCGGCATCTCTGGACCTACCTCAACCCTGCTGTCAACACCCACAAACATCACATCAAACGACCCCATATCCCCGCAGAACTCCTTCAACCCATCAACGAACACCTCAAAATCCTCCTCGTCTGAACTGTCCGCCTGCAGACCTGGCAGCTGTCCCTGGGCAAACAGCGCGTTCCTCGCCGCAATCAACTCCTTGACCGCCTGCTCGATCTGGCCCATTCGCTCTCGCCACTCCTCAACCCTGCTGACTGCGGCCTGAAGCAGACCCTCCACCTCCTTGAGCCGCTCTTCGCACAAGGCAGCCTTGACGATCTCGACGAGAGTGCGCCAGCCCCAGACGAATGAGCTGCAGAAACCGCTCACCGACGCAGAGATCGTGTAATTGTGTCCCGTGCCGAGGGTGAACTCGTGGTCAATGAATGCGTCCTGGAGGATATCCGTGTACTCGGTGTTGAAGGTATTGCAGACAGTGGAGGGGACGGTGTAGTATCTAATGACGAGGCCTAGGTATCTGCCCCACAAGGCGTCGAGAGTGGCCGACAGACGTTGGATTACCTCCTCGTACTGGTCGATGTCGTGGGGAGGGGTGATGTCGTGGACCGAGGGAGCAATGGTCACCTTGAGTCGTGGCGTGACTCTCTCCTCCGCGATTGGTGGTAGGAGCTGGATGGGCCTTGCGATGAATGAGGGCCCGGGAGACGGGGCCTCCGTTGCTGCCATCTTCGCGGAAGCGAGTCGCAGATAGTCTCTCTGCAGGATCTTGGCTTGATCTCGTAAGTCATGATGCAATTAGAAATGGAACGCGGCGCACAAAACGCGTCTGGAAACACTTTCGTCTTTACGCAGTGGTTTCTGTGAATATCGAAGGCGTGACAAAGGCATTGTGCTGTGCCCACCAGGATGGCACAGCAGTGAATGTCAGATGCAAGGACGGAAAGCCGACCATTCCCATCGGAAAAGCCAAGAGCAACACGTCCAGGTCGCTGGTACATTGGGAGCTGGGACTGTACAGGCCGGCGGAGTGTTGGCTCTGGACCCTCAATGACAGGTTCCAGACAGTATATACGTTGTATTGTGATCGACGGAAAGGAAACTTCTGATGAAAATCGCAGCATCGAAAAGGAGATGCATATGATTGTGACCCAGTGAGACACGCAGTCCAGAGGTAACTGTCCCCAAGGCACAGAAAATCTAGCAGAGCATGAGACACAAACTACGCTTCGTTGTGGCTCTACCAACGCCCACAAACCAGCTCTTCGCATTACCAAACAACCTCACTCTCCTACAGCTTCTCCAGCACACAAACAAGAAGAAGATGTAAACTCACCCCGCTCCACACCCCGCTCCACCTCCACCTCCGCCCACCTCGCCAACACACCGCTCTCCCGCGACGCATTCCTCAATGCAACCATCTCCTCCACCGCCGCCTTCACCCTCCTCAACTCCGCAAACACGGTTTGAGCGGGAGAATGAATCTCACTGTTCTCTGCGATATCACGTCTCGTTGACAATGTTACTGTTTCTCATTCGTCCGAGCGACCTTGTTGTCAAAGGCTCTTGCAGACACCTTGGATGCAGGTGAACATCTCCCTACAGTCTATACGCAGGTCCATGTGTGTATGACTCGGTAGAGTGTCGTAGTCGTAGTCGTAAGCCGTGGCAAGGAGAACAATCATACGAGATGGCATCGATCTTCGGTCGTCCACCTAGCTTTGTGGTGAAAGTGCTTGGACGCGTGGTCTGCATGCGCGTGCACACCTACATCCAGCAGATACACAGCATCTCCCGATCAGACGAAAGCATGTATAGCCACTGTGGCACAGCAACCAGGGCCATGCCTAAGGGCGTCCAACATGCATCATGGTCTCAGAAATCTCGTTTTCCCACGCTAGCTCAGTGGTCAGACCTGGCAAGAGTCGGTCAGAAACTTGCATCAGTCGAATACCTTCACGGTAGCGCACCGTGTGTCGACCCATTGGATGGTCAAATAGTCAGATATCTGGCGAACACATGAGGTAGTAATCAGGCAGTCAGTCATGCATGAAGCAAGGCCTCGAAAATGTCACTCCGTGCGAGACCGCGAAATCGAATTATCTGACTGACTGAGGCTTGGAGGTCGATGTAACCATAGAGCGCAACAGGGAAGTCAGGCTGCAGGCCACCGGATTGAGTTGATGAGAATTCCAATCAGTCCGACCAGCGGTCAGTATTACCAGCCGGTCTAGAAGTGCAGACCACCCACTTCGACCTGATCGTCAAAGAAGTCCTTGCGCTGCTCGCTGCTAGGGTTCGGCAGATTCAGAGGCGGCTAGCTGGGACGATAGTCCCTTCAGTGTTCGCAGTGAGGGTATCTTCTTAACATACACACCAACCCACACAGTCTCCTGCACATATCAGCACATCACCCTCTCCCTATCATTGTACGATACCTCAGTGCCCACGAAGTCTTCTCATCTGCCACGCATAGCAACCAGCTAAGAGCGCTTAAACCCCAAAATACCTTCCGCCACCCCCTCGGGACTCGGTCTCGCAGCCTCCACATCAGGCTCAAATCCAAACTCATTGACCAAATGCTCCCTGGTCGTCGGCCCAATCGTCGCCACATACGTCTTCATCGGCCCAGACATCAACTCCCGCCTCCTGCCATTGAACTTTCCACCTTTCTCATCCAGCCATCCAAGCGCCATGAGCATCGCTTCGCAGCCCTGCGGACTAAAAACGACGACCCATTGCTCCGAGACTTTTTGCCGTTTCGCTTGCTGCAGTAAGGTCGTGAAGTCCTCCTCAAAGGTCGCCATCTCCCCCGTCTCGTAGACAACGAGTTCGAGGACTGGTGTGCGTTCGTATGAAGGGAGAGACTCGGATGAGAGGGTCTTGGGGATGATGTCTCGTCTCTGTTCGCCGACGAGGAAGAGAAGGGGAAGTGCTCGGCCGTCCAGGTGCGTGATATCTCGAGATAATGTCTTTCGGTGTTCTAGGATGAAATTTGCAAGGGCCTCGCCGTTGCCGGATTCTTCTCCTAGGACGGGACAAGGCAGCTCCAATGATCTTACGGACTTTGCTGTGGCGGGTCCGACGACGTAGAGTGGCATGTCTCTGTCGAAGTAGGTCTCCAATTTGTCAGGGTCTAGTTTCATGATCGTCATGGCGAAAGCGTCAACGGCTCGTTGGGAGGTGAAGATGATGCCTGAGTACTTTTTGGCTGGGTTGTTGGTGGCTTTCCGTAGTTTTTCTGGGTTCTCTGGTGAGCCGCCGGCAAAGGCGAATCGTTCTGCTGAGCGTCGAAGTGTTCGTAAGGCGTCATCGCGGAACATGTGGTCCAGGACTGGGACAAAAATGGGTTTGAAATCTCCATTTTCGAGGGTAGAGAAGTGGTCTTCGTAGCTGTCTGTTGGCGATGACCTGGTTTTGAGCAGGTAGACTGGAGTTTGGCCGAGGGTGAGGTTTTGCAGAGACGAGGTGACCGAGTCCATGGTTGCGGATTGTCAATGTCAATGATGGTCAGTGGAATCTGATGATGGCTGTGGGCGGCCCCAATATGGCTGTCTCGCGTGCCGGACCGGGAAGTTTGGCATGTGATTGATGATGCCTGCTGCCCTGGTCGTTGAAGACCCAAGGAGCTCCTTGCCATTGGTATCAGATCGCGGACGCTAGCGGCAGGTCATGCAGACGCCCGTGGATCGATACAGATGCGCTTTTTGATTCGATCTGTACCGCGGAGGCTAAGGGCAGGACATGCAAAGAAGAGGTGGCCGCCATGAGGCAGCGGATTCATTTGTTGCTCGCGGCGGAAGCTAATGGAAGGACATGTAGATGGGCGTTACGCAGCAACAGAGCAATCAGGCCTTCTCATTGGACACAAGACATCGAAGCTAGCGGAGGTCGAAGTTGCACAGACCTGCGTCATCTGCTCGCTCTTTCAACTCTTCGTCCACCTTCAATTCCTAGGACACCATGACCGAATACGTGATGGCGGAGCTTCCACCGCCGCATGGGTATCAGTACGCTGCAACACTCAGCAAAGCGGAAGAAGACGCGCTGCACACGACGAGTCGACTCTTACCTGCGGAAGAACGGCCGTTCCAGCAACTGAGCGACAAGCTATTGGGCCCCCACAGTCTACTCCGCTATACGCAAGCAAAGCGCGGCGAGGAAGATCGAGCGCTAGACCCAGACCTCGAAGCATTCAAAAGGCAGAAATTCCGCGAGGAAGTGCTATTGCGTTTCTCCGCCCTCGAAAGCAGTCTCCTACGCATACAACTGGTCCAATCAAGCAACCAACGAGAGCGCGAACGCTACGCAGCGGAAAAAGCCAAGATTCTCGAAACCGCACAAGCGGTGCGAGTCAACACCGTCGAGCTCCGCACCCAACTCGCTGCCGCCCAAGAAGTGCTCAAACTCCGCAAAGGCTACGATGAGCTCGCCAGCAAAATCCTCGATGATAAGAAGTTGAAGAGCCGAGATGACTGCCAAAAGGATATCGAGGCTTTGGAACGCGAAATCTCGGACCTGCAGCAAGAGAGTGCGGAGTATGAGAACACGTGGCATGGTCGCCGCGAGCAGTTTGATAAAATCGTCGCTGAAGGTGAAAACATGGTCAAATTGATCAAAGGCATCAAAGATGAGCCGGAGCCAGAGGTGGAGGGTGAAGGTGATGGGGAGATGGGAGAGGAAGGTGCAAAGGGCGAGAGTAGTTTCGCGGGTACGCCGGCGCATGGTGGGAGGACGCCCATGATGGGGGAGAGTGGGAGGGAGACGCCGCGGCCGGAGAGTCGGCAGGGGGAGGCGAGGAATAGGTTTTTGGAGGTCGAGGACGGTGGGAAAGGTGGGACTGGTCAGGCTGCTTCGCCGGCTGCGCAGGTGGAGGGAGATGTAGAAATGGGTGAAGGTGGAGGCGAGGGTGAGGCGTTTGTGGAGCGCCAGCCACCGAAGTCGAGCACGGGGTTGGAAGTGAGTGAGGACCATCACGTCGCTGAGCCGTCTGAGGCTGTAGGCGCGGAGACGATGGATGAGGGTTGAACGGCGACGAGGCAAATTGATCACACATCGTCCTCACATCAAGTTTACGGACGGATGTTCCTAGATGATCCACGACCGCTTCCTTAGACCTCTCTCATACTCCAGCTCTGCAAATCTCGCCTGACTCTTACACCAGGCCTTCGTGCGCATTGAAATCTCGGTCCGTGAATGAGGCGGTGAGCTGGCGTTTGAATTTGTTGGCTCGTGCAGCGTTTGCAGGCGCCTCTGTGCGGAAGAATTCCTACCTGCTTCAGCTTAAAGTTTCGCGGGTCTGCTAATAGAGCAGAACACTTGACATTGAGCACGACTCCCTGAGTATTGTCTAGGCACGCCCGCGTCGGCTCCCTTCTTCGAAGATACAGACTAACGGCATCTCAGCTCTCATCGATGGCACCAACGCTCTGCTCTACTGTCCCTTCGTCCACTTCGCGCTCTCCCTCTCCGTCCACCACCACTGTCGCGCCACCCCCCCTCTCCTCCTCACCACCGTGTATCCCATTCCCGTTCGCCGCGCCCTCGATAGACACAGCCCTCCTCTTCCACACCCGTACACATCTGTCCACCCCGCCTGTCACGATAGTCTGATCTTCCAACCCTACATCCACACCCAACACCACGCCCTCATGGCCTTGCAGCTCTTGCAGTACACTTTTGGAGCTCACATCCCACAACACCGTCCTCCCATCCTCACTCCCACACGCTATGAACGCCCAGGTCTGCTGCTCTTGCTCCTCGACCTCTCCAACAGGTATTTCAGCGCCGTAAGTCCCGAACGCCGTGTTGATGCTGTACTTCTCATTCCCATGCCCCTGATACGTCTTCACCACCCTGCCCTCGACGTAGTCCCAGAGGCGGAGGCAGTTGTCCAGAGTAGCCGCGAGGACGTACCTCCCATTCGGCGAAAAGCGGACGCTGGCTACAGGCGCATTGTCCTCATGCACCAACGTCTTCAAACACTGCCCTGTCCCCGTGTCCCAAATCCTTATCAACCCATCACTACTACAGCTCGCAATCAAAGTCCCATCCCTCACGAAATCCACTCCACTGACCGGATCCGAATGCGCCGGTAAACTTCTCATCAGCCTCGCCGTCCGCACATCCCACAAAAATACCGCCTCATCATAACTTCCCGATACCAACATGTTGCCCTTGGGCGAAAAGGCGAGGCTGTAGACGTAGTTGTGGTGGCCGATGAGGGCCACTGGGAGAGCTTTGCCGGCGATCGCGTCCCAGAGGCGGATTATTTTGTCGTCGGAGCCGGAGGCGAGGACGAGGGAGTCGGGGGACCAGGAGAGCGTGGAGATGCCGGCGAGGTGGCCTTCGAGGGTGTGGGAGAGGAGGCCGGTGGTAGCGGACCAGATTTTGAGGGTTGCGTCGGCGGCTGGGAGTCAGTATCAGCGCGTGTTGCGAGTGTGTTGAAGGGTGGTGTGCGTATATCTCTTACACCCCGAGGCAATCCACCGTCCATCCGGCGAGAACTTGACTACTGCTACGCCTCGCTTGTGTCCGTGCAATGTCATGTGTAGAGCATAATTCAGGCTTGTCGGTCGCTCTATCCTTGCTCTTTTCGCTGGAATCCCGTTTTCTGCCTCGTCCTCGTCATCGTCTTCTGGTGTTCGGAGCTCGGGTGGCATTTCTTCATCGTACGCGTATTGGAGCGCGGCGTCGTTGAGGCCGCCATCGTGGTGAGGTGGAGTGATGGCGGAATGGCAGTCGGAGCGCTTGCGTTTGGGTGATGATCGTCGCGAGGGCGAGTGAGAAGTAGTGATGCTCATGGTGAGGCGGTGGATGGTGGATGTGAGGCGGGGAGGGAAGGTACGTTGGGGCACACGGATGGAAGGGACGCGAGAATGGATGCGATGGAATGTGATGGTACTTTACCTCCACACGCTCACATGGCTATGTACGGAGTATCAACCTATCGAAGCCAGATGTGCCGGATGTAGCATGTACACTGTGTCGTAGACGACTGGAGTTCCATCAGGTCAACACGTCGCTCAACTGAAACCAGACCATTGCCACAAAATAACTGTCAATTCTTCTCAAGCGCTCAGCATATAGCTGAAGCAAACTCATGAAAAAGATGATTCTTCGCGTCAGCTGGAGGCAGTGCAATACCAGCGACACGGTGCCCCTGCCTATGAGCAAGCTCAGGGAGGCAGCGACCGGCTTCAAAAATAAGATTAATCTTGAAGTCACCGTAGTGACGTTTCAGAGATTAAACTGAAAAGAACAGATACTACACTTGATCTGAACAATTGTTAGCAAGTGGGAAAGATCTGATCGGAGGCTGGTGAAGGGGAATTCGTACCTAAGCCAAAAGGCAAAGCTGTGACGGATATTAGCAGATGTTCAAGTGGAGGGGGGTTCTGGAGATCACGTACAGAGCTGAGAAAGGAAGAGAAAGGTACGGGGAAATTTGGAGACTTTTATATTCTGTGGACGACGCTAGCACGGGCCAACATCTCATCAGGACTGAGTCAGCACTGGGTGATGTGATTGGACGGCGTCGCTCAGATTGAGTCAAGAAGGTTGCTGTGGTTACGAAGCCTGGGCGGAGTCGCAAAGCAGAGGGCTGTTGTATCCTACTGGTAGATCATAGATGTCAATGCTGTCCCTGGTCGGCGACTCGTGCAATCTACTAGCATTGCAGAGTTTGTCGAGAAGCTCGAGTGATTAGCATCCGGAAGAACGGTTCTCAGTCCCAATCAAACTTGAAGCAGTCCTTAGCAGTGCCATCATCTGACATCTCTTGGCATCGTTGGCTGATCCACAGGGCATTCCAACGGGATCAGCCGCGTGTTGACACTTCCAAACACAAGCTTCGACACCACCTGCAGCAGACGGACTTCTCGACTTGGCACCCTCTGGACACTGGAAAACCGACATCATGGCCTCCGACGATCTCATCGACTTTGATGTCATTGAAGGGCATAAAGAGAACATTCAAGCTCTCCCCAGCGGCCGCTCCGCAAAAGCCCTCGCACAGCTCTACTCACCACCGCTCGGCGCCCACCCGTCACCTGCTCTCACACAAGACGCGCATGCCGAAGCTCGAAAGCCATTTGAGGAGGAGCTACGGAATATCGACGAGGCTGACGACCCGCTTGACGTGTACGATCGATATGTGAAATGGACACTCGCCGCCTATCCTTCCGCCCAGGCGACACCGCGATCCCAACTCTTACCACTCCTTGAACGCGCGACCAAGACCTTCCAGTCGTCAACACCTTACAAGAACGATCCACGATATTTGAAGCTCTGGCTCCACTACATCAGACTATTTTCCGACGCGCCACGCGAGGTTTTCGTGTTCCTGGCGCGGCACGGAATCGGCGAGAGTCTGGCGTTGTATTACGAAGAGTTTGCGGCGTGGCTGGAGAACGCCGGCAGGTGGAATCAAGCAGAAGAGATATACAAGATGGGTATCGAGAAGGAGGCAGCACCCGCGGCAAGGTTGCTGCGCAAATTTGGCGAGTTCGAACAACGAAAAGGAGCGAGACCTCAAGATGCAGCAGGACCTTCGAGCCCAGCTTTACCTCTGGCGAGGCCAGTGCTGGCTGCAAGGATTGACCCATTCGCTGCTACTTCTTCACCCTCCACTGGACAACAGCGGGCGCGCTCGACCGCTTCCAGGAAGAGCAAGAGCACGAAGATGGCCATCTTCTCTGACAGTGACGAGGCATCATCCAGACCAGCCTCCGGCAGCGGCTCCAAAGGCTGGGACAACATTGGATCACTGGCAGAGCGGAAGAAGGAGAATGCAGTGCAGGCGAAGCCCTGGACAGGCGAGAAGATGACGGGAGGCAAGACGAACGGAGGCATGCAGAAACTCATGATATTCAAGGATAAGGTAAGTCAGCCCTGCTTATATGCACACGGTGCTTCACTATATTTACGAATGCAGGACTAAATAACGCCCGTAGTCAACTAAACGATCATTACCATCACATATACAACGTTCTTTGCTTGGCGTTAACAGTGAGCAGCAGTGCGTCCGGAATCCAAAAACGGGCAGGCTAGAGTGTGTTTATGTAAACCTTGAGGCTGTATACCCGGAAGTCGAATCAGCTGCGAAGGAGAACTGCTTTGAGGAGCTGCGAGCCAGGCATCGTGGATGGCTTGATAAGGACTGGAGCCGGCCGAACGAAACAAAATCGAAGCCGGTGGCCGAGACGAAATTGCAAATACACCAAGATCCGGAGCCACAAGTGCCAGACCCTCGCGAGGACTCCTTTGGTCTACTCTCTGAATCGTCAAATCGAGCCAAGCCCAAGCAACGAGGATTTAAGATCTTCGAGGATGCATCCCCAGAGCCAAGTCCATCCACAGAGCCGTCTACCGAAGACAGAGTGCTCATTGAGTCATTCTCGGAGACAATGGCTCTCAACGACGAGAATGACGAGAACGCACCACCAAAGACCGACAAGGAGATCGCGCGGCAGGTGCGACGAGAAGAGCGCCAGAATCGCACTCGGAAAATCCAGGTCATGGATGTCAAACATATCAAGAACGAAACCAAAACCATTCAACTCAACCTCGACTCTCCCACGGGACCAGCAAAGTTGAAGCGCAAGAAGTCAGCAACTCAGGCCGAGCCAACCATGACGATCAACACCAAGGAAGCCATGGATGAGATCTACGGCATTTTCAGTCAGCCACTTCCATCACAGGCAAAACAAACGGATGGCGAAGAAGAAGACAGCGATGACGATTATACTACTGGCGATGAGAGCACAAACACTGGAAAGCTTTCTGGCACAGCTAGCGAGTATGGTGAAGAGACTCGCAGAGAGATGCTGAATGCGAGCCAGGCGCAACAAACGGATGGGCAAACACAAGGTGATGTATCTGGCTGGTCGGACTTCACACGAAGCAAGCACATACCTGACGCTGTCGATGGCGCGTCAGAGTCAGCACCAAGCACAAGTTGGGATGTATACGGAGATTGCGATGGACCGGCAGAGGAAGAAGACATAATCACTCCCCAAGATGAGAACCCGCGAACGTTATTTGTGCCTGTGCCGCCAGAAGACTACGAGCCTCCGACCAGCCAATTCCGCGACATGAAAATGCTGCCCAATCATCGGTTACCTTTCATGACGCCGATCGTGGAGCAGACAGAGTCTTCCTTAGGTGCGGCGACGGCTCAGACAGAAAAGCAATACTTTGCGGCCAAGACACCCAGCCGCAAGACGAATGGAGCGCAAAGTCAGATGCCGGAACCTGATGAGCTCGCGAGTAGCCCCTTTCAGGAAGTCACCACGGAACTGGCAGAGGACAAGCGCAAAGTACTGCAGCCGATTCGAACGAAGAGTACCAAAGGAACGATCGCGCTGGGTGCTGGAACGGCGAAGTCGCAGATCGCGGCCAAGATCAGGTCAACTGCGGCTCCTGAGCCGGTGCAGAAAGGTCCAATCGTCAAGGAGGAGCAATGTAACCCTATGGATCCGTACCTCCGCCAGATGATCTTGTCACAGATCAAGCCCCCCTTGACGTCGTATGATGGATACCAGGAGCATCTCGAGACTACCTCTGGGCGTGCGCCGGAGGTCAGGAAGTATATTCGCACCTTGCAAAAGGCGAGTCGGAGCAGCGTCAATCTTGACAAGACTGCTTCGACGCTGTCACTCCCGCCCATGCTGTCACTCGCAGGTGCAGAGGGCATGTACACCATCAAGCGGGAGCTCGGCGCCGGTACTTTCGCGCCCGTCTATCTCGTTGAGAATTCCGCCGCTGTCGCTCTTGCGGAGAGAGATCCGACTGAAGACAACCGTCCCTCATCTCGCGACGTGGTAAAGGCAGCGCATCGAAAGGTCTTGGAGGCGGTCAAGATGGAAGACCCACCGAGCACGTGGGAGTTCTACATCCTGCGCCAATCACATCGCCGTCTAGGCGTCTCTCGCGCAGCTGAAAGCATCGTCCGAGCCCACGAGATGCACCTCTTCCACGATGAATGCTTTCTGGTCGAAGAATACCGCGACCAAGGCACCCTGCTCGACCTTGTCAACATCGCCCGCCTCGAGAATGCCAACGGCGGCGGTATGGACGAGATGCTAGCCATGTGGCTCACCGTCGAGCTCCTCCGCACGACAGAAGCCCTGCACAGCAAACAACTCATCCACGGCGACCTCAAAGGTGACAACGTCCTCGTCCGCTTCGATGACCCAGGTGAGGAGGTCGACTGGAGTCCCACTTACTTTCCTTCCGGTGCGCACGGCTGGGCAAGCAAAGGTATCTGCCTCATCGACTTCGGCCGCGGCATCGATATGAAGCAGTTCGTCCCCAACGTCGCGTTCATCGCAGACTGGAAAACCAGCGAAGCGGACTGCGCGGAAATGCGCGAGCTGCGTCCTTGGACGTACCAGATCGATTATCACGGTCTCGCGGGGATCATTCACTCTTTGCTGTTCGGGAAGTACATGGAGACGTTGGCGGAGAAGTCTGCGGGGTTGGGACTGGGGAGTGGGCAGACGAAGACGTATAGGATAAGGGAGAATTTTAAGCGGTATTGGCAGGTCGAGTTGTGGCAGGAGACGTTCGGGCTGTTGCTGAATCCTTTGGCGCACGTGGGGATCGAGGAGGGGTCGAGGATGCCGTGCGTGCGTGGCATGAGAGGGCTGAGAGAGCGCATGGAAATTTGGCTCGAGGAGAACTGTGAGAGGGGAGTGGGCCTGAAGGGCATGATCTCGAAGATGGAAGTGGTGATACGAGAGAAGAGGAGGAGGGGCGGACGCTAGTATGTGGTTGTCCTTTGCGCTCCAATGCAGCGAGCCCGGTCGCTGAGATCCGTTTACCGTCAGATTCGATTGCGGGCGGCATCGCTCAGTGTCCTAACCTGGCCTTGCCGGCCACGAACTATCAGCTGAGTCCACAGACTCCAATTCCTCTTCACCCCGCATCCGTCTGTCTCATTCTTCCTCTCCTTCCAGCACCATTGGTAATGCTGC
This sequence comes from Teratosphaeria epicoccoides, assembly GCA_021401465.1. Taxonomy (NCBI): domain Eukaryota; kingdom Fungi; phylum Ascomycota; class Dothideomycetes; order Mycosphaerellales; family Teratosphaeriaceae; genus Teratosphaeria; species Teratosphaeria epicoccoides. Next base: position 140,809 of record JADDMT010000042.1, read on the forward strand.
TTGTTGGCGTTCTTGCAGCAGTCATCGAAATAGCAATTACTCATGTTATGATCATCGTGACACTAGCACCGGAAATCCATCCTGATGAGTGTGACACTTCCCTCGTCCGTGTCGGCAGTCAGCTTACCTGGCGATGCGGCGCATCGTCACAGGTAGTATGGGCTCATTGCTTGCGTTTCGCTGTCGCGCCGGCATTGGCAGTCGGCGTCCCGGGTACAGATGGGAGGTTTTGGGAATTAATTTCCAGACTTTGGTGACGGAGGTAGATGTGCGCGCGAGGAGGCAAAGGAAGCACGGTAACGTGCATTGTCGCAGGAGCTCTTTGGGTCGATGGATTTGGGAGTGTGAGTGCACGCATGTTGGCTTTCTGGGGGTAGTCGGACAATCGAAGGCTGGTGAGGCTGTCGAAGAAGTGTAGATTTGTGATCGCATGCTTCCTCTCAGCAGTGGTGAGGATGAAGGTGTTGGACTGTAGGAAGATCGGCTGGCATTCCTTGTACGTCAGGCGGTTGACCAATAGCAGAGACGTCCTCCCGTCATGTGAGGGAGTCGACGCCCGCCTGAAGGTCGAGCCCGATGGAAGCGCGTGCTTGTATATCATGACCCGAAGCTCGGCGGGAAGGGTGGTGAAGAGGTTTGTAGTTTTCATGTCGGGCGATGGCTACGAGTGCAGTCAGATCTCAGGGTCTGTCGAGACATTGGTGTGTCGAGATATTGGTGTGTCGAGATATTGGTGTGTCTCGTACTAATTTGCAAATTGTTGTGAGGCGACAGCTGAGTTTTGTTTTCGGTGTTGTAAGTCTAGCAGAAATATAGGCGTTAACACGTTGAACGGATCGAATGTTGGTATTCATACGTGCCGGCTTCTTTGTGTAACAAAAGATTGTTCTTTACAGAGCGCGCATGCAGCATGCGCGACCAATTGCACTGACGACGCGTCGCGAAAGACAGGCTCAAGAGAAAGCTTGTCAAAAGTGAGCAGCCGAACACGCTTTTGTTACTCAGGCTGGTCGACGTCGTCCCAACAGCACAGATCTGATGCAAATGGTGTTCGTGCATACCGAGCGGCCACGACCACACTGATCGGATTGTCGGTGACCCGACCTCTCACCTCGTGACCGTCACCCAAAACAAATTCTCTGCAGGATCCGAGTGAAATTTGCAATCCTCCAAAGCCTCGATGATGGCAGCCTGAACACCATCGAAGACACGCACCTGAACCATTCCTTCGCATCTGCTCTCCTCATGGCCTTCGTCGACAGATGGCGGGCCACATTTGCCGCCAAGATGAATTGCTCACCATAGCGAGCTATCCATCTTACCCAGCTTTTTAAAGAAAATTAGCCATCTTGTACAGGTCTTCTTGAGGGCATTTTCTTCAGCCCTGTTGAGGGCGTCTTCAAGTGAATCATACTTGGCAGGCACATCTTGAATTGCCCCGTAGATGCCGACGAAGTGGAAGTTGCAGAACCGAACATCCGCCCCGTTCTGTAGAGCGTCGCCCCGTAGGACGTAAGTGCCAGGTGTCAAGTAATCGAGCATGAAGCCTGCTGGTGCATCTCCCGACTGAACGCATGACCCGGCACTGGTCAGCAAATTTTTGAATCGCCGCAGATCGAGTGCCTCCCCACCTCCCTCCTCGCGAGGAGGAGACCCATAATTGATGATTGTTTTTGCCGGACGTGAGGCGCTCGCCACTGAATGCCGAACTTGCAAGCATCTTGGATCCTGAGCATCAAGGCTCCGGTCGATACAAACCTGCGTAATACCATCCAAGAATGATGGGCGGATGATTGCCTTCAGCCAGTTCTCTGCGCTCATAATAACTGTGTTAGCTGCAAGCAGGATTGCGTAGCATTCGTGGTGTGTAAGGCGGTCTGTTAGAACATAGACTCCTAAGCCAACGTCTCGATGAAGTGCAAGCCGTGCTTGTAGCTTACCAACGAGGAGCAAACAGACGTGGAAGCTTGCTTTGTGAAATAGATCGGCATCGCAGGAGCGCGCCCTTGGGCAAAGCGGATCGTAGATCAGGACTCTGAGCTCGGCTTGCAGCTTCACGAAGAGATTCTGTTGTGCCATGGTTGACTCGCTCATAGGCAGTGTTGGGTTTGGTGTGTAGAGGAAGGCCAGGCCGCCAATGCTTGATTGAAGGCGCGGAGATGTTGTTGTTGGAGTCAAAATATCCTGTCAAGTGTCTAAGGTGGATTTTGAGCTGCCCCCCTGTATATAGCGGCATGATGCATATGATCATGCCGATTGTTACTGAACGTAGAAAAGCATGGAAATCTGGCAATAGTAAGGCTTGCACGTGTCAATGGGCATTTGAACGCGGCGAGCCGGCACTGAGGCATACAGTGGAATGCGATCAATGGTAGACTGGGGACTTTTGTGCTGGAGGGTAGTTCGCCATGCTATGTTGATTTTGTACAGTGTGGTTAGGCGATTCGTAGGTATCCTTGTAGTCTTGCCAGTCAGGCTGCCATACTTTCTGCCAATTCCGTGACCGTGTAGCCACCACATTCCCGTCCTCGTGGCTTGCGATGACGATGTTAGAGGCTGCGAAGAGCAACTCAGGGACTATTGGCGGCTCAGCATGTGTGGCCAAGGGGCGTGGCAGGCGCCTGAAACTCGCTGGGCATCGCTACGGTCTTGATACGCGACGTCGCCTCCATCAGCTTACCTTACCCCTTTATTGTGCGGACTGATTCTCGCTTTCTTCTGCCACAGTCACTCATTCACCATACTCTACGACACCTGGTGCATTCTCAAGAGTGGAGACGTGCATTTGGTAATACGTAAATAGAGCGGGCGAGCGTTTTCCCCATAGAACCTAATCCTAACCCACCTGGGCAGAGGCAGACCCACCACCCAGGAACCTCTCAACGAGCTCCAGTCCAACATCAACAGCCTTACTCCGAATTTCACAGCTCGACACCTCGACACCGACGAGCCGGGTAGTATTTGCTGATGACGTACTTGTGTACTACCATCTTCTATCACATGCGCCGGTAGCACTGGCGCACGTGCTTGCCGTACCTGGAACAAGAGCCAGCACATGATATCCTGGGAGTAGCCGCCCCACACGCGACCATTAGAGAGGCAGCAGTCCGGAACTTCACTTGGACGAAGCACAAGCTCCAGTCACTTGCGGCCCCGCTCAGATGAGGCCGCAAGCGGGAGGCTCAAGGACATGAGCACAACCACCGCACAACATCCTGCATCCATATCTTCAGCGGCGCGAGCACCTACGAATCCGCTGAAGACCTTCACACCGCACAATCCGAGCAACGTCAGCACCGCCATGGCGTCGACCGCTGGCGCGACGCCTCCGACGCCTCCGTTGAACCGCGGGTTCAGAGAATGGGTAAGTCAAATGGTGATCGCTTCTTTCATCGCGGGCGGCATAGCAGGCGCGGTGAGTAGGACGGTAGTCAGTCCACTGGAGAGATTGAAGATCTTGTTGCAGGTGCAGAGCACAGGGCATACGGAGTACAAGATGTCCATTGGGAAGGCGCTGGCAAAAATCTGGCGAGAGGAGGGATTCAAGGGCATGATGGCTGGCAATGGAACAAATTGCATACGCATTGTGCCGTACTCTGCCGTTCAATTCGGAGCGTACAACCTGTATAAACCGGTAAGCACGCAATTGAAGCTGGGATCGGGCGCTGGTGACACTGATCGCGATATTCCTAGTACTTCGAGGTCACCAAAGATCAGCCACTCTCGCCATGGCGACGCCTGATATGCGGTGCCTGCGCCGGCATCACTTCCGTCACCTTCACCTACCCGCTCGACATTGTCCGCACGCGCCTGAGCATCCAGAGCGCATCCTTTCAAAGCCTCAAGAAACAGACAGCTATCGGACAGCCAGCGCAAAAGCTGCCAGGAATGTGGGAGACGATGGTGGCTATTACCAAGACCGAAGGCGGCTTCTCGGCTCTCTACCGCGGCATCGTACCAACCATCGCAGGCGTTGCACCATACGTTGGTCTCAACTTCATGATCTATGAGAGTATCAGACAGTACTTCACACCAGAAGGCCACGGTAACCCAAGCGCGGCCGGCAAGCTCTGTGCAGGTGCCATCTCTGGCGCTGTGGCTCAGACGTGCACCTACCCGCTCGATGTGCTCAGGAGGAGGTTCCAGATCAATACCATGAGCGGCATGGGATATCAGTACAAGAGCATATTCGATGCAGTGCGCGTGATCGTGGGCAACGAGGGCATGAGAGGGCTATACAAGGGTATTGCGCCAAATCTGCTGAAGGTTGCGCCGAGCATGGCGAGCTCTTGGCTTAGCTTTGAGATGACCCGCGACTTTTTCTTGAGCCTGAAGCCAGAGGATGAGAGTAGGGATGCAGGATTGCAATGAGATATGAAGAAGGATTGCAATGAGACATGAGCAGGATTGCAACGAGACATGAAGAAGGACTGCGATGAGACATGCAGAAGGGCTGCCACGAGATATGAAGAAGGATTGCAGTCAGACATCAAGAGGTGCGAGTGATCACGAGATTCACGCGCAAAGCTCAGAGCGTGGCACAAGGGGGCTTTGGGATCACAAGCGCGCGATGGGGATACGGTCGGCGACACGAGATATCGCTGGAAGCGACGAGCGACGTCACTTCGCGGACGGCAGAAGCATTGCTGGATGCTGCACTCGATACTACGATATGAGACTTTTTGGGAGCGAGGCGCTATGGATGGGAGGGTGAAATCATCGCATGGTGAAGGAGGTCTTGCTGGATAGATGTATAGTAAGAAGGTACCAACCTGTGCAACTGCCTGTGCTGAATAGTGACACTCGCAGTGAGTCATCAGATTGCGCAGCAAACACGAGCGATGAAGGAGCGGCCACGCGAGTCATGTGGCAGGTTGCTATGTGCATCAACTTTCACGACACTGGCTAAGCATTGCCTCCTTAGTCACATCTCGACATCTAGAGCCTACCTGTCTTCGAGACGCATTTCTCTCAAGAACAAGCTGTGCGCATCAAATCGCGCAATCCGCGAGCGACCACATCAACATGGGTGCAGTCCCAAGCAACACCTCGGCACAAGGCCCCAACCACCTCGCCAGTCTGCCGACCGAGCTGCGGCCGATGATCTACGAGCGTGCCCTTCCTTCCAGACAGAGGTCCCAGCGCTGCACTGAGTCGGCCGACATCTCAAAGCATCTCTCTCTGCTGTTTGTAGACCGCACCACCCACACCGAATCACTCCCGGTCTTCATCAGCTCGAACTCCTTCACGTTGAGCGCTGCGGCCTTCATGGTCTGTGCCGACATGTCGATCTTCAAGCATATCGAGCATCTGGTCATCCCTTGTCTAGAAGACTTGAGGATCAAAGCTAGAGCTGTAAAGTTCGAAGATGGAGAGAACAGCGATCTCGGTGAGGAGCTCCTCAAACTGCTGGCGTCCATGCCCGTCTGCGCGGTGCCTTGACTGATCACGGCCCGGGTGAATTCGACAAGGAGCAACTTCGTCAGTACAGCACTGTGCATGACTTCTTCGAGCTTAAGAACCGTCTGCACGCGACCAATCTCGGCAAGACCCGCCATCTGGTTTGCAAAGCCCCTGGCGTCTACTTCCTCGAGTCCAAACAGCACACAGCCTCATATGCCCAGATAATGTTCAGCATTCGGCATTTCAACTACATGAGCTCCGACTTCGAGCGCCTGGAAATCAGAACAAAGACAGTCGATGACTTGATTAAGACTCACGGTCAGATCATGCTCGACAGAATCGGCGATTGGACAGAGGAGCTGTACAAAGCTGTCCATGCGCCTTATAGAATTGAGATCGTGCTGCTCCCAATTATGGCGCGCGACTGGATCCAGGTTGGACGGGCTGGGTGCGACGTAGAGGACTCGCAGGATCAGGCATTTCGAATAGCTTATAGAGATGCGTACCAAGACTGGTTGTATCGTGGAGATCCAAAGGCGACGACAGTCTGGGAGACTGTCGCCCGCTAAATATGTGTACTGCGGTAGACGACGACCCGTGGAGGTCCAGGATGGACGGCGTCAAAATGCTGGGTCCATAGACTTTCTGTTTCTATCAATCAGAACGCGCCAGAGCAGGTCTTGGCTTCATAGATCAGGATCTTGGCGTAATCAGCGAGAGGGGATGTTGAGCTGCACGCAGTGCACAGTATAGAGACTTTTCAGTACTAAGCATGCTTGTCATTTCTCCCAACGTCATACTTCTGGATTCAACACAAGAGGCACGTGTGCGTCAATATCACTCCGTTCTTCTCGTTTTACCTGCGAGATCTACCTGGTACGCCCTCTGCTCCCAATGGCTCCACTTTAACAGACTATCTCTTTAATCAACTTCATGCCTGTCTGATCTCCTGGCCGGGAGTATCTTCAGTCTTGGACCATTCAGTCCAGAGGGATGTCGGTCGACGCAAGACAGGAGCAGGAAACTTCCGATATGCGTTCAGGTCCTGACAATCAGACATTGAGACACACTCCGCGTGGCTTGGCCGGCGACGTCAATCAGCTCCGGTGAATGTCCGCCAATATAGGCCGTAATCTGGGCCTCATATAGCTGTCTTAGCTGTTCCTCTGACTGTCGCATCTTAGCAGAGTGCTCCCGGGCCTGTCTGATCCTTATGTCTCGCAAAGAGAGCTGGGTAGGAGATGTCTTCCTCCGAAGTGATGGCCGCGTCTGCGAAGCCGTCCGTACAGGAGGTGTGGTCTTGGAGGTACCTGAAAAGTCGTCCAGAGATCTTGTGTTGCAGGAGACGGCTTTGCCCAATGATACAGAGCTGCCTGACGTACGTGCAGTGTACCATGAGCTCTCTGATGAACGTGAAGGCGTCGCCGCCCGGCTCATCAATTGCTCATGCTGGCATCGACTGGTCTTATGCTCGAAGAAGGCGCAAATCGGGCAATGTTTAGCCAGCGTTGCATCGAGCTCGTTGATCAGGCGGGAACATTTTCTTGGAGGTTGCGTGTGAGCCATGAACTGTGACAACAGATCAATGTCTCAGTGGTCGAAGTGGACGGCAGTATTCGAAAATGCTGCTCAGACAATGTCAGGCTCGAGGAGTTGTAGACAGCGAAGGCCAGCTGCGCCGCACGCATAGGCAAGGTCTTTCCGATTGACGGAATGGTCAGCGCCACGATGGAGTATGTGTAGTCGAAAAGACCGAACCCAATTGCTGGGACGACATGCTTGGGCCAGACGCTGTGGAAGCAATGGTGCACCACGCCACTATAGACTTCAGCAATACTGCAGTCACTTGCATGGGTTGTGCAGCCGTGATGCTGACCTTGCAGTCAGCTCGCTCGGGATCGTAGTCCTTTCAGTATTGGTGAGCTGCCAAATTGATCGCTGACACACACCCTTTTGCGATTCTACAGCGATACCAATGAGGTACTCCTAATACGAGCACATCAGCCGCAAAAAGATGGTGTATCGTGTCTCTTTAGAGCTCGTTGTCGTTGTCCGCACAACATTTTCACGCCGAGAACGGAATTTGTCTAAGAAACGAAAGCAACGTGCGGCTGACTGAGCGCTCGGAATGAACATACGTACCTATGCCACCGTCGATGGCATGAGACTTATACATGCAGCTCATTGTACGCGCCTAAACTAAGGTGGTGATCAGGCGGTGGACGCTGACGGTCCCACATTGCCATCAACCCTCGGCCTAGCTCAAGATGCCGTCCCCAAAGGACGTTCTTGCTCGAAGCACATCTCCAATCTGCACACAGGCTATCGCGCCCATCTATCCAGGCGTTCTCTACAGCTAGAAAATTGGCCGCCTTTTGTGCTTGCGAACAAACATTGCCGCGAGCTCGTCAACGTCGTCCAACTGAAATCCCTGCGTGCCATACGTGAGAACGTGCCCAAGATTGATCTCGTCGCAAGTATCACGCACGAACTCGGTAAGGTACAAATGAGGTCTACCCATCTGCATGACCTTGGCGTTGGCATAAGCTTTACGGCCCACGCCATGCCCCGTTGGCACAGCTGTCAAATTGACCGTGATGAGATTCCCACGAAACGGGGAGCTGATCAACAAATTGACTCTGCCCATCTCATACTCGTCCCAGTTGAGTCCCTCAAGTGCCTCCCGCTCATTTGGATCGAGCCGCAGCACACCACAATCTTGGAGTCGCTGCGGATCCCAGTGAAATCTCTGCACTACTGTATCATAGTTGGGCCAAATCCTGACGTAGAAGTTGACGTGATCCAGGTATGCATTTTGGTGGTCGGCAAGGACATTCTGCTTCTGATCTCCAGAACCAGGTGTCTCTGAAGAGACGCGATTGAATCCACGCACAATGTCAACCAGGGACAGTGACGCGTAACGGTATTTGTTCTGAAGACAGGCCTGTCGCTCGGAGCGTGAGAGTATCGTGACATCTGGGCTGGATGCTTGAGATTCGACATCGGTGGAGCTCAACTCAGCCAGTTTATCCTCTCTCGTAGGTTTAATCCGCCTGCTTGGCTTGACATCATGCCCATCTGATATCCTCTTGTCCTCGTCCTCGCTGACGACATGGTCCTGCTTCTTGGCCGTGCGTGCCACGCTCGAATTGTCTTGCTTCTGGCCCGACCCATCCTGCATTTGGACGTCTTCGTCTTCGTAGAGTCTTGCCTGCAACACTTTCGGAGCAGGAGTGTGGCTCTCGGCCACGAAACCATCGCCAGTCATGTCGATGGGATCATCGTCACTGTCAAGCTCCGCAAATTCGGAATGGAGTGGCGGCATGTTGGGGTTGGACCTGACGACTTTAGAGCTGCGCAACAGTCTACAGCGTTTCTGAATGTATCTAATACTCTTGGCGGTCGGTGCTTCGAGTGATGTTTGTTCAGCTGTGCGCCAATGCAGCTTTGCTGGCTGGTCGCGCATGCAGGGAAACAAGTCAAACAGGAGTCAAGGTGAGAGAAAACAGGTCACGGGCGGAGTTACTGACGATGAGCTGACACGTGAATCGTAATCCTCTGATGCGCGCCCGCAGCTCAGGCAACCACCAAGTTTGCTTTGTGTGATGTTGGCCGGGCGGCATCTTGACGCTCAATTGCTATTGTAAGGGCCATGCCAGACTCACTCGCCGTCGCGCAGCGCCAGTATTGTACGTCATGATAGGGCCTAAGAAGTGGCTGCTCCTTCGGAGTCGTTCCTAGTCCCATCACCCAGCTGTACAGCTCGTTCGTTCACAATGCGGCGCGCATATGCTCAATCCATCGTTCCCAGTCGTATCGACAACTCTCTCCGCCCACCTCTTCTCCAGCATCCAGGAAACCCAAGATAGTCTGATGAAAAAGGGCGCTCTAGCGAGCAATGTGGTTACAAAAATTCCCTGCCGATCCGAAGACCAACAGAAGCGGTCAGTTGATAGTTTTCAACTAGCAAAAACGCAATCTCGGACGAATCCTCACTGATATGCGTAATGCCCGTGCACTCGGATGTCGAGAGGAAGAGAGGTTTGGAGATGCGAAAATCTTTATAGTTGGCAAACGCGCTAGTGGGTGTGAGTCAGCCGCGCTTGACTCATATCTCGCACTTGATTCAGATTACTTTTCTCACATTCTTACAAACGCCTAGACCATGATGCTAATATTACGGACAAACCCAAGTGTCATATTCTTTTCCGCACTGAGGCTGGTCGAAAGTCCATCCTTGTGACATTCAACAGCAATCTCAGGTTTCTCTACGCAGAGGCAATTCTGCTCTGTGTCGACTATACACGATATAGCAGTTACCCATCGGAACTCTGAATAATAGATATGGCACACCTACTGTAGGAAAATAAGTATAGGGTTGCTGCTGAGCATGGACAGGAAAGTCATACGATGACTTCGGCGAAGCCACTGCAGCGCTATCATTGTGTCTTGTTGTTAGCCAAGTCTAATAACAGGCTAGGGCATAGTCAGTCGACGTACCCTATACCCAGCCTCATCAACTGAACACGCTTCGTAAGATTGGAGGGCTGAGGCCGGTGGCTTAGAGAATGCTACTATGAGCAGATATGATATGACCTTCGGCCTTCTCTGGACCTCCTCAGCGCAGCTGACCTGCCTTCGATATTGAGATCCTGCAAGGCTAAATCGTAGAGCAGCAATGCAGCCTCGACTAAGGTATGATGCCAGCAGAGTCTACACGACAGATCGAAAGCACTGGCAGAGAAAAAGACCTGCTATACAGATTCAGTCCTCCCAATACTTTCATGGGTTTTGTCAATCATAACTCGCAGGGCGATCATGGCAGAAATACTCCGAATACGCGCTCTGGCCACTATGCACCGTCCAACCTGAAGTTAGGGATCTTGAAGTCGTCATGCGTGAAAGGACCCCTTTTATTACCTGACGGAGACTGCCGTTCGCGCGATTTGCCAGAATGAATGATTTTGCTTGCTCTAAGAGCTCCGGCTCGTCAACGTGACGCTGCCGAGCGTAAAATGCATAGTCATCCTCGATGAGTCGATGAGGTTCAGTGCGCACTCTTTGCTTGCTTGCCGCCCACCGCTTACTGGCACCCCGCCGCTGCCTTGTCCACTGGTCGAGCGGAATGGCCTCCCAGCAGCTCATGTACTGGGTGAAGCCGCCGTTGGGTTGTTACTGATTCTAGCTGTCTGGAACACAGACACGATGGATGTCCGTAGGTTGGTATCCAGGTCCGGATCGGATTACTCACGTACCATCATGCGCTCGACAAGTGACCAGATGCGGCCTGTCCATGGCTAAATCCACTGCTTTCTAGCATGTCGTCCTCTGCATCACCCAAGACACACGGACTTTGTTCTCGGCGTGGCAGGACAGAGGCCTTTGTGTGACTCCAGAGCCAAATTCTCGCAGGCCATCGGACTTCGGATTGAGGTTAGCGGTATTTGAGAGGTTCTGCCACAGAATACATCTTCACTGTTTCTTGCTCTGCAGCAGCAGTGCAAACTGCGTTCTGAGTAATGCAGTGTGGTAAAGGGCTCACATGTCTTGCTACGATCTCAGCTTCCAGGGCAGATTAAGGTCTGATATCATGCTGCCTCTTCTGCTTGGCAGGCAAGGGGCCGGCTGTTGCGACTGGATCAATCATCAACCTCTCGAGCATGAAGCTGGCGCTTTCTCCTGCTTTCGTCGTGACCGTCGTACAAAGAGTGCGACGATGCAGACTCGTGCAAAGTTCTCGGGCCCAAGAACAGTATAAGGGAAGGCGTCGAGGCCAAGGTGCACGGCTCTTTAATCCATGCACGAGTCTTATTGCGTGACCTCGACCAAGAGCGTGAAATCAAAGGCGTCTTCTTCTGAGCTTGGCTCACAAGCCATTGTGCTTGGGTATTCCCGTCAATGGTAGATCACTCTGTTCGTCTCCTGGGCGTAAAAGTATTCCCACCACGCGCGATCTCGACGTCGAGGTCAGAGGGGATGGAAGGATAGCGCAGAAGCTCTGGCCAACCACAACAGCCTTATCGCGCGTCGAGCTGCAGCAATCTCCACGGAGCACTTCATCCAATGGACATGCACGCAATGACTACGCCAGCACAGTAAAGCAACACGGAAGCATTTGCTAAGCAATGATAGTGGCTGCATAGCTCATGTCCCGTGTTGTGGTAGGACGGTCTCCCGTAATGTAATGTAGGGAGGCTTATACCCGCCTACACCTTCACTGCCATGTCGCATGCGGCATAACTACTGACGATGGCATTGACGAATGACTACCAGGAAAGCGAGAGCGAGCATTTCTCGCCGTACAGACCGGATGGAAAGCTGGTAAGCACAGGACCAAGACGCAACCCACCATTGAACGCACAAATAACTAGGTATAGTATGGCTTTGTTTGCATAGTCACAGGCGCGACCCAGCCCGTCGGCAAAGCGATTGTATTAGAACTTGCAGCACATGGTGCCGCTTGCATCTACGCATGCTCCTCCTCACCTAGCGATGACTATGCTGGCTTAGCAGACGACGTCAATAAGCAATATCCAAGTACGAAAGTGATAGGATACCCGTTCAAGCTGGCAAACGAAGAGGATACCTTAGGTCTGATCGACGATGTCTTGAATTCCTGGGGCAGGTAGGTTACGCATGCGGAAAAGACTGAGATGGAGTGACCGGACATTTCATGGCCAACTGACAAACACGGCAGGCTCGACGTATACGTCACCAGTTCAGGACTCTTGGGCCCGTCGTCAATCGCAGAGACCAAACCGGCGGATCTCTACAAGCTGTTCGAAGCTAACAGCATGGCACCTTTCTTCGCGCTCAAATACGCACCACCAGCAATGGCCAAGACCACGCCGAAAGGCAGCTACGCGAATGCGGCTCCTAAAGACCAAGGCTACGGCAGTATCATAGTAGTCTCGTCCGTCGCCTCGACCTACGGCGGCTGCTGGGGCCCTGCCTTCACCATGTCGTCACACGCCGCCCTAGGAGTAGTTCGAGCCGGCGTGGCCACGCTGAAAGGGACGAACGTGCGAATCAACTGCATTTCTCCAGGTCAGATCGACATTGGGGTTGATCTCAAGGGCTTTGACATGCGTGGCTTGTCTGCGCAGTTCCCGCCGAGCAGTCTACAGAGCAAGAAGGTGCAGAAGGATGTGGTTGGTTTGGAAAGGGCTGGTCTGGCAACGGAAGTGGCAAGGGTAGCTGGCTTCCTTGCTAGCGGATTCAGCTCTTACATCACGGGCTCAAACATGGTTGTGGACGGTGGCGCAAGCACCATGAACCCGCTTACGATACCTATATAGATCACCAGAATGGCGTCGCGCTGCGCGCGAGCTTCCGACTGATCCCTTCACCTAGTTTGTCAAGTCCGCTTTCGCGGCCTGTCTGAGACTTTTCTCCGCCATATTCGCCTTTCTCGCACGAATCACCTTGCTTAAATTGCGAACGTGTTGTCGTTATTGGTCCAAACTCAGGTGCCAAGAGGCCAGCGTTCAAGATCACTCAGAAGAAGAAGGGTCAATTGCGAGCTGGTCCATTGTCTTCAGATGTTACTGTGCCCATCGCTGTTTGCTCCCGAGCATCGCGATCGATTTGAGACAATGAAGTGTGATAGCAGTCGAGAATGCGATGCACATGGCCTTTCACCCCGGAAATCCACGATCCATTATCTTCAGTCTTGATGCGACCCAACGAGGTCTTGGTGAAGGCCAGTAGACTGGCCCCAGAACCACGTCTTCGTGAACGCGACTCACTCGCCTGACACCTGGCCCTAACCAACGCCAATGCTAAATCTGCAGGCCAAGCACCTTCCACCATCACCTTCCTCGCCTCGCGTTTCTCATCCTCACATTGGCTTCCTTCCAATGAATCAAGTTCTCATTGCGTTTCGGCGCTTGCGATTTCCGACTCGACCTGCGTTCCGGCGGTGATCCAACATCATCGTCTTCGTATCCCACACGTGCCGACTCCGTAGACTTCAAGCCAGCGTCCCTAAAGACGGCCAGAGCGTTGGCGACGTCTGGAGTGCTGTAACGTTCTGAGGCACTCTTCGCGCGAATGTGCTGGACCGACGACTTGTGCTGAGGTTTTGCTACTGTCATCGTCTTTCGCCGCTTCTTTGGTCCTTCGATGGACTCCTCAACGTTCGCGAGCCTGCACTCTGTTGAGTCATCTGTAGCCGGCGTGCCAAACATCTTGGAAATTGAAGCAGATCTCGCGCCTGTCTTCGTCGGCGATGTTGTGGCTGTCGTATCGCCAAGCCAGAGGCGAAGATCATCCGTCGTGCCCAGGTCCAAGGTGTCGCCGCGCTTCAGCCGCTGCATTAGAGCACGAGCCAAATCTCTGGTTGACAATGCCGAAGCTCTAGCCAGCTCGGCTCGATCTTGAAGCTGTAGCAGGCGACTGTGGTGCTCGCGTAGGGTGGCCCCATGCTCATTAATGAGCTTCTGATTGGCATCAGACCCTTTTGCAACACCAGGCATGAAGCGCTCCTGGAATCTCTTGAGCTGCTGAACGGCCTGTTGTGCTTGCTTCTGATACTCTTCGTATGGCTGGAGACGCTGCTCTAAGGTCTCGAGGCGCTTAGCGACATGGCCAGAATCGTTGATCTTGTTCTCAACCTCGTGAAGACGTTCTTCCAGCTCATTGTAACTTTCACCGAATTTATTCAGGTCGCTCTCTAGATCAATGGCAGCTGCACACTTTGGGGAAGATGGTTCTTGCTGATGAGAACTCTTCTTGCCTTCCAGGGTTGTCAGCCGCTGCTCGACATGGGCAAGTGCGCGCGCAGCATTGAATCTGTACGCCGGCCGGCGGTCTTTTGCGTTCCTTGTGGCCGCCTGTGGCCCATCTGATGTGCGCGGCGTCATTTTACTGATGTTGCAATCGACGCTGCAGATGCTATGTGGGCCCAAAGTGGTAGAAACTAAGGCAATGCGGAAGACATGTCTAAACTTGAGCGTTATGCAGCAATTTCGGATCTCACTTCAAATTGATCGCCATTGGCCCTTGGTATTGCTGTGACATGAAGTCGATCTAGCAAGTGCACATCCAAGAGTGGCAGGGACACCGTTTGCCGCTTGATGCCATGTGTGGGGCGGGGCTGGGTAAGGTAAGGTACTGTTAAAATGAGGTCACGATGCACCACGTACGAAGCGCTAGATTGATGCTGTACAGATACGCCGGAGTGTAGCTTCTAATAAGCCACAATTCTACCAACTCCGCTCGGTGCTACCTGACAATGAAAACCCGCCTTGCATCAGGGGAACATGACGCTACCATCAAGAACATCTGGACCCGGTGACAACGCCGCAGAGAAGGCTCTATACCTGTTTGACACCTCATCGTGTTGAAGGGTAAGCCGGAGGATTGTTTGCCACAAAGAGGACCAGGGCAGCCGCATATGCCGCAGTGGACAGCGCTATCCGATCTGGTCCCAAGTCGCAGCATAAGGTGATAGCCACTGCGAAGACGGCCATAAAGCCACAAGCAGAAACTATCCGAACAAGCTGGCCACGTACCAGAAACATCACTAAGAATGGTCCGATCACTGCCATACCGCCCAGAAGCGCCATGATGAGACGTCCGAGTCCACGTCTTGTAAGTGACATGCGTTTGGTATATCCTAACCTGTCGGGAGCATTTGACGCCGTGACTTGCTTCTTTGGATCTCCAAATGCCAGGCCAGCATCCTCAAGCAGCTTGCACTGCAAGGGGTCGGCAGTAGAGATCAGAAATGGATCATTCTTTGTGCCACGTAATGCGCATTTCTCAATGTATGCCATGTCTTGAACAGATTGACCTGTGAAGCGTCAATTTGCTGATCTACGATTGACTTGTCGTCAGGTGCCTTACAGTACGAATGCAGTGTCTGCCTAATACCAATCTCCATCCAAGCACCTTTATCACCGATAGCCTTGACTTGTTCACAGAGTTTCTGTTGGAGAACGTGTTGACTCATTCGCTGCAGCGTGCCCAGATCTAGCACGCCCTGGACTCTGTCCTTGAAATGGTGGCTGGTCCTGAGGTCATACATGAGATCGGCCTTTCCAGCTTGGAAAACACGCTGGGCAAAAGTGCCTGCTGGTTTCTGCGACTTTTCTGCGACGAGACTCTCGACACTCCGCCAGGCTGGATTTCCCCATGGGACGTGACGCGCAGCCTCCATCACGTCCATAGACTTCGCGGTGCTTTTTCGCCGTATCCTCCTCCTCGCAGCCTCTGACGCGTCGTCTATGGAATGAAGCGGTGGTGGTTGATGAAACACATCCTCGCGTCCCTTTGGAGCGAAAGGTGGTAGATTGGTGCTCATGTATCCCACCAGTGGACGAACACTATCTGTACTGCTGTCTGGTTGCCTGTATTGTGCTCGTCCGAGTATCTGAGATGCCGCGTCGCTGGAACGGCGTAGCTTCACGTAATGTTGTTGAGGCAAACATTCGTCGATAGGTACAATCGTGCTCAGCCTTGAGTTTGGGCGACAAAAGTTTGGTGAACCTCGTCCCGACATCTTTGCTGGGGAGGCTGGTCGTTGGAATGTGGCCATGCTGTGAAGATTGTCCAAGCTGTATGCATGGGACAACCTTCGTCCAGATATCGAGAATCTGTCCTGTGGACTCGGTAGCTGCTGATCGCCTCCGCTTGAGGCTGGAGTAGTGCGTGAGGGCTGGCTACGGACACTTTGGAGCGTTGAATATGCCGCGCCTGTCTTTTCGATATCGTGATATTCGAGACTCTGCGAGACTTGAGCAGCCATTCTGTCAACAAAGTTTGGCTGCAACCCTGGCTTCACCAAACCGAATTCCGATACAAGATCCAGGCAGGACGAGATTTGGAGAGGGTTCAGGTCAGTGCTATAAAAAAGGTGAGGCAGCAAAGACGGATGGCCATCCCTACTCACGTGGACCATGCTTCTTCTTATGGTATTACCTTACCGTCGCCTGCGTGTCCAGAGTCCGAAGAGATACTCACGTCGCACACAGCAAGGCCAGCACGTGCGCTTTCAACGCACCGGCATATCCTTCACTGCAAGATCTGCCAATAGCTTCACCACGCGAATCTTCGTGTGCCGATTGTGATCGATGAGGCGCGTTTCTCTTACTTCGCATCAGATTAATCTCCCGTTGCGACTGATGTTATTGGCGCTATGGGCTACAAACGTTGCTGGTCGGATGGAAGAGTGGACTCGTGCGACCCGTGCAGAGTCGAGGAGGGCCCGGGATCTCGCGTCGATGAGTTGCATGAAGGTCCCACCGAACACCGACCGACCGGCACTCACGATTCAATCACGAAAAGCTCAAACGTTAGAGTCAAACAAGGGAATATAGGAGAGCCGCCGACTAGCTGCGTGGCGTAGCACGGATAACAGGCTGTGGTTGGAAGTTAGAAGAAGTGATGCCGTTGAGGTCCGAGTGATCTAGGAATTACAGTAGTTCCATATGTACTAGCGGAAAGTCTCAGCTGCGCACACATCACCATGTGTCGTGAGATCAGACTTTTCTGCGTGTGAGCATAAGAAGGTTTCGATATCATTAGAAAGGATCATGGCTGCCACGTGGGCCAAAGTCGCAGATGCTGAACCACTACAGCGCTCTTCGCATACTGTGAGCGCCATTGGCTCCGCGATCTACATCTTCGGCGGTGAGCTAAAGCCAAGGCAACCACGAGACAACGATATCTTCAAAGTCGATGTCAACGCGGCAACGGGAAAGCACGGTCAGTGTTCATTAGCTCCACATCAGCAGCTGTTTGTTGTTTTCGGCCAGGTGCATATTCAGAGCCGTGCGCTCGAGATCACGGGGATGTTTGAGACAAAGTACAAGCCATATGCCGGTTGTCCTCACTTGCACGCATGAGATCGAACCCACTTCCTATTTCGCTTCTCAATACTGCTCTATCGCCGACACGCTCTGCTCGGGCTGATACCATCACTAGGCAGCTCCGATGTCGTACAGACGATCTCGGCTACGCAAATCGGAGAAGGACCATCTCCTCGAGTCGGCGCGGCAAGCACCACCTTCGACAACAAGATATGGCTATACTCAGGCCGAGGTGGCGAGTTGATGGCTCCAATAGAAGAAAAAGGCTCACTCTGGGTCTTCGATCCGGCAGCGTCAAAATGGTTCACAGTATCGCCTGTTGACGATACCAAACCCTATCCAGAGGGACGCAGCTACCATGCGATGACTAGCGATGACGCCAAGGTCTACGTGCATGCAGGTTGTCCGGGTTCAGCCCGGTTGTCCGATCTCTGGGCCTTTACCGTGAGGACGCGTCAATGGGAAAAGCTCGACAATGCACCAGGACCGCCGCGCGGTGGACCATCAATCATCCATCTGGACGGTAGACTGTACCGAATGAATGGATTCGATGGTAAGACAGAGGTCGGAGGTGCTGTCGATATCTACGACATCAAAGACGCAAGCTGGAGCACTGTGAGTTTCAGCGCGGATGGGAAGTCGGGACCTGGAGCTCGCAGTGTCGCCGCGCTGCTACCGGCTCGCATCGACGGCCAGCAGTATCTTGTGACCCTGTTCGGTGAGAGTGACCCTAGTTCACTTGGTCACCAAGGCGCGGGCAAGATGTTGAGCGATGTCTGGGCTTTCAATGTGGAGACGTCCAAGTGGCAGCAGTTCGAGACGATGGGCGAAACGCCGAGGCCGCGTGGGTGGTTCGATGCTGCCCTCGTCACAGTGGAAGACAAGGGCAGTATCGCCATTTCAGGAGGATTGGACGAGTCTAACGAGCGCCTGGACGATGTGTGGCTGCTCAGCTTCGCCTGATAGCATTCACATGATTCACACCTAAAAGTCAGTCTCGGGGATTCCGTAATAAAGAGTCCTTTCTGTCACGGTAACTGCGGTGAGTGGATCGCGTCATCATCTGCTACGTACCAGACTGATCTACGAAATCGTGCATATGATCTTACCTTTCGTCTGATTGGATTCCATCAATCGATGTGCATCTTGGATCTGTTGCCATGGAAACACCTTTTCAATCAGCACCTTGAACGACCCGTCCTTGAACTTCGGCATCGCATGCTCGAACAGATGATCCCTCAGACGGCCCTGATAGGCCTCATCTCTACTTCGCAAGCTGCTGCCCTCATATCTAATGCGCTTTGCCACGAAATTTGCGAAGTTTGGCTGTTTCATGTCAGGCGACAATTGTAAGCCTCCGAGTGTAGCCAGGTTGACTATGCGCCCATCTCTCGCAGCAGCGTCTAGGTTGCCAGCGAAGGTCCCGGGCCCGATGAAGTCAACGATCACGTCAACGCCTTTCCCGCCTGTTGCCTTCTTGACCTCTTCAGCCCAGTCTGTAGTTGTCGTATTGTACGCCGCATCTGCGCCCAGCTCCTTGACGCAGAAGTCGACCTTCTCGTCTTGTCGTGCTGTGGCATAGACAGCTGATGCTCCATTTGCCTTGCTAAGCTGCTGTCCTGCAATCGAGACTGCAGAAGCGCCTGCATGCCAGAGAACGGACTTGCCTTCCTGGAATTCGCCGATCTCATACATAGCCTGGATTGCTGTAATCCATGTCTGACGCGCAGATTAGCCTCTTGCACAAATCTGGATTCACCCAATTGACCGTACCTCAGGGATACCAGCACACTGTTCCCAGCTTAACTCATCCGGTTTGTGTATGAGCATTTTTGTGCTTACAGCAATGTATTCGGCATACGCTCCACCATATGCGAGTCCAAATACAGCGTCGCCCTTCTTGAAGCCCTTTTCACTTCCACTTGCCAACTCCTCAATCGTCCCACTGAACTCCACACCCAAAGTCTTTGGTGCTTGTGGTGGGACTGGATATTTGCCCTCCCTTTGCAACAGATCCATGCGATTGAGCCCGAAAGCCCTCACCTTGACCAATGCCTTTGAACCATCGAGCTTCGGCTGCTCGACATCTTTGATATGCAATGCCTCAATGCCTCCCTTTCCGCCCTCAATGTCCACTGCCCGCATGGTCGCCATTGTTATTACTCGTTGAATCGACAGATGCTTGTTGATTGACTGCAGTCGCGCAGCAGATGGACGGACCGATCTGATCATCAAATGGCATCTCAAGAGAGTACAGAAAATTCATGCGTGGGAGTTGATAAGCATAAGGTAATACGTAATTTTTGAGCAACTACCTGATATGTCATCGCAACCATGATAGTGGTGGGGCAACGAAGCAGAGTGAAAAGGACGGCGGGGCTCGAGCAGTATGGATCGTACGGTCCTAGAACGCCGCAGCAGTACAATCCTGGCTGAGCTCATCGACACGCAAAGACGCAGAGGATCAGAAGTATGCATGCTCAACAAATGTGAAGTTGGCGCCATGACCAAGCAGTCAGAAGGAGAAACCAACATCAATCTCTATTTGTCCAGCCCATCCTACAAACATGGTCATCACGGCTATTGCTGAACATCCCAGCCACGATTCTAAACATCCCACTAGAGACGAGTGATCCGCTCTCGAATCAATAAATCAGCTGACTAATTGACTAGTGCTCCGGTTGACTGTCTACTGTGTCCTGACGTGCGTTAGTACGAAATCGGCCGATCAACTAGTATTTGGTGTGTTTAGCTGGTTCTTAAAGATCTTGACTGCTTCTTGATATACTTGACTGCCTGCTGACGTGAGTGGGTGCTAAGTCAAACGGCTGACGGATCTTTGATGGGGTTGACTGCTTCCCAATGTGATTGACTACACCCTGTTGTGCTTGACTGAGCGTGGCTGGTGGGACGTTTACAATGTCAGCTGGGATGTCTAGCAATGCCGTCATCACGAAGTCGGCCAGCTCTCTTCGTCGGCTTGAGATTTCCAGGTCCTCTAGACTTGTCGACAATGCTGGCTTGTTTCGACAACGTGTGCCTCTCCGCCTGAGAGGACCAATCTTTGCCAGCTCTCGCCATCTATCGAAGTCTTGCTGGTTGCGCTTATCACCGTGCGCCTTCTCAGCCTCTTCTCAACGCCCTCTCGGAAAGCCTAGCAGGGTCGTAATCGTGCTCACCGGTCACTGAAGTACCCTGATTCTTGTTGTGTCACTGGTAGGACCACTTCCACTTTCACGTGGCCCCGATCTTTCGATGGTCACCAAGTCTACAGTTTCCAAGCTACTTCACTTGCTGCACATTTCTGTCTTAGTTGGTTGCAGAAAGCCGCCTTGCGAATGCACTGTGGCGCTGACGAGCTGTTTAGAGGTCACTCAATGGACTCAGCTGCGTCGACTTGACTGCGTATTATCGTGCGTATTATCGTGAATCTGCGTCTATTGAGTGAATGGTCTAGCTGGTGGCTCGTATTATTGCCGTCTGATCAGATCTTTCTCTAGCTTTCGATAATACTACTACCGGATTGCCCTTTTCGGCAATCCGGTGGAATAATATCGACATCGCAGTCTGTGTGGTCGTGTGCTATTACTTCGAGCAATACCTCGACTGGCGACTATGGGAGCATATCACCAACCGCAAAGGCCTCGTGCAGACGATGTAGTTAATGCAGGACCGCCGGAGGCATGTTGCGGCTATAGCCGTTGGCGCGTCTTGGCAATAGCTGAAGCACACCGTCAGACGCACCAACTGCAGCTATTGAGCGACTAGTAACGATCAATAATCACACGGATCGCCAGCTGCCACTAGCTGGCAATAATACCGCGATAATACGAGCCAGCTGAGAGCGTGTCAAAACACCGACTGACTCCATTGAGTGACCTCTTAGCTTATGTTCACACATGGAAACCCAATAAGGCTGTGTCTTGGGGCTGAAAAGTCGACAAACTTTTAATGTGAGCTCTACATCACATAGATCGACGGTAAGTGCTCCACTCAAGATGAAGTCAGGTTTCTATAAGGTCTCGTGGAGACTCCTCAACCGACACCATTCCCCATCCAAATTATACAGGATTCACCGCCGGAAAGCGATGCTTCAGCACCTCTTGACGCGGCATCTGAGAAGCGGAATGCCTTCTTCTACGAGACATGGGATAAATTCCTGGCCATACAACCAAAACGTGCCATAAAGTCGCCGTCAGCGCGCAAGCTACAAGAGGTCAAGGAGCAAGTGGAACGCACCCTAGGCGATGGATTACAAGTGCACGAAAATGCGGCGACTTCCTGGGAGCAGGCTGCGGCGGAATGCAAGGCCAAAGTGGCCGCCATAGTGGAGGAGTGCAAGCGCCTCAACCAGAAGTACCGCGACGCATTCTTCGACCTTGAAACGAATTCATACTGCTTGATGGGTTTGAACGGGCGCTATCCTAAAGCCATTGACAAGCAAGATCCGCCGCCTTGGATCAAGAGAGTCGAGGACATCTTTGACGATCCTCGGTTCTTCATTGATGGAGCCGCGGCCACTGATATTCATCAGGGTCACGCAGGTGATTGCTGGTTTCTGGCTGCTCTCATGGCTATCAGCGCGAAGCCAGAATTGGTCAGTGATCTCTGCGTAGCCCGAAACGAGCAGTATGGTGTTTACGGCTTTGTGTTCTTCCGCGATTGAGAGTGGGTTTCGGAAGTCATTGACGACAAACTCTTCCTGAAGGTCGGCGATGATGATGATTTGCAAATTGTTCGCGACTGAAATCGAGAGAGGAAAGAAGGTACGTCTCTGCGGCATGACGAGGACAAGCTGAAGGATACACGGCAGCGTGGTGGCGAGGCACTCTACTTCAGCCACTGCAAGTCTAGCGAGACCTGGCTGCCTCTGATTGAGAAGGCATACGCGAAAGCCCATGGCGACTACTTCTCTATCGAAGGAGCATTCGCCAGCGAAGGGACTGAAGACTTGACTGGTAAGTTGAAGACAAATTGGAGCGACGCTCATCCAGCTCAGGTTGGCATGCTGACAGCCGCTAGGTGGAGTGGCTGTTGTCATCTATCCCGAGGATATCGCAGACAAGGAAAGGTTCTGGAAGGATCAGCTCAGCCAAGTCAATGAGACGTATCTCTTCGGCGGCGGCTCGAAGTCGACCAACTCCAAAGGCATGTCTGGAGGTCATGCCTATGCGGTTCTTAAAGCGTGGGAAAGTGAGGATGGCAAATTGAAGCTGCTGGAGCTGCGTAACCCATGGGGCGAAGTCGAGTGGGAGGGTGACTGGTCGGACGGCAGCAAGCTGTGGACAGCCGAGATGATGACGAAGCTGGATCACACCTTTGGCAACGACGGCGTATTCTGGATGAGCTACAAGGACTTTTTCAAAAACTTTCCAAGCATTAACCGCGTCGGGCTTTTCAGCAAAGACTGGTCCATCGCGCAACAGTGGACTTGTGTGTCGGTGCCATGGACTGTCGACTATCTGGACACCAAGTTCCAATTCTCGATCTCTGAGACGGGCCCAGTGGTTGTCGTTCTGAGCCAGCCCGATGATAGGTACTTTTATGGACTCTGTGGCCGGTTCCTTTACTCCATGCATTTCCGAGTCTACAATGCACAATTCGGGAAATGAGACTATCTTCACCCGAAGCGTATCAGCTGAAATCGAAGATCTGGAGCCAGGAACGTATAATGTGGTTTTCAAGGTCATTGCCGCGGGGCCCAACGCAGTACCAACAGCTGAGGAAGCCATTCTCAAATACGCTATTGAACGAAAAGAAAAGTTGCTTCAGGTTGGCCGCCGATACGATTATGCCCAGTCGAAGGGTAACTTGAGAGGTGTGGAAGATGGCCACAAGAAGCAGGAGAGGGTTCAGAAGAAAGAGAAGGACGTGAACATTCTCAAGAAGGAGCGCTGCCTGAACAAACAGATTAGAGAGCGCGCCCGCTTGCGAAAGAGGCGTGTTGAGGAGGCGATGAAGGTGAAGAGGAAAGAGCACAGGATTGCAATGTCGGAGAGGAAGCGAACGCTGCAGCAACGCCAGACTACCTCGACTGAAGCACAAGTGAGTACAGGCGCTAAAGAAGTCACGAATCCAAACGTGGTCAATGCTGCTCAACCATCAGATTCAGAGATTGCCAGTGCAGAGAAGAAAATCGATGAGCACACAGACCAGAACAATGCAAAGCCTGGCGACACCAGCGAACACCTGGCCACGGTTCTCTCGGCTTTAGACCTTCACAAAGAGGTCAAAAGCGGCGCGCTAGACCCTGTGTCTTCTGTTGGAGGCACGGCCGACATCGACGAGGAATACGAGTCGTCCTTGGCATCACCTGAAGAACTAGAGGACGACGACTTCGACTGGAATTCGGACATCGATCGGCCTGTGCACGAGGACGACTTGGACGATGCCGATCTGAATGGTCATGCAGCTAGCAGCTCGAAGAACGAGATCTTTGCCGATGATCCGTGGCATGCTTACTGCATCCTTGGGCTGCGAGTGTATTCTTTAAACTCCAAGGCCAATGTGAAGGTCGT
Source organism: Teratosphaeria epicoccoides (assembly GCA_021401465.1). Taxonomy (NCBI): domain Eukaryota; kingdom Fungi; phylum Ascomycota; class Dothideomycetes; order Mycosphaerellales; family Teratosphaeriaceae; genus Teratosphaeria; species Teratosphaeria epicoccoides. Next base: position 164,543 of record JADDMT010000042.1, read on the forward strand.
CAAGGGCGAGAATGATTCGTGAATGAAAGCGGGTACAGTTCCAGATTGTAGCTTCGAGGTGCCGATTGTACGGCTCACGGTCATAGAACTCTTACGATTCCATTGTACAGCAGCACACATAATGGGTATCAATCAACAGCGGTGACTGAGCTAGGGATACGACTACATACAGAACATCATGATCATATCATTCTTTACTCTAGCTCATAAGTGTCATGTACCTTCATACAACGTCCAATGGCCGCCGCTGTCTCTCTCCCTCCCACGTGCTGGCAGAGCAGGCGATCTGCGAGCACACATTTCGAACGGATTAGACCTCGAAGACCACGTCGAGCTCGTTCGCGTTGTCATGTCTGACCTGGCGCGAAACGGATTCAATGCGCTGCCAACGCTGCTCAGTGTCCGGGTGGCTGCACTTGCAGCGGTTTGCACAGGTGCTAGACTAGGTCGCTTCGGTCGTTGTTGCGCTCGTGGCTGAGCTGTCTCCTCCGGCGGTGCCAGGAACGGGTCTCCGAGAGATTGCTCCGTCACTACATATGAGCTCCTGAGTAATGGGTATGACGTGAAGGATGGCGCTCGAGCCATAGGCGCAATACATTCTCTGGACAATGCAGGATCTATGGTGGTGATATCTGGTACTCGCGCGGGACCTGTGGTAGACGGCTTGTTTTGCGAGTTGGTCCGCGATCTGTTCCCGCCAGCTATCGCGGCGACCAAACTGGACCGTGGCTTTTTGAGGGCACTATCTGTCAGATCCGAGAGCATTCTCGCAGGTGTGGTCGGTCGAGATGCATCGGGATTCACAACTCGTAACGTGCCTGGAGCTTGCGACTCTCGCCAGCCTTCTCCGTGTCCCTGCGCATACGGTCTTGGCCAATGCCGTGTACTCATGCGAATAATATGATGGTCCTCATCAACTGTCACTGGGGCATCGAGCCGTGATGACTGCCAGTCCTCTCGTGGGGTACCCTTGCCTGTCAGCTCCATCCATTTGCGAGAAAGCGCCTGTTGGAAGCCTTTCTCGCTGATCGACTCACGGTCCTCGTACTCCGGCCTCCTGCCGATTCTGCGCTTTAGGCAAATCGCTGCAATGACGCCAATCAACACCAGCCCGGCAATAGCACCTGATAATCCGCTGACTATTGCGTGTTTCTGATTACTAGGGCTAGATTGTGCGGGAGTTGATACAGTCGCAGTCGGTGCAGACGGCGTCAAAAGCGGAGCATCGCTCTGCCAGGATGGCAATGCCAAGGGTGACAACGCGTCTCCAGAGCTCGATGCATATACAGCAGGCAGTGTAGCTGGTGACGTTGTGCTAAACGCCGCTGTGACTGTAGTTGAAATAGAATGTGGACTCGACGTAGTCTGTCTATGTCCGGAGCTCTGAGATACCAAGAATGAGGACGTCGATGTTATAGTCTGCAAAGAAGTGCTCAAGGCAATACTTGTTTCTGAGCTCGCCGCTGCTTGTGTGGTAGCCGAAATTGGATTTGCAGTGACAACATCGGTCTCTACGATAGTGATCCGTAGTGTAAGCGTTGTTACCGATCTGATCGGGTTTGCTGTAGTCGCCTCAGCCATCGTAGCCTACGCAGAGAGTGCCCACACGCCATCAGGCACGTGGTCAGGCCGTGGGCTGCTTCAAATTTTCCGCTCAACAGTGCCCACGTTGCGCTGATGTCTGATACTGCCGGAGCTCCAGATCCTGGATACTGTCTGGGTTTATTGTAGTCCTGCTTCTGTCATGCTTGCGGCATGCCGAGTTTCATCCTGCTCATCGCCTCACATGCACAAATCCACAGGCCGCAACGAGAGAATTGTAAGAATGAATGAAGGTAGAGCTTAGTGAATCCTTGATGGGAGCACGCAGAAGAGCGGCAAGACTTGCGTCCAGCACATGTTTGTCGTGTCGCAGGCAAAGTTCGAAAACAAGCAGGAAGACCGGGAATGAGGTAAATAGACCACAGCAGATCGTACCACTCCAGGCAAGGGAGCCACATGTCTGCACGCCGTCACGGCGTAGTTGGCAATTCACAATCCGATACCGTTTCATCTTGCGCCCGCATAACCCGTGGCGTTTGGGCGCTGCCCATCCAATTTGGCGCCGTATTCCTGTAGCATGATATCATGAGTATTTGGCGTTGTCGCAGTCAGTGGCACAGGGGCAAATGGACGCGTGCACGGACCCCATGGGCGAGATGAGAGAGCGGTAACAGGCATGGAAAGAATTATTATGCTTTTTTGAGCTGACGGACAACAATGGATTGTGACAAGCTGCGACTTCTTGACCAGAGCGCGCGCTTGATGTTGAGGCCTAAGCTTTCTCTCCTTCAGGGACTTTTTTTGATGTATCCAGCCGTGACAATCTAATGTGGTCACAGTCCGACGTGATTAGCAAAACATTCTTCCAGCTGTGGAATGGCAACGGCGAAGTCTCAAAACACTGGAGTGGCGGCTCCTTTGACTGGTTGAAGATGTGCCTCGAGGAACTCAACAGGGAGTTACAGAATCAACTGGTCGGGTCGATTGGCGAGATCACTGCCCTAACGAGACAATTGCCGTTAATTCGGGCTCCTGATGCTGTCTTGGGACGTGACACGAAGTGAAGCCACAACTTGCACAAGTAGACAACAGCGCCTAAGACTGCTCACCCATTCAATCGTCCGGGTTGAAGACACCAGTACTCGCGAACCTCGAATCATAAGTGTCGAATTGTCCACGCTCGCGCTTCTGCCTGAGCTTCTCCAATTCGTCTCTCTCCTCCCTCTCTCTCTCCTCACGCAGCAGCCTCTTCCTCTCCTCTTGCTCCGCAGCCGTCAAGATGATTGCTGGATCTTGTCCCGCCTCGACCATGCGCTGTATATCTGCCAAAGCACCGCCCAACAATGCTCCTTGGCTCGGCCACGGTTCCCAAGCAGCGTATGGATTGACAGATGCCTCTTCTTGCTGTTCTTTCTTCTCCACATTGTCTATCTTGGCCAGCGCATCCAGCTCATTTGCGCCGGTTGGCGGCGTTGCCATTCCATTGCTGGTGCGAGATACATCTGTAGGCTCCGTCTTGACTATCGTATCTTGCTTGTGGCGCAGGGTGGGAGGGATGGTGGTCGGACTGAGGAACTTCGCGTAGCTGAGAAGCTCGTCCACGCTGACTTCCCGCGCGGACGTTGTGCGTTCCGTTGAGTGAATTGCGGCGATCTCCTTGCGCAGCTCCGCAAGCGATTGAATATAACTCCTGAGCTTCCCGTCGTTCTCCTCCGTAACGCGCTTGAGCTGTTGAATACGGAGATGGTTGCGTTGGTGCTGTGCCACTGCTCACCATCGTCAGCCATCACCGCCGTTTTCCAACATGTCTGATGCTGACGCTGTTTAAGATTGTCACTGAGAGCGGCATCTGCTGCGACAAGCTCATCCGCAGCTGTAGCGGATGCGCTGAATGCAGAGATGGTATCTGTCAAGCGCTGGAGCGCTTGCTCCATACGCTGAAAACTACTCTGGAAACGCGAGGCCATGATGCGCGCTTCTGTCCGTCGATGCGCGGATTTTGAATCGTCATGAACTACAAAGGTTGTTCTACAGGTTAACATTGGGGACTTTCATGTGCTTGCGATACGAGCTTAGCGGCGATCAAAGCTTGGACTCTTCCTAGAAAGGAAAAGGACGGCCGCATTCAATATGTACTTCACAGACTTTGACAATCCTATCTGAGATGACATTCACCTCAGATTACGTAGAATGTATCATAAACATAGCTGCTCTGCACAGTGAATTACTGACTGTAGTGCTCTCGTCATAAGCTTCATAGAATACATGCGATACTGTCAGCAGTCTTAGCTCTTTTTCTGTACAACATGAAATTCCAAAGTCAGAGCTCTGCAGTACCGAGCGACTTGCTAATCCGATGATGTGCGCTGCTTCTGCATCCATGATACCGCCCTCATGCCGTGTTGCTCAAGCTAGGCGCGGAAATGCACAAACCGTAGGAACCTAAGCCTTTGTCATAGGAGGCTTTGATCGAGCTCGCTGCGTTCGCTGTTGCTAGGCGCCCAATCGCCCCGATGGCGAGCCGGGCGTCGCCGGACGTGCAGGGGTAGCTGAACGCCTCAGCTCTGGCGCCGGCGGTTCCATACCATGGCTCAGTGACCAGCCCCTGCCCCTTCCTCTCCAGGTCGTAGTGGGCTCTTGTCCTTTCTTTGGCGTTGGCGGTCCCGGTAGGATCTCACGGAGCAACGTATTTACATTGTGTCCTTCGTCCTTCGCCTCCTGCCATTGTCGCGGATAGCCTAGGCTGCACTCTTCGAATCGCACTCCGTCAATCCAGTCTGTTCGTCTCACGTGCAGATGACCCGTCACCACCACTTTGGCATGATATTTCGTATGCCAATTGTTCGTCTTCGTAGTACCGCACCACAAGCTGAACCGTGGCACTTTGGGGATGAAGACAGTATCTTCCCGTAATGGCCAGTGATTGATGATGATCAATGGAAACCCAGCGTCCGCGGCATTTTGTAGCTTCGTCTCTGTCTGCTCGACTAAGCGTGCGCACCATTCGTCTCGAGTGCCATAGGGATCCGGATATAACAGCGTCTCGTCCGTAGCCTTGATTCCTTCCTCCATTGCCCAATCTAGTGCGCCCTCCCTCGTGACATGCTCCGGTCGGAAGCTGTAATCGTACAACGTGAAGATTGGACAAACAGTGGCCGCCACCTGGAAGCCTTCTTCATCCTCGTACACCCAGGTCATGTATTCATCTTCTGGAGTCAATACGCCATGCTTCTTCGCCACAACGACGCATGCCATATACTTTGCTTCGCCCTTGAGGGTCTTCTCCTCGTCGGGTACATGGGTTTTTGATGAGTACAGCTCATGGTTTCCGGGCACCCACCAAACGTGCTTGAAGCGCTTTTTCGCCAATTTGAATGTTTCATTCAATGTCTCCAGAGTTTCGCCGACTGCATCTTGTCAGCTCATGCGCTGTGGAATGCGCCTCGTGTGTCGCGCAGCTTCATATTTGGGTGCGCACCATCTCCAGCCAGGATAAGACCGTCATCAGGACCTTTACTGTGCAACTTGGCAAATTCCTCCTTGTTGCTCTTGAAGGACAGATGAATGTCCGATATGGCCCACAGCTTCATCGTGCTGCACATCTCGCCTGCGCCGTGGCTCCGCAGCGATTCCAGGTAGCAAGGCGGTGCTCAAGACTTGAAACTGACGTTTGTACAGAGCTCTAGGGACCTTGCAAGCTCTCAAGCTTCCCTACACCTTCAGTCGCAGAGGCGCCTGCAAAACTGCCTTCAGCCGCAGCAAGCTATATAGCAGCACGGCTAACACCACGAGCGAGACAGGAGACTGCGCTATGTACTATGTACGACCGTGACGGCAGCCATGCAATTTGAGGTCGATAACCCACGGCGCATGTGGCTAACAGCCTTATTTGCTCGAAAGTCTACCTACTTTTCATAGAAGACGGCCATTCGACTCCGCGCGCCGACTTCTTCTAGCCGTCTGGGGAAGGCGTTCGATCTGGCACAGAACAGCAGAGACTGGAGCAGGGAACATGAAACGCATCTGACAGAATCTGCAGCAAGATGTAGATTGGGAGTTTGAAAGTGAAGCAAACACCTCACATCGCTGGAAGACGCAGGACGTTGCGTGCGAGACGATAATACAATCTTGGGCCCGGCAGTCGGATTTGTTGCTGCTGTGCTGCGACGAGTCGGTGGGTGCGGCCGGCCTCCGCGCCTGAGCCACACAGCACATGCAGCTGCAGCTGGCGAAGCGCAAAGCCCTCCGATTCCACGGACATGGATTGAATCGGGGTCGTGCGGGTCGTGCAGCGTCGCATGGCTGCATGGAGCTGAAGACACATCCGCAGACTGTTAGAATTGCACCACACTGGCCCAGGCTGCCCAGCGCACTAGTTGCCAATCCTCATGATACCCTGCCCTTCGCCTTCGACTCCTTGCGCGGATTCTAGAGTTCAGGGAGAGACCACCGTTGGTGCTTGGCCAGTGACGGCTCAGAATAGATCATCAAGCTAGAACCTGTTCAGGCATGGTCGCGTGCTGGGTTGCGTGTGCGTCGACCAACGGCGTTCATCTCACCTCCTCTACTCTCGTATTTTACCATGCTGTCGTTCTTGTCGTATTGCTTGATCACACTGTACCTGCACTGTTTCTTCCTTGTATGCATTCTGGCGGATAGCTATCATCACTTGCGCATTCCAGCCGTCTGCAAATCCTAGCATTTCCATCGCTGTCATATTTCATCAGGACCATTCCCTCGCTTCACACGCGCCCTGTTTCTCCTTACCGACTGCGTACACTACGATACAGCCTCGAGTCCGACAAGAATTCGTCGGCGGAAAAGCGCTGCGCATTCTTGCTTCTCCGCCCTCGCTAGAGCATTGTCCAAGACAAAGACAAATCCAGCGAAGCATTCGACTGTAGTACGGATCTCCAGAGACTGCACAAACCAACCTTTACCAGGCCTTGGGCCTCCTCGCGCGGCCACAATGGGGTTACGCAGCCTCCTAGCTCTGTTCACCCTCAGTGCCCTGCCGGCGGGAGTACTGTGCGGTGACGTGCTGAGCTCGACTGGTTACACCACTTGTCAAGCCAATGCTACAGTGCATGTCACTGCTCTCAATGTCACATACAATAGGCATACACGAGTGATTGTTTTCGATGTGGGCGGATACAGCACAAAAGTGCAGAATGTTACGGCAGATTTGGTTGTCACTGCATATGGTCAACAGGTTTACACCAAGAGCTTCGATCCTTGCGATAGCCAGTACGGCAACCTGACAGCAATTTGTCCAGTCCCGGCCAGGGCATTCTCAGCACAAGGAGTCCAGACTGTACCAGAGGAGTATGCGAGCCAGATTCCATCCATAGCCTACTCGATACCAGATCTGGACGGCGACGTGAAGATTACTTTAAGAAGCAAGGATAACAATGATGCAGTTGCATGTGTGCAATCAACGGTCGGCAATGGGCATACCCTGCAGACAGCAGCAGTAAAATATGTGGGTGTGGGCGTGGCAGCGGCAGCGCTGGGCTTTTCAGCAGTGTCGGCTGTGGCAGCGGGTGGGCATCCTGGGGCCTCGACGTCCTCACCGACCTTCGGCGAAGTAATTGGGTGGTTCCAGGGCATGGCAATCAACGGCATGCTGAGCGTCAGCTACCCCAGTGTATATCGCAGCTTCACAACCAACTTTGCGTTCTCGACCGGCTTGGTTCCCTGGGCTTCCATGCAGAGGGCCATAGACAGCTTCCGCCAAGTGACTGGCGGCAATTTGACCGATGACAGTTACGCTTACCTCAAGAACAATGCAACGCTAGTCTACACCGACGGCACGGACAGCAGCAGTACCTCGTCCAAGATGAAGCGCGCATTGGACTCCGCCTTCATTTGGGCGCGCGACTCCACTGTGACTGTGGACGAGGGCTCGAGAAATTCTTCAGGCAGCAGCAACTCCACTAGCTCTGACGGCAAAACGGAACACATTGTCAGCGGTATCAAGGCCTACACCGAGCAGCTCACAATACCTTCCGGCAACGCATTCATGACCATCCTTCTAGTATTTTTCTGCATCGTCGGCATAATCATCGTCTTCATCCTACTCCTCAAAGTCATCCTCGAAGCCTGGAGCATGTTCGGCAACATTCCCAAGTTTTTTGAATCCTGGCGCCAGCGATATTGGTGGAGATTGGCCAAAGCACTCACCAATTTGATTCTGCTTGCATACGGGACCTGGACAATGTACTGTATCTACCAGTGGACGGAGGGTGATTCGTGGGCGGCCAAGCTTCTTGCTGGTGTGACATTCGGAGCATTCACTGCTATTTTATTATGGTTCACGTGGGTGATTCTGAAGAAGGCACACGACTTCAAAAAGATGGGCGGCAATGCTTCCGGCCTCTACGAAGACAAGGAGACCTGGGTGAAGTACAATCTCTTCTATGAGAACTTCAAGCAAGGCTACTGGTGGATCTTCGTGCCTGCGATCGTCTACGCTTTCGCCCGTGGTGCCATCATCGCCATCGCCAACGGCCATGGTTATATACAAGCCGCCGGTCAGATAATTGTGGAAGGCATCTTCTTGATCTTGCTGCTCTGGAAACGGCCGTATCAGCGAAAGAGCGGCAACTGGATCAATGTCTTCATTCAGGTAGTGCGAGTTCTTTCTGTTGTCTGCATCCTGGTCTTTGTCGAAGAACTGGGAATCTCACAGACTACCAAGACTGTAACCGGCATCGTCCTTATAGTCGTCCAATGCGTGCTCACTGCCGCACTCGCGATCCTCATCGGAGTCAACGCACTCATCACCTGCATACGCGAGAATCCGCACAGGAAAGCGCGCAAAGCCCAGGCAAAGATGTTGCGCGACCTGGACAATCTTACGCCACTGGACGCCAGAAACTCACTGCTCATGGAACCCATGGCGCAAAAAGACGGCTCGGTGTACAAGACTCCGGTCGTGGCGAACGCACCACTCGGCGACCACAAGGGCAGGTACAACCCTGTCCCACCTCGATCAGATTCGCCAGCGGATATGGTCCCTCAGCACAACCACACGCGCCAAGGTCGTTTCCGGCGAGGCGACGATCAGGAGCACCTCATCTCCGATGCAGCAAGCATGGGTCGTAGAACGGATCGCAGTTTCAGCCAAGAGCGGAGTCTTGATGAGCGGGAACCACAGCTGCCGGACGTGGGATACGGCCGTGCGTACTAATCTCATGTCGAGTGTTTTTTTCCACATGCATGTGGGAAAGGCATTGCGAGGGCGCAAGGAATACGCATTTATCTGCATGTAACGCGCAGAGCCGGTATACATGGACGTTCATGCTGCGAATGGAAATTTGACTGTTCACTCTTGTCTATACACCAGATGTAATCAAAGCTTAGATAGTGACGTGTCAATACTGTTCCGTCCTCCATGTGTCAGCCTTGATTCTTTGCGAATCAAGGCTCTACGTTTATGCTGTCTGCAGCTCGGGATTCCAAAGTGCTCCGAAACTGCTCTCAAGGCTTAATTATGCGTCTTCCGTCACGTCAGAGCTCTGCTTAAGACCCCCAATCGCCCATTTCTCATGACTGACCCTGACACTAAAATTGACTTTGGCCTCATTCAAAGATCTTGTGCTTGCGCACCATAGACTTGAGCAACATCTTGCGAACTGACTCCTCCTGCTTCGACTCCGAGCTCCAGTACGACTCTTGTCCTCGTCCGTATGGAAACCGGCAGAACTCCAATCGGTCGGTCTTGATGCGCTTGAGATACTGCAACAATCTCTGATCCGTAGTCTCGACCCGCCTGCGCCCATGGAAGTTGATCTTGAGCGTCTGGAGCTGACTGTAATCGCCTAGCTGTCTTAGTATCGACATGAGCGCGTTATCATGGACGAATCTCCTGTCTTCGTGGGACATGGTAGTCGGATTCAGGCACGGCGTCGCATCTTCAAACTGGAACACCACGTGTCGTATCAAGGAGGTATTGGTAGGGCCAATCTGCTTCAAAAAGTGGCGTACAGACTTGTAGCCCAGCTCGCGCCATTCGTTCTCCCAGAATGATCCGTAGCGTGACGTCCGACGGCTAAAATAAAATTCGTTTTCGCCATAGAGGATACTGCCAGCTTCTGAGTAAATTTGGCTGCATGTCCTCAGCAGTGCTGCTCCTCTGCTGAAATTGGTTGGGCCTCCAAAATTCAGGTGCTCCTTCGAGACGAAGGCGAGGCGGTAGATCTCGTTGCGTAGCTCTGCTGGCAAGTCCATAAAGCCCGCTCGACCTTTCCTAGCGTCCTCAGAGGTTGGCTTCTCGCGGGCTCGAGTGGCCGCCTTGACTTTCTTCTGCGGTCGCTTTGGCGCAGACGTTACAGCCGCCGCAGTTGAAGCTGTATTCGCCGTCGAGGGGTCCAGGTGCAGCACAATAGGACCTTGATGGCCAGCTGGCACAATGACTGTGATGTCTTTGAGTATGAATTGCATCATAGTAGAGGTCGCTGGTGTCGCCAGCATCGAAGACCTTGCGCTCACTGTACTGACGTCGATGGCCTCATCCTCATCGCTTCCGTTGCCAGATTCACAGGCGGAGTGATAGCCGTCGTGGTCGTTTGGTTCCGAAAGAGGTGGCGAGGGAGTGCGCTTGCGCTTGCGAGGCATAGGGATGGAGTCGGCCTCTTCGTCGCTTCCCTCTTCGTCGGTAATGGCGACGGCAGAGTCAACAAAGGGCGAGTCATCCTTAGTGGACGCAAGGCTGCGTCGTATGGGCCTTCCAGTGCGCCGGTTGTATGTGACAGCGAAGTCGCCTTCTCCAAGCTGGGAACCTGGTGCCAATTGGCCATGAGATTTGAAGCGTGCCATGCTATGTAACGCCGTGTCGTTTCGTGAGGTGCTGTGAGGACGCTGGAGATGTATCTGTGATCGAGGTTGTAGAAGGTGTAAGAAGTACAAGTTTGGGTGCGAATGTTTTCGTCAAGCGCGGATTGGCAGACGTCAACCGTGAAGAAAGAGCGCCCGAAGAGGTGCTTACCTCGCGCGGCGGCGGCGGCAAAATTGAAAGTAGTGACAACCTGGAAGCAGTGACTGGATAAATTACCGGGTACCTTATACATGCGTCTAATGCCATAGCAAATGCACTATAGACAGCGTGCGCAGGTCATCGCCCATCATCAGGGAGATTTGTTGCAGCGTGGGTCGCATCACACCCGTGTCAACATAGGATTCTTGATCGGTAACTGCAGAACTGTCGCAAAAATTATCTCAGGCTGGAGCTCTGGACGTTTCTCATTACTGATTGTCGATTACCGCCTCGTGCGCGGCTCCACGTGCGTCAGGGAAGTCCTGCCTGTGCAGAACAATAATGCAGCCCACAATATGCCCTGTGGCACTCGTGACGCGGCGCCGAAGCACGGCGATCTTTTGCCGTAGTGACAGCGACTGAACCTGTCGCAGACCTGAAGGGGTCGTACGCGTGCGAGCGCCTTGGCGTCTAGACACTGCGGTCTCTGATACCAAACGATCCGATCAGAAGGTCCTCTTTGCTCTTCAAAGGTGGTGATCGTGCCCGAGCAATCTCAGCATCATCCACTCTGTCTGACAGAAGCCAAGCAGGTGAAGTCTTTGCCGCGTAGGCCTCTCATCGTATCGGAATTAGTTTGGTGAAGAAGAAAGAACGGTGGAGCATAGAGATGCAGAAGAGTTTGATTGTGTTCAAATTCGGAACATTTCCGCTTTTTGACGTTTCAGCCGCTTTTAATATGAATTTGACATCGCTTATCGCACACTCCATGAATTATTGCTGTTGATCGCGTGACAGCTTCTCAACAGCACCTGACCGGTTGACGGCGTGACGATGGCTTATGACTGACAGATTAGCTGCGTGATGTATTGCTCATGTAGTGTACGATTCAAGGGCGATTGAAAGTAAATATAGCGACTGAGCTGACATGTATCTACAGCTTGTAGAGTAGCACGTGTCTATCGTTGACCGTCTCCACAGCACAGACCCAGCTGTACTATTGCTTGATGATTCATAGGATGCGTCAGAACCAAGCTTCATCTCTCAGCCTTTTCCTGCATAATCTGACTTCCATATCCGATCGAACTCATCTCGATCCACAGCAAAACCTCGCACATACTCCCACTCCATCTCATGCATCTTTTTCCCACACAATACCAGACTGTGTAGCGGTCTGCCCATGTCAACACCTGCGAGCTCCTCGAGTGTGCCGGCTACGATCTTCTGATCTGCACTGCCCAACCTCGCAACACCAACGGCCAGACTTTGCTTTCCACACACGTTTTGCTGCCTCCCATCTTCTACCTCGAGCATCTGGCTGGCACACTGTGCGACAGTCATGAAGCGGGGAGGCTCATAGATGATCTTGCCGCGGGCCATGGCCTTGAGATCCGGCTCTTTTACTTTGATATCCAGAAGAACGAGAGTGTGAAGGCCGAGACCGACATTCGCTGCAAGGCGATCGTAGAAGCTGCTGGGCTTCCAATCGTCGGTGAAAAACACCATGCTAACCGTCTGCCCATAACTGTACAAGCTGAGTCCTGTCGCACCCACTGCTGTCAGAATCGATGCATTGGGCAGCGTACGCGTCTGAATTGGAGGCTCATGCTGCCGGCATCGCAGGACGAGATCCGTGTGTGTAGTCGCGCTGAATGGGTCGCCCACGACGAGGAAGGCAATGTCCTTGTCATCTGCGCCTGCGAGAATCCCGTCGGACTGGGATTCGACCATTTCGCGGTCGGCAAGTATGACCGGACGTCCATAGTAGCTCTCCTACTTACCTCATCAGATCCATGCTCTTACTCCTATTGAAGTCTCGCCTGATCTCACCATTTGCTGCTGGTCGACCAGTAGTACGGCCGTGTAGGCTTCGAGGTAGACACGCTCCGCCTTTCTGATCACTTCTAGTCCTTTAACCGAGACATCTTTCTCGTCGGCTAGACCGAGACCTATAATGTGCAGCATCTCGATGAGCGTGTGGAAGATCGCGAAATCGAGGCGCTCGCAAAAGTTGGAGCGGCAATCAGTAGCGCCGGACGGCCTGCGGAAGATCGCCGTTGCGTTCCAGGGCGCTGGGTCAACAGCCCGCCCGCCTACATTTCTTGCCCACATACCCGGAGTGACAGCTATATTCCTCAAACTGCATTAGCTCGGGGATACTCGTCTGACCAGAGTAGGGACAGCAGCAGTGGTCAAGCATGAACGCGAGACCGGTCCAATATGGCGGCGGACAATCGAGTCAAGTACCGGACAGAGATCCAGCAGGTATGTCACTCTGGCGCATGCCTGTTATGTTCCTCTGATGAAATGCGTCTGGACGGGCTACGAATCTCCGATGCGTTCGCTGTCACCTCGCCGCAAAGCTGTAGCCGCCACATCGGCCGCAGGACACCAATCAAGCGACAGCATATACTGAAACCCTCATTCGTACCATGAAGGCATAGATCTGCGTATATGCTGGAATTGAGGCGTCGCCCTGGACTCTTTTGAACAATTTGCCTCAGTGCGCCCTGGTTGACATTCATTTACTGCAGATGATGTTCGTCAGCGGTGAGACGGGAGATGTGTCTCCTGAAACTACAAGCATGATAGAAGGCATCGTACAGCAGCAGGTGATTGAGATGGTGAGCATGGATAATGGACATTGCATGCTTCAAAGAACCTTCTGACATGCCGCAGCTCAAACGTGCAACAGAATTGGCCAACAGACGTGGCGTCCGCACGATCAGCACTGAGGACCTAATATTCTTGATCCGCCACGATAAAGCCAAGGTATCTCGGTTGCGGACATTTCTGTCCTGGAAAGACGTTCGCAAATCGGCCAAAGACTCTGACGAAAAAGGAAGCGGCGGCGCCGATGCAGGTGGCGTAGATGAATTTGATCTTGCGGCCAATGACCCAACTCTTGGCACCGGCCCAAGCGTAGGTACGCGCAACAGCAAAAATAAGAAGGCAAAAGTCGGCTTGCCCTGGGACGTCTCGAGCTTCTACAGCGAGCAAGTCCCGGAGCGCGAGGACGAAGAAGATGAAGAGGAGGAGGAGATGAATGCAGCCACGCTCCAGCGTCTGAAGCAAGCAGACGAGCGCACCAAGGGTATGAATGCAGAAGAGTACCTCCATTTCTCCGAATGTCGGCAAGCCTCCTTCACTTTCCGCAAAGGCAAACGATTCCGCGAATGGGCTGGCTTTGGCGTCGTCACGGATTCGAAGCCGAACGATGATATTGTAGACATCCTGGGCTTTCTGACCTACGAGATTGTCACCCTGCTCACAGAAGAGGCTCTGAAGGTCAAAGCGGCGGAGGATGCATTGCTAAGGGAGAGCGGCGGAGATGAGGAGAAGAGAGGGAAGAAGCGTCGACGGGAGCCTGGACTGTTTGATCCACCAGAAGAGGCGCGCACGCCTGTTGGGTCCAAGCATATTCAGGAGGCGTACAGGCGGTTGCAGAAGCCTGATCTGAAGAGTCGCTACCTGAATCAGGTGCCCAAAGGCAACTGGCAGAGGCCGCTGAAGTTGATATGAGCATTTTCTGTCGCGACGGTTTTGACGTAGTCTCTCACAAGTTCTGGCATTTAGCGAGGCGTCATGGTGTTTTGGATACGACGGAAGTTCAGACTTTCTCGCAACAGTGCATCGCCTGTGTGAGACCCTTGTCACCACTTCGTCTTGATCGATCCGTTGACACGTCCGTCTATTTGAGAGTGCCTAGCCGACATGTCTGGCGGTGGTGTCAGTACTGCACCTAGCACTCACGGAGTCGAAATTTAGTCGAAAATGGCTTGACTGAGGGTTGAGATGATTCAAAGACCTGCGCTCGTCCTGAATTGCTCTTCGATCATAAGAGGTGCACGCGGCAGTATCAAATGAGTGTTATACTCCGTCTCTCAATCGAGCTTCTGCATGATGATGCAAGACCCAGAGCTATCGCGCCTGCCACCTGTGACCTTGGTTGTTGGTTTGTAGAGATCGCAGATCGCTTCCATACCGTGATACGTCGAGGACTTACGAACGATACTGAACCACGACAATCAGAGGAGGGATAGGTACAGCAACATCGGTTGACAACCACCAATCATGCCGCCTATGGACGGGGCTATCACAGCGAAGCAGTCACGAAAGATGGTCATAAGATTCGAGATCCGCGGTCGACGCCGCATAGGGAACAGTAATGCGCAGAGAAATGTGCGGCGTTTGCAAGGCCAGTCCCTCAGACCCAACAACTGGTGGACTTCCGCTGATAAAGCTTAGGCATGACAAGGTACCCTGTCGTTCGCCTCTACCTCCAAGTTGTGATCGTACTGACCAGCCCAGATCGAACTCCTGCTGGCTTCGCCGCTGCGAAGAGCACTGCAGAGCTGTATCCTCACCTTTCAGCCCCGCATACAAAATCGCATGAAGTTCCTTGCTCTGCCCATTGCGGAGAAGCCTCTAATGCACCGTGCGATACTGGTAGCAATATCGAGACGCTGCGTGAGGAGTTCCCGGAGAACGTGGACTTCCAGTATCTCAAGTCCGGATGGTTCGTGCATGAAGGCGAATATACTACTGATCCAAAATCGCTCATCGCGCGAGCGGCGAAGTTGCGTCGTTTGACACGAAATCGACCGGAAGCTGAGGTTGTCTTGGTTACACACGGATACTTTGCGCATTTCTTGCAAGAAGAAGTCGGCGAGGATGGCCAGCAGACGACGCCGTGGTGGGGCGAGACGGGGCTGAGAACATTTCGACTCGTCGATGATGGTGAAAATGCGACGATAGAGGAATGGGAAGAGACCGCGGCAGGCAGACGGACCATGGATGATGGTGTCAAGATCAATGATCCAAAGCTGCGGTGAATGGAGAGGCTTCTTCTATTGCTTGGTGATCCGGGCGAACCAGATCCAGGAAGTACGAATCGCCGAGTCCTGCCCCTTTCGGTGGGAGTCCTGCCCCTTTCAACGGGTCATGTTGTGACGACGGGCGCAATTCGCTGAAGGTTGCCGCAGTGACAGTAATGTATGATGATCGCGCAGTCAACGCGCGGCGATCGGTGCGACAGGTATTGTTACTGATATCGCTTGACGAATCCGCAGATGATTGCATGCGTCTCCTCACCCGTCCTCCATGGTCAGATCATCATTCGGCTCCCTTGGCTCCTGCGCCTCATGAAACTGAATCGCATCATCGATATAGGTCAAAATGGCGCCCACACTGTCCTCATCCTGCGCATCCAGCTTCAAAAACGACACCAGACTGAAATCATCGATCAGCTGCCCTACCGCCTTATTCAACTTTGCAAAAGCATCTCCACTCATCATACTTTTCTTATCCGCCACATTTTCTCCATTATCCACTCCATCCTTATACTCATACACCAGTCCACTCTCTGGCCCGTCCTGCAATAAACTAATATCCGGCTCAATGAACTTCTTTAACTCCCTCCTTGCAATCTGCCCTTTCACCAGATCCATCTTACTCAAAATATTGACATGCGGAAGCTCAAGCATAAGCATGGAACTCATCGCACTCAGCGTCCCCGAGAAGAATTTCGGCCGATCCACAATAAACGTGCTCTCCAGCAAATATGCCGCACACATACTGATATTCAAGCTCCCTCTCGTCAGGCTTTTGACCAGATTCGGCACAATCGGCACGTGCGTGTACAGCTCAATCTGTCCCGGCATGTCAATCACAATCAGGTACTCCTCCGTCACCTCCTCCAGCGGATCGGTAAGAAAATCCATGTTGTCCAGCAAGAATTCGAAGCAGTAGATCAAGCCTCCATTGGGTCCCAAATGCAGCTCTTCCATGACGTCTTCGAGCGTAATGAGTTCGCGAATATCAATGTCAGGTTCGTAGACGAATTCTTCGGCGGCCGGGTCGAGGTTTATGTAAAAGCAGGAGCGCTTCTGGGTGCGCAGGTGCTGGATCAGCGCTGAGCAGAAGGTTGTTTTGCCCGCGCCGGCGGGGCCCATGATGATGGTGCCGTAGCGGGAGCCCATCCTTGCACATGAGTGAGGCGCGAAGCCTGGAAGAGGGTGATGGGAGAGATTAAATCATGTTGGAAGTGTGTGATGATGCGCAACCAGAATTTCTGAGATTTGCAAGTGGCGGATCGTGCCGACGGCATGTGAAAGTGACTCTCTGGAAGCTGAATTTCCAGCAATTTTCGCGGAATGGAAGGCAAAATTGTACTTGTAGATCGGAAATGTGGTATGCCTCTTGAACTATATATATTCACTGGTCGAGCATGAATAGTCTCGCGATCTGTACGATCCAATGACTTTGCCACAGTGTCTCGAGTGCCTTGCTTTTAATAATCATCGGGCAGCCGCCTTTGATGTACCCATAAGCCAGGAAGGCTCTCGCGAATATGTACAGAATCAGTCTGCCGCCCTCCCACCGAGCCAGTCCTCCTGGGGTTATTGCACGCCTGGGACCGCATCAATATTCCTCAAAGCTGGATCTGTATTGCCCCACAGGATCGTATTCAGCACAGAGTACGGCGAATGCTGGTCACCTTCATGATGATCGTCCGAGTTTGCAGGTGTCACTATCTGCGTATGATCAACTTTAACCAATGCGTCGTCCATCACCGCGGTGCCGTCTGCCAAAATGTTGGTCTCGTCGCCAAAGTTCGGTGGCCGCAATTCTTGGATCTTCAGCTTCCGCAAAGCGCCAATGCCACGGTGCACCGGCGCGCTGATCTCAGCGGGATCGATGGAATTCGTGATGTCAGCTAGAACGGCAATGAAGCGCCCGATTAGTCGCCGAGCTCGGTCGTTGCGGAGGTGTTCGCCCAGAATGCCAAGGAGTAACGCGGACCCGAGCGCCCGATGCATAGATGCCCACGACTGTCTGGCATACGATGTAATGTTGTTGAGACCAAGATATGATTCCACAGTGTTCGCCAGATTGTCAATACAGGACTGTCTGAAGCTGCTAAGCAGCTCGAAGCTCGACGTACCAGGACTGATGGCCGGACGATAGAGCTCAGAGAGCGTATATGAGGTGTGGAGGTACAGCGCCCAATGCTCGAGCGTTTCGCGGGTGTTAGTACATTTGCGTGAGTCTCGTAGATACTCTGCGCATTCTCGCATGATCTGCGATATCGCATCTCGCCGCTCGATAATTCTTGCATGGCGTTCTCGTGGGTTGAAGGTCGATGACCGATCGCGTACGATGTCGAGCATGCATTTGCATAGACGGTACATGGTCGCGTGGTAGGAACCGATAGCTGCATAATGCTGAGGCGGCGGCATCGTAGCGGTTTCAAAGGATGCAGTCGTGCTTGCTCGATCGTATGTGATCGACAACAATGAGTCCTGCCAGAGGATAGCCCACCAAACCCTTGCTCGAGGTACCACATGTTCCTTCGGTATATGAGGCGGACAACTCCTGTGCAGTCCAAGTCCTTCAGCAAGCCTGATTGTAAGGCCAAGCAAGCACCAAGTACTTCCAGCATTCATGTTGTTCATCATGACGTTGCCCATTACGCAGAGAGCCTGGATGCTCTCAATCGTGGGCTGTGATAGAAAGTTAGTAAAGCGCAGGCACTCAAAGCTGCAGCAGACTACAAGGACTGTCAGCTCACACACTTATGCCGCGTTGACATGAATGCAACATACTATACACCTGCGAGGTCAACTCTCGCTCTTTACGTGGCATCTGACTGCACTGCGCACCACTTGCCATGCACGCGAACAGGATGCCGAGCCATTGATACGACTTCCCGAAGATAGACTGCTCATTCAGTCCGTCCAAACTTCCTGCCGCGACCGCGCGATTGGCAACGAAGCTCGTGAGCTCTTGCTCGAAATGGTCAGGATCCGCTATGCCAGGGTATATCACCCAGCCCATATCCCGATAGCATTGCCACAGGTGCGTGAGCTGTGCGTCGCTTGGGAGAGCTTTCGCTATTTCTTGAGCACGTGTCAAAGATCCGTGTGGCAGTCCCCAGAGATCCACAAACGGGTAGGTTGCAGACTCGTTGTCCAATCCGAACAGTGGCAAAACGGACTTGCCTAGAAATTCTTGCAATTGCTGCTTCTCAGAATCGCTGTAGCCTTGACCCTGTCCCAAGCTGTAGAGCATGGCGGGAATTGACCCAGGACCAAAATGGACTATCTCACCGGTTTCGTTCCGCGTGTGTATGCCGTGCACATCGTAATGGCTTTGCTGCTGCGGCAAAGTATCAAGATAGTCCGGTCCAGGTTGTATAGGCGGCGCTATTGGGCCACGATAATGGTGAGCAGGCTCGACTTCGTGACGATGCCCGTTCTGATGTTGACTGTGTGGGCTCTGGGCATAGGAGCTGCTTCTGCCTAATTCGCGCCTGAGCTCTGCAATGGAGTTTTCCAGCCCATTGAGCTTATTGCATAGCATTTCGAATTCCGCGCGGCCAAGAGTGATCATGCCAGACACAGCACTACCTTCCTCGACTTTCAAAATTGGATGCCCTTGGTCACCTTGTTGTCGCTTATTAGGTGGATGATATGAGCAGAGCTCTGGATGATCACGATCCCGGCATGTCTGACATGGTCGACTGAGATCACACCTGCAGCCCTTCAGCTCACACTTTCCAATCGCTACTCCACAACAGCGACGACTTACTTGACCTTACGCTGGCGACATGGATAGCAAGCTTTGTGTTCTCTTGCTTTTCGCTTTTTACGCAGGAACTCGTCCACGTCCGACTGTGGCGGCATCTGCGGTTCAACGTACATCGCTGGCGGACCAGGGACCACACCAGTTATTTGCGGATCCATGACAGGCTCCATGAGACACAAATGGCGCGCAGAAAGAGCTTGTCCGTCAGTGCTGTGGAGTCGAGATTATTGTCGACAGCAAAGCGGAGTATGGCAGACTGACGGTCGTTGTGCAGATCGCTCTTAGGAGTGAAGGCAGGCGGACGCCGTTAGACATGGGTCTCCCAGCAGAGGTGCTCCTCAGAATCCCAATAATTGCCTCGTCGCTCGATCAACCTTACCCGGTTGCTTTTCTTCGCGGTGATGACGATTGCGCTCGACTTCTGCAATTGCGATGGTGACCAGGCCTTTGACTGCCGAATTTTGAAGAAGGAACGTCAACGGCGGCTCTGCCCGAGTGAATGACGCTGGGGGTAGAGAACATGCCCTGGTGAACGGCTAAACTGCTACGCACAACGCAAGTCATGCCTGAGAAGCGAAACGACCGTGAGCTCATAGGTCGAGCCACGGACTACAGATCTGGCTTCTCTATGCATCGATAGGACATGCAGCTACTAGACCACCGAAGGATTGGAGTGAGAGAGCAGTATACAGTTTTCGACACAAAATGGGGCCACTTCGCTCACAATCAACTACCTAGGTACATACGTACAGATTGGCAGGCCGGTTTCACGAACTCACCGACATTTTGTCATCGCCATCTTCGTCGCCATCGCTCTCGCTACCAGAATCTTCCAGCCCGTGAACCTGCATGCTATCACTAGACCGAGCTCTCTTTAACCCAGCCGGCGTACACTTATTTGAGGATGACTTCGCAGCATCTGCTGCAGCAGCCCTAGCAGCCCTAACCTGCCTCTTTGCCTTCTGATACTCTGTCTGCGCCACACCAGATGCAGGGCTGGCGAATCCAGAGCCACCTCCTGCAGTAGCAGCGCTGCTACCTGCCGGAATTTCTTCGGCGAGTCGCTCAGCCGCAATAGCGTCGTACTCTCTCTCCCTGGCGCGTACGGCATCAGGATCAAGCTCGCGTGCTGCTGCAAGAAAGTCAACGGAGGATTCAGATATCCCATCATGATCCTCCTGGTCCTCCTCATACGTCTCGTCTCCATTCTCAGAGTCCAAGTATTGAAGGTTCATGGCTTGTGGAGCAGCAGACGGAGGCAGTGCTCCGGCTGATGGCGGCGCGATTGACATGTCATCCACTTCATCTTCGTCAGAGTCTTCATCCTCAAGGGACTCGTCAGTGAAGGGCATGAAGCTGAGTGCTGGAGGGAGTTCAGACGGCGGCAAGTCCTTCCGCCTGGCAGACATAATGATCGACTTTTGGATGTCTGGCTGTGCTTTGTCGCCTTTGTGGCCTCGCAAGATGTGGGCGAGCTTCGGTGGAAGCGCTTTGGCTCCGCGTGACACCACGGGCTGTCTGCTTTGGTGCAGGCGGGCATATCTATTGTCTACAGTGATGGAGAAATTATCTGCGGGCCAGACACCGCCGATACCAGACGCATCCAAATGAACTGGGCTGTCACTGGAGTCTGACGGCGTCTTCAGTGGCGAGGCCTGTGGAAAGCTTAATTCCATAGACTCCGGGATAGGATTGTCACTGAGGTTCATGGCCTCAGGCAGGTCGCCAGTAAGTGGACCTCGCTTCTCAGAAGACTTGCCACTTTCGTCCTTTGGTACGCCAATCGGCCGCAGAGTGGATTTAGTATATGATGGAGCATTCAGACTGCTCAACGGCTTGCGCTCGCCGCTCAGATCTGTGCAGAAACGGGTGTTGTTATAGAAGATGATGGGGCCATCATCTTTGTGCTTCTTCGATTTCTTGAGACTTTGTGTTCGTACGCCGGAGCTTGTCATGCCTGAAGACTCGCCAGCGGCATTCAGTGGAAACGGCGAGGAGTTGTTGTCTTCCTCCTCAGACGAAGATTCGTCAGCGGTGTCTGTACTATCCTTGTGTGAGAACATCGGTGTATAGACGAGCCGCTGATTCTCAACGCGTTGACGTTGTGATGCAGCACTTGTCGCGGCGGCTAGGCCAACGACGGAGCCACCACTGGCGCTGTGTGCAAGTTTTAGTCGCTTGCGCGGGCTTTGACCGTCCATGGTCCCATCGCTGCCATCACGATCACCGGTGTGGCCGCCACTACTGCTGTTTGTTTGTGCGGTGCGCCCTCTCCATCTTATTTTACGGCCGTCACTTGACAGTTCGAACTTGTCACTGTACTCTGACAATGCTTTGCGGACAAAGTCAGGAGTGACATTAATAGTATGCAACTGAGCCATGCCAACCAGCAGGTTGAGGTAGATCCAGCCGTGGCCATCTTCAGGTCTCTCTTCAGGATCAGGAGGCGAGAAACCGAGGTGCCGCATGTATCGGATGTTGTCAATCGGGACTGACTCTCGGTGCGGATCTAAGTCTAGTGGTCGAGTCGGACGCTGCTCGTTGCTGGGCTGATGATCTGATGACGCCGCAAAGTCGTGCGCGCCGACCTTCACAGGCAACTTGGAATCCGAGTTGGCCTCAGCCTCGGACCCTGACTCTTGCCTTGTGTCGTCCTGGCGCATGATCAGTGCTTCACGTGCACCCTCGAGACGCGCCTGTTGGCCTGATGCCTCCAATGCCGTTCGATCCGCACTCGCAGCCAGCTGCGAAATTTCTTGTTGTTGCACCGGCTGCTGATGGCCTCCAGCGGTGGCACCCTTTCCAGAGAAGATCTGCTCCAATCTCCTGGCTACGAGCTTTTTCTTTTGACGCTCACTCATGTTGGCCGGACTCTGTTGCGGTAGCAGACCCTCGGGTATATGGTGGAGGTAAGAATGGATGTTCTGTCGCATGGACGCCTGAGTCGGATTGAATGACCTCGATTTGTGGTCTCCTCCGGCTGCGCCAGATGAGCCTTGACCTGATGCCGACATAGACGCATAGGCAGAGTCGGTGGCCTGTGAGCCACCAGTCTGATGCTGCTTGAGCAATGGCATGAGACCCTCATATCCGTTTGCAGGAAACCCAGAACCATCTGGAGTACCCAAACTGGCCGCAAACTTGCGCAGCATCTCCTCAAGCTCCCTCTTCTTGTCCGATGGAAGACCATGTACCCTCACTTCGAACAATTTCTCGTCCTTGAGATGCGAGTCATGTAACTTCTCATACTTCTTCAGTCGTCTCTTCAACTTCTTGTTGGCGATAGTCAGGTCGTCAATGACACCGCGGTAGTCGTCAGTGCTGCTACCGTCTGTACCCAAACGCAGCATGCCGGCGCGCAGCGGTAGGGAGTTTGATCGATCATTGGCATTCAAATACTGCTTGAGCGCAGTCTGCTGTTCCGGTGGAGTCTCGGACGATGAGGAGTTGCGCATGAAGAATGGCGGCTCGTTGTCAGCGAATTGTGTGCTGTCGCGCACATCATTGTTGGACTTCTCAAACCAATCCTGGACATTGCTGCTCTCCCCGGAGCTGTCCCTTCCCAACGGCTGAAGGCTGGAAGGCGAGTCACTGTGACTGGCGGGTCGATCTCTTTCGCTATCACTGGATAATGAGCTCTCCGACTTGCGCTTGGGGGAATGCAGGAGGGACACTGAGCGATTTGCAGGCGGCCGCCGCGGATGGGCAGCTCTGGGTTGCGCCGGCGGCGTCATGGTGATAAGCGGTGGTTGCTGCATATTAGCGGCCATTTCACCTGATATGTCGGCTTCCTGGGTCGGTCACAAAGCGCTATGATCCATGTGTGCCACGCCGTGTGGTGTGGTAAATATTCCCAAAAGTGGTAGATATGGTAGAGCCTTGGGTGGGTGTGGTGAATTCTGAGGTCCTTGATCGTGACATGCAAGAGGCCAGGTTAGGACCGGTAACGTCGTATAGAACTGTTTGCCCAAGTGGGCGCAGATTGGTACGACGTAGTGCTAAAGGGCTTAGGATCGAAGATCCCACAGCGTACGTCCTGGTCGTGCTAGGCCAGAGCACCACAGAACAGACTCTCAGCAGCAGCAGTAGCAGCAGCAGCAGCAGACATCGCGACTAGCATCGCACACTCCACCTCCCATCGGGACCCATGTGTCACTTCGGACACCCTGAAAGGCTGGAGAGTGCTCCCGACCAGAAGGCGCAATCGCCGTTCGCTGGCCCGTTCTGAGATGGGCACAAGCGCGCATGTGAGCCTCATCGCGAGATCGATGATTTTGCGGACAGTTACCACCATGTCCTCGATCGTCATGCGTCGTGTGAGGTCAGTGGGATCGAGAAGCAAAACCACCTAACGGGAGTGCCCGCCCGCTTAATTGACGCATGGTTTGTCGTTTGTCTCGCCTTGCACCTGGCTCGAGCTAGACTCGTTCGCACCCGTTGTATTGCTTCGACAAAGAAGCACATCGACGATCGCCTATTACGAGGGTACACAAATCAACTCCAGCCGTGCTGACCGCTTTGCTGAATCACTACAGCGAGCGTCATTTGACAAGAATTACTAGTCAGGACGACTCAGACGGTCTCGTAAGTCAAACATATAATGCAATATGTCTTCATGTATAATTTCACGGATCGATCGGGTCCAACAGCATTTGCATCTCCAAGACATCGAAAATGGCACAAAGAAGTGGGGTATTGATGGGAAGCCAAGAGATCTTTGATGCATACCTTTCGATGTGACCCTCCAAATCGACGCATCTGGAATTCCGCTGATCGGCACACCGGGAGGTTAAACAGTTGTCAGCATTAAGTAACGAGCTGTGCACAATGTTCGTCATCCCGCTCGCTCCCCCTGCGCCCGCAAGGTTGATCAGCGATCTTTGACTTTTGAGGCTCTGCAACGGTCATTATGTGTCTTCTGAGATCGTGTTTGCCAGAGCTTTAGCCACAAAAAGCTTTGCATTTCCTTCAGACGAGCACAGTGAGACGCCCGATGTGTTGCGAGGACCAGGGCCGCGTGGGGGCGTGTCACGCACAGGATCGACAACCGCTCGCCTATGGCGCAAGAGTGGCGGGGAGGGTACTTTCGACTGTGCTCACCTCGCCGAATCAGAACGAGTACCGCTGGACCACTGACATCGATCTTGTGAAAATGCTGAACCATTGCTGACCATCGTCACCATTAAAGGCATTCTCGTCTATCGACCTATGCGCAATTCACCAGGGATGCAAGACAACAATGCGTAGATACACACGGCCGCAGACTGCCCCGCTGAAATCGAGTTGCAAGGCACCCCGCATGCACTCGGACCCGGACCAGGAACGGCAGGCTCGCTAGACGACGGTACAGTAATTGAGCCCTCGAAGACGCTGTGCTGATGCGGAGAGGCTCGCCCTGGGCATCTGAAATCATCGTGATCTCGAGAAGGACGGAACAACCACAGAAATCGACCCGCAATTCGCACTTGCAATTGACTACGCGGAGACGGGCATGGCAACGACATCCAATTTGGTCGACCGAAGTCACCCCAAGGCCGAGCTCTGAGCGAGCTAACGACGTCTACATTCATGTAATGATGACAACAGTCATGCAGCGGACTTCAGCGTGGAACACTGCCCTTCGCAAGGAAAGGGCGATCTCGACTGCCGGTCGTCGGGTGAAGTATCAGGAGCTGGCCGGTCGTCGGGTGAAGTATTCTGAGCTGGTCTGTCCTCATGAGCTACTGCAGGAAGTTGTCTGGCTCCACGCCGTCCGCTTAGATGCGTGCAGAGGTGCTACTGTAGGTGCAACAACGAGCTCAAACCAAACTGGCATCTCATCGATCCATGCGAACGCCGTAGCAAGGTGAAGCCTGAAGCTCAAGATAGTTCCCTTTGACGCAGGACTGCGCCTGCTCTGTAAGACATTTACGATTCCGATTCGCAATTCTCCAGACAAGCCATGTATCGAGGATCGTCGACCGATTACAAGATGTATTGTTGGTCTTGGTCATCTTGGTTGGTGTACCGGATCTTGTTCTAAAAACAGGGTGTTCAAGTTGTGCGCACTAGAGCACCCAGGATCATCATAGGTGTGTAATGTTGAGCAAACTAAACTCACGGCAGGTCTCTCCAAGTTGAACTCAGGTCGATGCAATGCGTATGCCTGGCAGTGTGATTAACCTGTATCGCCAATCATTCTTGTTCGTGATAGTGCGTTCGTCCTGCACGAAGTGCCACCAAACCGCTGGAGCTGGCTGCACGCTCCACCTGCATTTGCGGCCTGACGTGCCCGGCCTTTCCAGAATGCCAGGCCAAACATGAAGCTGATAGGAAGTCTTGGGTTCCAAGTAGGGACAATGACAGACCCGGAGAGTCGAGCGACGAAGCATCGAGGAGGCTCATGCTCCACGGTCAGCGGACGGCTACTGACGCGGAGAGGAACCTACTATTCTGAAGTCGTACGGCCTTGAAGGCCCTCGAATCTGGACCAAACTCCCTATGGACTTGAATGACAAGCAAAGCCATGATTTTCTACTTCACGGCATACCGGCCGGGACTCGTACAAATCCCGCGCTGCTCATTGGGTTTAACACTCATGATGACGATGTTCGATTTATCTAGAAATTGATATCCAGCAGCCCAGGTGCAGCATGATTTCTCGCGAGTCACCCACGCCAAAGCTCTCGTTTGCGCTGAGTCGTGCAAGACACTGGCGGCGGGACCCTGGCAGGCAGTTGAGACACCTGGTTACACCAAGCTCTCTCGATGGCAGTTGGCTGTTTCAGGTGCGTCATCTCCGCGCTTGACCTTGCCTTCGAGGCCGCAGAAGAGATCATGCCACAGAATGCGCGCAAGAGTACTCCGTATAACCCGGCTGTTGGCCAGATTCACCCCACAGGCGGGCCAAGGGGCTCAATTCTGCGTACATACTGTGCTGCATCGCTGTGTACGGGCACCGTCGAGCCGGGGGAGCCAAACAATATATGTACGTTCTTTGGTCCAGGTCCCGATGAAACAAATTCGGGTCCCAACATATTGGTCACGCTACCCTTCCAAGGGCGACCACTCACGTCCACGACCGACACAGTCCACAGACAGATTTGCGTCACAACATGTCCGATGGACTCAATGTGATGTGACGTTTCAAGTCAATGGGCAAATCTGAACACCACTTTCACGAGAGGCGCCCTCGGCTAGTGGACATACATCCGCCTAATATGCCTGGATCATAATGGCTTCGCAGGTGGAAACAATATGATGATAGCACTGCACCAAGCTTGCGTTGCTGACCGCAGGAAGATTTACTGCGACTCCGCGGCAGACACTCCCCATCGAATTTCGCCTGGCCATGTGGCTCTGCATTCAAGCCCAGCATCACGCATGAAGCACAGATCCTGGCTTCTACGCTTCATGCGCCACGGTACTGGGCGTCGCAAGCCCAACGATCCACCAGCATCTATCAGATGCTGCTGCGATGGTCCTTAGTTTACCCTCTTGGGCCATTGTGATTCAAATCAGTCATTCTACGCAAAACTAGGCTCTGGGGCGCCCGCCGCCCGGGCGTACTGTCGCTTCTGATCATTGCGTGGGGGCATAATGCATGCAGAGGGGATGAAGTACTGTGGCAAGAGCAGCAGCAGCGTCAGTATGTATGCTTGCATTGCCCATTTGATGGACTGCTTTGATTTCGGTCGATATATGACGATTTATCGCGTCCGATCGCTAGATTCTTCTCGACTTTTCTCCCCTCCTTTCTTCTTGCACTTGGATTGCTACCCATATCAGGCCGCGACAATTTGGCCAGGATTGTCGCGAAGCTGCAAACTTGGTCTTTGTCGACAACTATGCCTGGAAATTTCCACGAAATACCAGCGTCGGTCGTGGCAAGTTGGCCGCAAGCAGTGAGTAACATAGGCGCGCAAGAAGACGAGCGCGAAGTTGATAGCATGGAACAGGACTATGTCAACCCTATCCGACGAACATGGCTGCCAGTCTTGGCTTGCGTTCTTCTTGGTGTCTCCACGATGCTGATCGCTGGTCGATTCTACATGCGAGCCAGGAAACAAGCAGGCGCCTTCGGTCTCGATGACATCTTCATCGCGATAGCCTGGGCAGTCGCCGCGCTCATGTCCGCAAGCGCCTGTGTCGATGCCACCGACTACGGACTCGACAGGCATACATGGGACGTGCCCCTGAATGAGTACGTCGGAGCGGCGCTCGTGGGCTGGGTCGCACAAGTCTTGATGCTCATCAGCTGCTGCGCCACCAAGGTTTCGGTGCTGCTCTTCTACAGACGTCTCGTGAAGGGTATCGGCCGCTGGATCTGGGCCATATATTTCGCACTCGTCTTCACAGCCTGCTATTTTGTCGCCATTCTCGTCTCCTATTGCTTTATCTGCCAACCTCTGGACAGCTACTGGCTTTCGTACGATTTGCTACATCCTTACACGCATCCATACAAATGCATAGACGGGAACGCTCTCAGCCTGAGCATCGGCGTGCTGAGCGTGATAAGCGACCTTTATGCCGTCTTCCTACCAATGATTGTACTCCGGAAGTACCACTTGGACGTCCCTCGCAGGCAAAGGATAGGATTGAACATCGTCTTCGGACTGGGCGCATTAGTCGCAGGTGCTGGCATCGCGCGGACATACTATCTCTGGAAGATCAATCACAATTACGACACCAGCTGGACTGGATTTGACCTCTTCGTTTGGTCCTTGCTCGAGACGCACGGAGCAATCATCTGTGCCTGTGCGCCGAGCATGCGAGCCTTCCTCCGCCGCTATCTGGGCGAGTCTTTCACCCGAGCATTTCGATCAGCAACGCAATCCCGTAACAAGCAATGGCGATCGAAGAGCGGGCACTCGAACAGCACGCCGCAAAGTGATCCCACGCATTCGAAAGGTTCCGCAGAGTCGCGAGTGCTGGACGACCAAGGAGCGTTGGTGGAGAAAGACCTAGTGTCGTCGCAATCATACTTCGTGGACACTGCGCGACGATCGACCGACACTTCACCGAAGATTCGGACAGTCGAAGAATACGAGGCGTACAATTTGCGTCAGTTGACGAGCTCCAGACATGCGTACAAGCACTCGAACCTCTCGAGCAGCATACCTCATAGCCTGAATATACTCCCTGAACCCGGACATGCTGTATAAGTGTCCTCGCTGTCAACGTTTCGGTGGCTATCGTGCTGATCAGTCAGTAGGACGGGACCTGCCCAGACGACAGCAGCTTTTACGAGAAGTGTTCATACTCTGTACAAGGATGTCCATAGACAAGCCCAAGACATCTGTGCAGCAGATCTATGCAAAAGTCTTATTCATGGCCATATGCGCCAGCTCCACTCCCAAGAACGTCGCAGCGTTTGCTGGCACGGCTCTGGCCATTGCTGGACCCATACCAGGGAAGAAAGCCTTGAAACCGCCTTTGCCATACAGTTCTCTTATCGTGCCGCCTATACTTGCGTTGCCGGATGCTGACTGTAAGCGACTCTTGACCGTGTCAACAGGAAAGACGGGAATCCACATCGCCACGCCTGCTGCACCGCCCGCCGCCATCACTGCCGTCAAGCTCAATTGACCTGGCTTGCCGTCAGCATCCTTAGGTGTCAATTTTCGCTTGATGATCTCATATGTTGCGAAGTAGGCAGCTGATCCTGGGCCATCCCGAGCAAGGGTCATAAGAGAACCGCGGTAGACAGAACGAATACCGCCTTCTTTGTATAATTGCCGTACGACGTCGAGACCGCCAGAGTACTTTGGCTTCTCGCCGGGAGCTAATTGTTTCTGGCCCTGAATCTGGAGGATGATCTTTACTCGCTCGAAGGGTGCGGTGATCAAGGTCATGGGGATGGCGGAGAAGAAGCCGGCTGCGGAGACTTGCGCGACGGAATATTGCCCGTTTTCGACTTTGCTGAAGGATTCGACGAGCTGTTTGCCGACACCATATCCCTGGACGTGAGAGGTCAGCCATGAATACACGTCTGAGGTGGAGTGGTCTGAACTCGTCGTACCCAGAAGCTCACAGCGACTGCGCCACGTTAGCCCTAATCAAGTTATAGCATTGCAGTCGCGAAAACTCACACATAGGCGTGACACCAACCAAAGGCGCAGAGACACCAGCATAGAGACCCTGCATCCTCTCATTAACCATACACGTCCTCCTTGCCCAATTTGCACGTTACCCTACCCTGACTGGCCCTTCCCGCGCAATTGTTTTCCGCACCACATCCAGCGCACCACTGTACACTCCCTTCTCCGCCGTCTGTAACCGCACTTTCACCAAGTCGAACGGATGTCCGACGACCACAGCAAATACACCCCCAACACCACCAGCTGCCAAGTCCCGCAGACTCTGCAGCGACTTCTTTGCTGCTACCTCTACTTCCTGCTTGACTTCTCCCGACGATGGGAGTGTATTCTGCACCGTCTCCTGTACATCTTTCGCGACACCGGACATGCTGGGCTAGGACCAGCGTGCCGGCAGCGCGTCTGGCTTAAGGTTGGGCGAGACGAGACGAGATGGATCGAGCTTCGGCAGGGCGATTGGATGTTCCCCAGGTCGCAGGAACTTGTGAGAATTGTTATTAGCTAGGTCTATTGGTAGTAATATAGCTGTTCAGTCACTTTGGACAGCCGGTCGCGACGTGATTGAGCCGAGGGTGAATGGTGCTTGGCAACTGCTGCAGAGCCGCATGGATCCACAATTTGACATGGGTCTGACTCGCATGTGATTGAAGCTGTTGGTAAGTTATGCTTGGTCTGGTACTGTCCGAGGCTACCTACCAACGAACCTTGGGCATTGCCTTCACGACTCTACGAACAGTTCGAGCGGTCGACGGAAACAGCCATTCAATCGAGTCACACCTCTAACCTCTATATAGCGGTGATGTTGGGACGTCGTAGATACAGGTGATACATGCATGCACTTCATCACTTGCACAGCAGATTGACTAGCTGACTAGCTGCGTCTGCATCATACCTCATTTCATGTCGTCGCGGTCTCCAGCTTCTGCGCTCGATGCAAACACCCACTACTCGTCAGTCTGAGCCGCTCTGATCTCTCAATTGCAAAGCTCATATTGGGTAGTAAAATGTTCGTACTTTCTGTCCTTCAGCTCATCCAGCACTTCTCTAGAGATCTCATCGACCTCCTCCTTGGTCCAGCCAAGACGTCGCGTGAACAGATCCATCCCGATGCCCGGAATCGCACGCCCAGTATTCTCCTCCTTCAACCTGTCCAGAATCTTCGCCTTGCGACCTCTCGCCCAATTCGTGCAAGGCCACTGAAGTTTTCTCTTCTCGATATTAATAAAGCCCTGCCTCGACAACATCTCATTGGTGCTTTCGCTCGCCCTCGCATCGATGCCAGCATTCTTCGCGGCCTCGTACACATAATCGCCCCATTTGCCCATGGCAGAAGGGCGTGGCTCTTCGCCATCCGCACGTCTAGGTGGGAATTGCGTCTCCTTGGTCTCAATCCAGCCGCCGGGGTTCAGATGGTCCCAAGCCTGCTGGAAGAAGCGAGACCATTCATGCATGCCGAGGGTCCGCAC
Organism: Teratosphaeria epicoccoides; assembly: GCA_021401465.1. NCBI lineage: Eukaryota > Fungi > Ascomycota > Dothideomycetes > Mycosphaerellales > Teratosphaeriaceae > Teratosphaeria > Teratosphaeria epicoccoides. The sequence continues at coordinate 195,193 of JADDMT010000042.1, forward strand.
GCGTGCATGGATATAGTCGAATTTGCGGTCAAAGGACCAGTTGTGCTCAGCATTGTCAACAATAAATCGGCAGTTTGGAGGCACGAAGTCTGGTTGAATTGGTGACAGATCTGTGCCTATCACTTGCAAATGCGGATATGCTTCTGCCAATACCGACATCTAGCACATTCTTGATTTTCTCATTGATTGGCATACGACCAAAGGAGCCGTCAAAGGTGATCTTCCAGAGGTATAATCTGCAAGTAATCCCGAAGGAGATGAAGCTGCTTCAGACTTCGTGACGGCACTATTTACTATTGCTCGCGAGCCGTCTAGAATGGGCAGTCTACTGCTGCAACTACGTGTGTACCCATATACATGGAGGCTGCAGCACAGTACTGGTGGTGAAGGTATGCTGCAGGCAGCAGGGATTCTGCTCTCCTGGCTGCTCAACAGCCATTCCTGAAAATCACTCCTTGGAGCCGGAAACATGATCTGCTAGCGGTATGTACGACATATCACGTCAGCTTCTACCAGAGGACGACCGTAAAGAAGCTTACGCAGATATCTTGCAAGGTCTGGCCCATCCAATGGTCATCATGGACTCCGTCAGTGGCTCGGTGTGAGAGGTGCCGGACCAGAAGGTCACGGGAGCGGAAGTCCGGTGCGCCGCCATAATGTGGAACGGCATCGTCTATCGTGGTCTGCCGGATGTTCAACCACGTGCTCTCAGACACCGTCTTCGGTAGGAACAACGGCTCCACTACTCATCTTTCCAACGGCATGTGCGGCTTTCTGGAGAACAACAAATGCTTGAAAGAGCTGAAGTCCTGTTGATCTCTGTTCATAGCATGTTGGCTCGGACATACTTCAAGCCGATGAAAACACACCAGCATACATGTAACGGAAGTGGATTCGTGACTCAAGTAAATCTTCGGATGCGCAAGACTATGACCGCCACGTTGTGCTTATGGTGACGAGTTGCACCAACGGAATCCATTGACATGCATTTTCCGCATTGCGAAGGGACAGATGGTTATGTGGACCTTTGACCGACGCTCCATCTCCTTGACCGTATATAAGGTAGGACAAACCTTCTGTCCGTTCAGATCTTGTTCTCGTCCATCCGCGCCTCAACCCACCGGTCGACCTTCACTTCTTTCAGCAATTCCAGCAAGAGTTTATATCATCTTAATTACAGTGATACCTAATCAATCACCATGCGCGCCGCAACTCTTCTCGCCATCCTCGCCTCGGCGCTCCTATCCAACGCGGCTGTTTTCCTTGTGCACAGGCAACTCCGCCGGTGACGGCTCGGCAAATGGCTCAGGTAATGGCAGCGATTCGGACGATGGCAACGGCTCTGGTTCTGGTGACGGGCCCTGTCAGCAGCTCCGTAGGTCTATCATAATGACTGGGCTTTCGGTCTGGAGCAGGAGTTAATGTCAATCTCTCAGAGCAATGGCGATGGCAGTGGCGACGCTGCCGGCAACGGTGACTCGGCTGGCGATGGCGCTGGCTCGCAGGACGGTAGTGGCAGTGAGTATCTATCAAAACCTCAAGCCGACCGACATATACTGACTTTGTCATCAGACACCATTGGCAGCATTGTTGTAGGACACCCCTGAAGACCCCTCCAAGGCAGCAAGGCTTCAAAGCTCTCCTCATCTGACAACCCTATGGAGCGTGCCAGTGACGATAAATCCTACGATCGATCCCACAATCAATCTTTGACGATTATGTACGGAAAGCTGACAGGTTCTATCCTTAAGCAGTAAGTGCGAGCAGCTCCCAACGATATAGTGTTCCTGGTGCTGGCGGCGTACACCATGCATTCTTCCTGGGTTTATGAAGTGTTGCATAGCAGCGGAGGCGTTGAGATTGGAACCTTGGCGGCATGGCATCTGGTTGTGCAGCAGCAAAGGTGCAGAGACGCATATTTCTTGACGTTGATGGGAATACGATGGCTTGATGAGTGAACAGTCGAACCGTACGGCGCTTTTGCACTCGTCAGCTACCTTTGCTTGTCCCCTGATCGCCAGCCACCACCACCTGCATTCGCATGCTTTCATCCGACGTGATACATTGACTCGACTCGTACACATCGATAACCAGCTCTGCTTCTTGGTGGTCACTATTATTGTATGCTGTCGGGCGTTCCGCAGTCATCAGACAAGGTGTACAATTCTTCGCGACTGCCCGAGTTTCAAAGCGCGTCGCGGAATGGCCCGCATCTGTTTTGGGAAGCACGTTGAAAGGTGTCAGGTAGTGCATCACAATCGTACAACATCTTCGTCCACTCTCCCCTCCCACAGCAACATATACACACACGCATTGCAAATCACTGGCTGCACCCGATCGCAAATTTGCCGGCACTATTTGACTGGTCCGTCGGGACCGGGAAGCAGACAGGATGAACATCTTCAGGATAGCGGGTATGCAAAGAGCTGGGCAGTGAATGGAAGTAAGCATTGGAGGCTAATGGGATTTCAGCGGATTTGTCGCATTTGGCGTCCATTTTGATTCTGATAGCGAAGATGCGGAGCTCGAGTGTATGGACGAAGACTGCATAAACATTGCTGTCGGGGACGAATGCTAAGGGTCGTTGGCAGAGCGCATCCGGAATCTCTTTCAAATCGCAATTCTTATACCTCGTCGTCTATGTCTCGAGATATCTAGGTACGAGGCCAGAGGGGATCGGAGAGGGAGTTTGAAAGCGGCACACTCTGGCTAACGGGCGTGTCACGGCAGACTTATTCTGGACCAACCCAACCCACAGTGTTTGGAATACCTGCTTCAAAATCATCTTCATTGGCGCCCAGTCGTACATCGTATACCTCATGCTCGTCGACTACAAGCCCACGCACGACCCGAATCAAGACACCTTCAAAGTCGAGTACCTTCTGGGTGGAGCGCTTGTCTTGGGGCTGGTATGGCCGCCAGAGTACAAGGTCACGGAGGTACGAAACATCAGCGGGATGGATGGCGCGAGCAAGGTGCTTGTTGCTGGATAGTGAGTCTGACACGCGCTGGACAGGTACTCTGGGCATTCTCCATCTGGCTTGAGTCTGTCGCCATTCTGCCACAGCTCTTCATGCTGCAACGGACCGGCGAAGCAGAAACAATCACGACGCACTACTTGTTCGCGCTCGGCGCGTACCGAGCTCTCTACATCCCGAACTGGATCTACAGGTTCTTTGCCGGCGACAAGATCGAGCCGATCGCCGTTGTTGCGGGTATCGTGCAGACTGTGCTGTACTCGGATTTCTTCTACATCTACTGGACTAAGTATGGAACGCCGAAATGCAGTGAAGACGCTTGCTGACTTGTGGCGCGACTACAGGGTGCTACAAGGCAAGAAGTTCAACTTGCCGGTATAAGGCAGCGCAATGCGGCTTAGGTGTGGACGCATGAGTCGGCATTGGTGCAAGTGCAGGCGTGATATCTGGTGCTAGAGGGAGGCAGGCGTCAAATTGCATTGCACGGCGTCAGGCGCCGGATCTTTGATTCGGGTTCATGATACCCATGTGGCCATGGCAAGATCATTCAAGATCTTTCAGGTATGCAGTAGAATGAAACAGATATGCATCACTGTATTCATTGCATGAAAGAGGATGCGGCAAACGGGTGCTACCTGCCCTGCCCTGACCAGACACCAGGATCTGGTCACGCTGTCCGCTCACGCGGCCCTAGGATTGGTCCCATGTCATTGCCATTGCCATCAGTGCCCTCACCAGACGAGTCTCACACTACAATGTGCTATGATCGCCGACTCCTCCACCACCACCCAAGATAACCACGGTCTGTAATCCTCACGCCGTCGACATTGAACGCATTCGTCGACTCGTACGGCTGATTTCGCGGGTGCAAGTGCCAATAACTCCCAGCGCTACGATCGAACTCCTCCGGCTTCGAGATTTCGTGTTTGACTGCTTTGCGTGAGCCGTTGCTGCTGCTCGGTCTTCCCGTAGCCATGACTGCCATAACGGTCGTTGCTGGCATGCCGCAGGAGCGGTTTCGGCTCTGCAGGTCGTTTGCCGTATGAGCATTGGTGTGGATCTGTGGCGGGCTCGATGTTTGGGATGATGATGGACCAGTGTGTGTGGCGGCTTCGTAGGACGGCGGTGGTTCTTCGTATGTGGGATCCGTTGAGGAAGGAGTTCGACAGCCTAGATCTTCTGTTCTTGATCTTTTCTGCTCACTTTTAGCCTCCACGGCGCTGACGGGCATTATGAGATCTGCTATCCGTGCCCTGAATCACACGTTGTGGTACAGAAGCGCATTTGCTGCTGAGAGTGGTGTCGAGAAGCGAGGGTGCACCCGACCAACAGGGCGAGTTGCAGGAGTGGCAGACTCGATCGTCTTGGCAGAGCTGGTCTCGGAAGTTTCAAGCGTCGAGCAATCTTGGCCTTGTGAAGTCCCCAGCCGAGGGTCGAAGATGAGTCACGCGGCCCAAGAGCATTTGAAGACAAAGGCTGTGCATGCATGACCGATCCCACGATCAGCCCCGGATCCTTCGCGTTGGAATCCAATCACGTGCCGAGGAGATGTTCATCCTGCGTTCGTGTCTGATGGCCTCTATTCCCTCAAATTGTTGATCGATCCACGCGGTTCCATATTGCTATGATGGTGACATGAGCTATCATATCATGTCTCTCTCGTATATCGCGGTGCCTCCATGAATTTGACCAGGCGAAGGCGACCTCTCATACTTCTGCCCATTCCAGTAGTTCTCAGATGGTGCAGGTACAAGATGCGTGCTCGCCACATCTGGAGGCGAGTTTGTCGGTGAATGGACCCAATTCTCTCCCTCAAAACCTCTCATTTGAAAAAATTCGGCGCTGTCTTGTGTTCCTGCTGAATCAGCCCTGCCATGGTGTGAGTCTGCAGGTCTTGCCGTCGGCGCCGGCATCTCATAGTATTCTCCGTTGCGATTATGCTTCCGACTTCGCTTGGCCGTTACCTTCTGGACACGTTTACGTGCTGCACCGATGGCGCCAGTCTGCACCTGAGCGGATCGCCATTGCTTCCAACCCCCATTGCGATGTAATTCCTTCCAAAGCGGAATGATACGGCCGATGCCCCTGATCAAATCCATTGGGTTGGACGCGTCCAATATGGCGCTGCCCAAAGGCATTGGAGCCTCTCCTGGCTTTGCCTTCGATCCATATTCAGTGCTTGAGAACGCGTACCAGAAACTCAGACTGAACAGTACCATCTCCGCACATGTGCATAATCCTGGAATGCCCCAAACAATGTCGTTGTAGCTGAATTGACCGCTCGTCTGGATGATGTCTTCCTCTAGTAGCAGACTGAATATCCAAGCCTGGGTGAAGCGAATGAAAACGATCACTTTGAAGCAAAACAGCTTGCTGAGACCTCGCTTTAGCTTCATGTGACCCTTCATGTGGTTTCGAAATTGCCAGATAAACGTCGCCAATCGGGTCGATGTACTGAGCAATCTCGTAGCTGTACAACTCGAAGAACGCCACCAGAGAATAGACTAGTGTGCTCAATGTGATTCGGATGATCTGTCGCTGTTCCTGAGGCGCGCGATAGCGCTGCAGATGCAGCACAATCAGCGAGAGTGAGATGCAAGCAGTCGCCAGTGTGCAGCCGAGAGCTGCCCAGAGCATTGGTTGCCAGAATGAGCCTCGCACGCCATAGTCGTCGGCACCCTCTGGAATTGAACAGCTCATTTCAGCGGTGTTGTGAGGTGAGGCAGTAATAATGCCAGAGGAAGCAGAGAGGAGCTAAGCAGTCAGCTATATCAGGTCATGAGTTGAGGGTGAGCCAGCATCGCCATCGGGGCGAAGCAGCGATAGACGTAGCTCAAAGAAGTCTACAAAAGATGATTAGAAGGTGGCAGCGCACCCGAAGGATCGAGTTGGGGTGCGAAAGCGACGCGTGTGTAATTTGACCACCACGCAACATCGCCCGAAGAAGCAGCCTGGAGGCGGAACGTATAACGGAGTCGCCGAGTCGGTAGCACGCACTGTGAGCGACTATCTTTGGGTCCCGGCTGCGCCACATGACTCTTGTCGTCCGTTGAAGGTCTACGATGCGAAATCAGCAGGCGCAGCAGAAACAAATGGCGAGTGCAAAGGATCCTTGATCATGATGAGGCTGGCAGAGGTGTCTTGCGTGACTGTAGATCTGGGCGCCGCGTTGATGCCAAGAATTGGACACGGTAGCGAGATCTCGCACTCTATACCTCTTTTGGACACTCAGAATAAATTTGGCAGAACACCTACATGTGCCCTTTAGCAATGATACATTACAAGGTTGCGTGCGGGTATGGACGACCAGCTACAGCGTTGCTAACCCAGGCCTTCTCCAGTCTCACAATGGCACCGGCTCATACCACACGGAAATCTCTACCGGCGGAGCACCCAAGTCGCCTGAGGTGGTCTCGGATCCATGCCCTGTAGCTTCCATCCAGCAAATGATACATGACAGCGTTGCTGGTACCTCTAGCGGCGACGGACTCCAACAGCTTCAGGCCTCTTCTGGCGGCGCAAGCGCTGGCGCTCAGGCCTATTACAAGGCCGCAAGGAAGTTTAATGGCGGGTCGATCGCCAGTGACGGTGACTTGAGGCGTCGCTACCAAGAGTTATGCTTCAGATGTTGTAAACCGGTGAAGTGGCACGCTGAGGGACGGTGCTACTGGATGCACTCTAGATTCTACGTCGCAAGTCTATACTCTCATCCTGCATTTGCCCACAAGCTGTAGTGCGACAATATTGTCACGGACCGCTGCATGCTCAGATAGCATCCTTGGTAAGTATAACTTCTGTATAGCCTATTATGATCGTGTCACACCCCTCCACCGCTTTGTTGACCCTCCGATCGTTCATCATATCGCTTCCCGGTCCTGCGCGGCTCTTGGGTTATGGCATCAGCAGAAGATGCCAATATGACAGTCTCTTTCAATGACACCTGCTGCTATCCAATCCGCGAGTCACGACCCTTGTCACAAGGCGACTTTTGTCCTGTTGCAACGTCGCAAAGGCTAGAATTCCCAGATGGCAATACAGCTGGCAACGCAGATCCGGCAGTCGATTTTGAGCCTCGGCCCAGGTCCAACTTCGTCAAGCGCAGATCGACGCGTGAAGAACCGTTGCTCGTCGAGTCCGTTTCACCAGCAGTTGACTGTGAGCCTGAGTCCAGGTACAACTTCGTCATTCGCAGTTCGACGCACGAAGAATCGTCGCCCGTCGAATCCGTTGCTTGCGTCGCTTCGCCCTTCACATTCTTCCTGGGCTGGTCCTTCAAGACTGGACACAGCAAGACGCAAGCGAACATGATGCCGAAACAGACACCCCAACTCTTGCCTACAGCTGATGCATATGCGACGCTTATGGCGCGTTGGTCTTCTGTCGAATAATTATTGACTTTGGGCTTCGAGAAACTTGACTTGGCCAGTGTTTGTAGATGCGTCGGAAGTGCTTGCTTGAGCCAAGTTTTAACACACATCGAGAACAAGCCAGTGCCCCAGGCACCACCAAAGAATCTGAGGACGTTTCTTGCCCCTATAGCAACCGCATTTTCCTCTTTGCTGACCTGCGTCCGTATAGCATTGACAGAGACCTGGAATGTGCATCCGGTTCCAAGCCCAACTAGAATCTCTACAAGACAGATGGCGAACGGCGGCCATGTCTCGCCGAATAACGCTAACAGCGCCATAGCAAGCGCCCCTTCGGAAAGTCAGATTGCTGATATCCCGCTCAAAGGTCATGAGCCACCTACAGCATATGAAGCCGAACCACAGACTCAGACTCCAGCTTTTCTGCCCACGTTGGATACGTCTCCCAGTGACTTGACCTGCGAGTGTCGAGACGAGTCCGTGTGTCACGATGTACGGTGCAATAAAGGCAGCGGAGATCATGACCGGTTCGTTGCGAACGACTTGCCAGTAGTACTATAGGCTATGTAAGATCGGCAGACATCAGTGTCAGGTAATGGCTTGGCAGAACTCACAGGCATATACGTCAAAAAGGCCCAATACACGGCGCCGAACAGCATCTGGGCATCCCGGGTGAGCGTTATCATCTTTGCAGGGTCACCAGCAGAGGGCGGGACTTACATTCTGCGTATAGATCGCAAAGATGGTCCTATTCATGAACAGGGTGAACGGAACGATGGGACGAACGCCCGTTCGGTCTGGCAGCCGAGTAATTGCCTGTAGCGTTCTGCTGCCCACAATTACAAACAACGTAGTGGCGGCACACGCAACAGCGAACAGCGAGGTTGTTATCTCTGAACTCCAGCCAAAGTCTGGTCCTTCGGTCAGTGCTACGACGGCGGTCGCGACCGCTAAGGCGCCTAAACCAATTCCTGACCAGTCGACAGCCCTGGCCTGTTTTGTAGCCTGGTCCCATGTTGACCATGGTACTTTAGACGGTACAAATAGCCAGACAAGTGCGCCAGTCACTAATGCCAGAGTCGCGATTGCAATGTGTAGCAAGTACCAGTGCTGGGCACTGCTGGTGATCAGTATAGCTCCCAAAAAGGTTCCTGTAAGACTGCCGAGGGCAACGCTTATGCCCTGAATGCCTTGGTATCGCTCGCGTTTACCCAGCGGAAGGAAGTCATTTTGCGCGATATTCACCTTTACAGAGCACATCTGGTCAGCAAAATGCAATGATTGACGACGTGAAGGTCGGTACCAAATTCGATATGCTGCCAGTTGCCAGACCTGCGATCGCTCTTGCAATGTAGTAAAACGCACTGCTCTGCAGAAGGGCGCATGCAGCAGCAAGCAGAGAGGCTACGGTCAGAATCAACAACGAGGTCAAGAGCATCCGCTTTCGTCCGAGGATGTCGCTCAGATATCCCAGCAAGCATTGTCCAACTGTCGAGGCCACAAGAGCGGCGGTCACCGCCCAGCTGATCGTGTTTCCAGCATGGAATCGTGCAGCAATGGTGGATAGAATGATGGGCACGCCAACGAGATCCGTAAACGCTGCACCGTTGGCAGCATTGAGTGCTATACAAGCAAGTATAAGCTGTCGTCCTTCCAGGTAGTTGGTTTGGTCTTTCTGTTGCATTGTGAAGAGTTCCCGAGTCTCGGCTCGCTTGTGCCGGGCAACACGAATCTCCAAGACGCGGGATGGAGCTGGTTTGTCGGCCTTGTCCGGATGATTATTCGAACGAGGATCGCGCTGAACGACAGACTCAGACGTGAGATGGTGGTATCTTGAGCCAATGAAAGTATGACAGTGGTAGGCGGACTACGGTGACGAGCCCAACCTTGCGTTTCGCGCAGGAACACATAAGTAAGTACACAAGGTGGACCTGACGAACTCAAAGTTCGCGTGTTCGTGTTGCCACAACATAACCATGCTTCTGTGCTTTTCGAAGGTCCACTTAGAAATCCGCACAGGTGCCTCGAGATCGTTGAGGCATTACGCCAGAGCTATGCAATGTTGAAGATTCCTGTACATGTTCCAGTCTACGAAGCCAGCGTGACATCCTGCCTACTGAGGGTGGACATCAGGATGTAAAAGTGGACAATGATTGCATCTCAGACTTCTTGTGAAGCCACGGTCGAACACCTGCATGTCGACATTTTCCTTTCGAGATGACGCACGAAACGCTAGGTCCCGATAGATGCCTTATGCACGCAATAAGTGCGTATGCAGGAAGGCAAGACCATTCAGGCGTGAGATCAAACATGAAGGCTTCGTGGCTAGAGCTCGGTCGATCCTTCGATAAGGCTGAGGCGTATGTTGCAGACCCATTTTACCAGCCTCCGATGCTCTTCCAAACAATGCAGGTACATGTGTATACAGTCTGACGATCCACAATCGCTTGCGTCAAGGTTCACGTGCCACGTTGTCGCGCAAAGCGCTGGCGAAGGAGTTCGACTTCCTAATCCGGCCCGCTGCGACACACCGCCATCATTAAATGTGCGACCCCGAGGACCTAGACAGACCCTCTGTCGCAGTCAACTTCTCGGACGGTGGTGTGCAACCATCCATAATCAAGCGCCAACTGCATTTCTGGCCAGACCAGCAAGTCCAGAGTCATGCTCTACACCCTTGGCATTGCTTGGTGTGGCATTGTCAATTCTTCTGCAACCTTTCAATATATGACTTGGACACAATGCGTGATGTTGACCGCGTTCAGCCACTCCGGTATTCCTCGCACGCCATTGCTGCTGAGGTGTGCTCCGGGGTTTCCATGCAATGAGCCAGAGAGCGTTCAGGATTTATGTGAGCGTGGCCGGCATCCGTGCTGAAAAGTCGGCAGTGATTCTACAACAACCAAACAAGTCAACAGATCGGTCGACAAGATTGGCCGTGCCATCAGTCATCCATGGCCGGGGTCCATCAACGGCGACAAGCACAGTCAACCGCATCACGAGACACTCGGCCATATTGACATTTTGAAAACCAGTCAACCGTATCGGCAAGCAGTCAAACGTGCTGTCAAGCACTTTACCATTTCGTCAAGCGGTCAACCTCCGGTTAAGCAGTCGACCATGTCGTATGCTGTCACGCAGTAGCCTGGTCCGGACACTCTGTGCAGCTGATTTCTCAGTACATTTTCGTATCGACTCTGATTTTCAGCTCCCGGTGAAGCACACGTTCCTTAGCCAAAATCCAGCATACACAGACGCGGCCAACCATGGCGTCAGCTTCTGCGACCTACGCACTGCCGCCAGACTTTGGGATTTGGGCGTACGAGCTATCTGGTACTGGATCCCACGCATGGCATAGCATTTCCACCTATTGTCGCTCCCTAGAACTCTTTGCGGTCATGATGAGCGTCAGGTTGCGCTTCCTCAAAGCTATCTGTCTCGATAACGCCGATGCTGCTTGCCTCAAGCGCAAAGACGCAATGTGGTCAGGTTGGCAGGCGCAAACTGCGCCAAAAGCTTCGCAAGGAAGAGGGCGCTCATCGGAAGTACCGAGCCGATGTGCAACGCTTTACTTCTCTGCTGCTCGGGTGCTTCTCCAACCACAACCGCGATGACTTCGAAAGGAGGCCTTCGCAGCTCCTATATTCGATGCGCGCTTGCATATCTCGAGAATATCGACGTTGCAGATGGCCACAAGGTCACGAGCGATCATGGCAACCTTGATTCCAACTTGAGCATCGACTCACTCCGTTGGCGTGCATATCTGGAATTCCCGAGGCAGAGAGCCATGCCCTTCCTGTTCGCTGCCAATCTACCCATCATACCGCCCTTCCCTTACCCGTCCTAATGGCCTCCACCGCTTCATCGGGGTAGAACTCGACATCACCATCCTCGCCCAACCGTCCCTTCTTCAGATACTGCCCTTTCTCCTTCAAAATATCCTCCAACGTGACTCCCTTGTCCGAGAAAATCTTCAGATGATCACTGATTAAATGCCTGTTCTTGCAACCCGGACACGTGACAAGTGTGGTACCGAAATGGTATGCTTGTTTCGTGATGCGGTGGGACGAGCGCGCTAAACACTTGCGACACGTGAAGGTCATCTCGTAGGCAGGCTCTTGTGCTTTGCGGGCAGCGATGTCCTCGGGTGATTGGGAGGGGTCGCCTGCATTGTCGGTGAGAGGTTTGCTGGGTGATGGGTGCGAGGATGGTGGTGTTGCAGTTGATTCGCTACGGATTTGGTGCTGGCGCTGGTTTGCTATGCTGGGCGATTTAAGGTGGTGGAATGGTAGTGACTGTCGCAGATGAAGGCAGCCCCGCGCCTGTGATAGTCGCATGGACGCATGATGGAATGCTGGTCGGGCGGCGGATCGTAGTAGTGATGCGCTATTCATTTTGCAGATATTGTAGAGTCGATTCTAAGGTGTGGAGTGTGAAGTGAAGGTCATGGTGTTGCCGGATCCGTCACAGAGCTGCAGGGCTGCGATGGTTGCATCCGCTTTCATGCATTTGCCCTGAGACTTTGGCCGTTGGCTGGCTACCGATTTGCATACCACCTTCTACTCTCTTTGACACACTCTCTCTCGCTTCGACACCTACATGTACGCATCATTCGAGCGTATCACTTCCGACCCAACTGCCTGCCGCTCAGTCATCTCACGCCCTCAAATTGCTCTGGCAACAACACACACAGGCGACAGTGCTCAAATCTGCCCCACCATCGCATAAAAGAGACGCGCATATGCAGCCAAAGCGTGGCCTGTGAGGCCCCGGAACAGAGGATACCATGACCAGTCTAGCAGGGAGAGGAGGGAAGGCGAAGATTCGCCCACCGCGCCGAGTGAGTGCCCTCTGTCACATGCAATCGATAAGGTCCTGGAACGCTCGAGCCATGGACTTCTGTTGGGCTTTCACGTGGTCGAGCCACTTCACCTCGATATATACGCGCTGCTTCTGCAAACCACTGTGGGATATTGGTAGTACAATTGCTAACAGGCGGCAGGGTATCGGTGGCGCCGACGTCGACTTCGAAACCACCTGGGGCACACTAGAGTCCGCGTTCAGGCAGATCCACACCAAGAACGCCTCTGTGCTCTCCTTTGAGGAGCTGTACCGTAATGCATACAAGCTTGTGTTGAAGAAGAAGGGCGAGGAGCTGTACACTCGTGTCGCGCAGTTTGAGGAGAATTGGCTGGGGAATAACGTTCGCACAGCTATTGTTCAGACTCTCACCCCGCCGGTCATGCTTGCGGACAGCACAGCTCGCACCATGCACAGCAGTATCGAGAGGAGAACCGCAGGCGAGGGCTTCCTGAGGCAGCTGAAGATCGCATGGGACGACCACCAAGTATGCATGGGCATGCTGACAGATGTGTTGATGTACATGGTGAGTCGATGTGCTTCCTGGCATGTTGAAGCTGGTGTGACTAATTTCAAGAAGGATCGCGTGTATTGCACCGACCACCGGCAGCCGTCGATCTTCGCCAAGTCCATGGGACTCTTCCGCGATCAGATCCTGAGGGCACCCGTCCGCCCGAACGAGCCCACCATGCTCGACATACTCACACGAATCATTCTCGAGCAGATAGCGATGGACCGTGATGGCGAAGATATTGATGCTTTCCTCATCAAATCGAATGTCTATATGCTAGAGGGTTTGTACAATTCAGATCAGGAGGTGGAGGATGAGAAGCTATATTTGCAATCATTTGAAAGCGCTTTCCTGTCGACCAGCGCAGAGTTCTATCGCACAGAAGGCGAAAGGCTGCTCCGCGAGTCAGACGCTGGCCAGTACTGCAGACAAGCAAGGAGGCGGATAGTGGAGGAACAAGATCGATGTCGTTCAACCCTGTCGGAAAGCACAGCGCCTAAGATTCAGCGCGTGGTGGAGGATGAGCTCATACGGCATAAGATGAAGGGGCTGATTGAGATGGACACCGGCGTGCAGTCAATGGTGGCCAACGACAAGTTCGACGAGCTGGGATTGATATTCGAGCTGGAAGCACGTGTGGATCCCAAGAAGCCCGAGCTCACCAAGGCCATTCAGAAGATCATTGAGGAGATGGGCACCAACATCAACAACAATGCGATCGCTGCCTCACAATCGCAGCCGCAGCTGGCCACAGCGGCGGGCGCAGAGGAGGGTGATGATGAGGGTGTGAGGGACGAGGGCAGAGCCAAAGCGAAGCCCGCTCCGAGCAAAGCCATCAATCAGCAGACAGTCGCCGCGATAAAGTGGGTGGAAGACATCCTTGCTCTGAAGGATCGGTTCGACATCATCACCAAGCGCTCGTTCAACTCAGATCAGACTGTAACGACCGCATTGAACCGTAGCATGGCTGATGTGATCAATGCTTTCGCGCGCAGCAGCGAGTACATTTCCCTCTTCATTGACGACAACATGAAGAAGGGCATCAAGAACAAGACAGAACAGGAGGTCGACGCCACCCTTGAAAAGGCTATCGTCGTGCTGCGATATCTGCAAGACAAGGATGTCTTCGAGACCTACTACAAGAAGCATCTTTGCAAGCGCTTGATCTTGAAGAAGAGCGAAAGCATCGAGGTGGAGAAGCAAATGATCTCGCGTACGAAGATCGAGCTCGGCAACAGCTTCACCATGAAGCTCGAGGCCATGTTCAAGGACATGACATTGAGCGAAGAGCTTTCAGAGAACTACCGTAAGCACGTTCAGGGCATGGGCGACCGGGATCCGAACCGCGTGGACCTCAGCATCAAGGTTTTGACCACCATGACTTGGCCACTGGAAGCATTCCGAGGTGGCGCGTCGCAGGACGAAGAAAAGGATGCGCGTCCGCAAATCGTCTATCCGGGTGCAATCCAGCGGGCTAAGACCGGCTTCGAGCACTTCTACAACCAGAAGCACTCTGGCAGGAAGTTGACGTGGGTCACCAGCATGGGTGACGCAGACATCAAATGCCGCTTTCCCAACTCCAGACATCAAGTGCACGAGATCAACTGCTCGACGTACGCAATGCTAATCCTGCTTCTCTTTAACGACCTTCCAGCCGACGCAGCTCTTACACTGGAAGAAATTGAGGCACAAACCAACATTCCCATGGGCGATCTGACCCGCAACTTACAGTCGCTTGCCGTGGCACCGAAGACGCGCTTCCTCGTCAAAGAACCCATGACTCGCGACGTCAATCCTGGCGACCGGTTCCGCTTCAACGAAGCTTTCACATCCAAGACCATGCGCATGAAGGTGGGCGTTGTGTCTGCGGGCAATAAGGTGGAGGGCGACAAGGAACGCAAGGAGACGGAGAAGAAGAACAATGACAGCAGAGGCTTTGCTATCGAGGCCGCGGTGGTGCGCATCATGAAGCAGAGGAAAGAGCTGGCGCATGCGCAATTGTTGGGCGAGTGTATCGATCAGTGTGCGAAGCAGTTCCGGCCGGACGTCAACATGATTAAGAAGAGGATTGAGAGCTTGATCGAGAGGGAGTACTTGGAGAGGATTGATGAGGCAAGTATGCCGAGCTATCGGTATCTTGCTTAGCTTAGGATTGTACAGGTGGAGGAGGTCGTGGTGTCTTGAGCGTGGGTACTGGAGAGCATTCGATGTGGCGTTTTTGTTAGTTGTGTTCATTGCATTGGCGAGGCGAGGCGGGACGTGCTGCATTTTCACGGTTGGGAAAACAGCGCGGCGCTCAGGTGCGACTATGATACCATGAGAGACAGACATTTAGCGGTGGCAAGGAGATTCACACATGATTGCCTGCTGGGCTTTGCTGCCGTGTCTAGGCAGGCAGCGTGAGCGACACAGAATCGTCGCAGTAGCGTATGTAGCTGCTGCTGAGAAAGCTGAATTTCCAAGGACGATTTTGAGGAACGCTACAGGTGGTGTCAGATTTGATACTTGCGGGCAACAGTATGAGTGTTGGTGTTGGAGGCACTTTCGCTTGACGTTCACGTTGGTCCCTGCTAAGCGGCAAATCGAGACTTCCAATGCGTTGCTTTGCCGCCCGCGAGAGGCACGGCGGCGCTTAGATGGGTTTCAGGCCGAATGGAACTTGAGTTGATAAATGGACGCGAGTGCTCGCGCCTTTCTTTTGTGGCTGTTTCTCAATGACTGGTTCCGATGGGTGTGGTTGGATGGACTGTGGAATGTACTTGCCTTCCATTCCACGCAATGGGGTTGTTCTTGCTTCACGACTCGTCAAGTGCGCTCCTGGCTGCAGCGTACATATGCTCCCGCGTGAGGCGACCTCGCAGCACACCATTCGCTGGAATTCCCGCTGCACCGATCACTGAACTGGAGCTACGACTGGTGGTCGGGTCCCATGGCTCTGCGCAAACACCGCCGTTCTGACGACGCGCCTGGCAGCTTCCTGCGCTTCTGGACGTTTGGCACGCATGCAGCGCCGATGCATAATGCTCTGCAGCCAACCACGATTTGGAGGAGATTCGCTTCTCATGGTGCTGATGTGCCATGTGCAGTGGTCGATTGGTGGCCGGCAAATCACCGAATGAAACATTGTTGATCAACTGCAAATTCTCTGCGACTGCCGTATCTCTGTGCCATGGGTTTCGGCTCCCCTATAATGCAGCCGTGGCTGGGCTCCTGTCGGTGGATCTTCGCTGGGAGCCGTGCCAAAAGAGACCTCGGTCCGTGTGGGCTCAAGACCGCGATGAACATGTCTTGACTGTTGAAGCATATACTGCCACTAATAACAACGCAAGGCCGTGCTGTATTGGGGACATCGTCCGGCAGAAGCATGAAACGTGGTGAACCGAATCATGGACTACAGGAGTATCTGAGCGCCTGCAGAGATCATCAACACCACCCGATCATCAGACGTGGAGGCATCACGAACCAGCTTCACAAGACCTTTTCGACGACCGCGCTGGAGCACCTGGTCGGAAAAACAGATCACGCGTTCCAGGCTCAAATGATTGGCTCCTGGTCCCTGGCAGCCCCACAGATCCGAAACATCCTCTCGGTGCTATGCTTGCAGGCCGAGAAGCGGGAAGAAGCGCCCGAGAGCCCATGCGATTCATGTGGAGCTCTAATTAAACACTGCAGCCAATCCGTCTACCGCTACTACTTTTACTTCGCCCCAGACATGGGCTAGATGACCGCCAAGCCCAGGTCCAACATCCTATTTCCCAAGCGCTGGTCGTTGGCAGGCTGCATCGCACGCTGTCAGTGCTTCCGTTGGCTGCATCTCTGCTGTGCATCACTCCGGAAAGCATGCATGCGGGAAGTAGTGATTGCGTGGCTAGCAACGTTGAAACGAGACTCCACCCCATGTTTCGATCGACAGGCACCGACCACTAGCGCCTTAGCTCCTTTTGCGCCCCCTGCTCACGCGAATTTACCGTGGCCCAATCTCGTCCTGTTTTGATTCCCTCAGTACCATCTCTTTCCTTCTTCTCAGCACCGCGACGACCACCACCCTTGAGCGTGTCGCTGCCGGCCCTGATTGAGCAATCGCTCGTTACACTCGCTGTCCACCCGACGGGACCATCACGCTCATTCACATTGAATTCAACGCAATCGCCCTGGTCGGCCACGTCTCCGGGAGCGCTCAAGCAGCCGCTCATCTCGCGAAACACGACAATACACAGCAGAAGACAAATATTGTTTACGAACATATTCTAAGTTCAACATGATCAACCAGCTCGCGGCTCTGGCCTTTGCGGCCAGCGCTGTCGCCATACCTCACGTTGGTCAGCATGGTCACCAACACGGTCGTCACAAAGCCCGTGGTGCCCACATTGCGAACCCGGGCTACACCTGGGACTCGTCCAGCAGCAATTCTTCTGCTCCCTTCCCATACCCAGCCTCCAACAACACTGTCGTGGCTGGCACTAGTACCCCGGCTCCCAGCACCATTACCAGCGCCAACACCATTTACAGCACGCTTAATTACGCTCCGTCGAGCTCCGCTGCGGCAAACGGCCAGGCCTCCCCGGCTGCTACTGTGACGGCGCCAATCGTCCACACGGACGTCTACGGCAACAGCGCTGCTTCCGCCCCGACTGGATCCTCCGGAGGGAACAGCTACTGCCCAGACATCACTGTCACGTACACTCAGTTCGAGACTTTCTACGTGACCGCTAATGCTAGCGTCCCGGCCAGCACCGACACTAGGTCGTACACTTCCACTGTCTACATTCAGTCCACCGCCTATGTTACCATTGGCCAGCAGGGCTCAAGCTCTACGCCTGCTGCGTACCCGACAACTCCGAGCGCAGAGTCCAGCTTGCCTGCCGCACCAACCTATGCTACAAGCCCGAGCTCCGAGTACAGCTCGTCTGCCGCACTCACATATGCTCCAAGCCCGAGCGCCAAGTACAACTCGTCTGCCGCACCCACATACGCTCCAAGCCCGAGCGCCGAATACAATTCGTCTGCCGCACCCACATACGCCCCAAGCCCGAGCGCTGAGTACAACTCGTCTGCCGCACCCACATACGCTCCAAGCCCGAGCGCTGAGTACAACTCGTCTGCCGCACCCACATATGCTCCAAGCCCGAGCGCCGAAAACAACTCGCCTGCCGCACCTACATACGCTCCAAGTCCGAGCATTGAGTCCAGCTATACGGCCGCTCCTTCTCCTGCGGCTCCATCTTCGTCTACCGAGACTTCCACCTCGACCGCGGCCGCGACAACCGAGGCGGCGAAGGCGTACACTGATGTATACAAGTCCGCTGTCACCTCGCTCACAAGTGCTGCTGCATCTTCTGCACAGACCCCCAGCTCTGATTCGTCTTCTTCGTCCAGCTCAGCCAGTACCTCTGGGTCTTCGTCATCCTCCTCGTCCGGAACCTCTTCATCCGTTGGCCTTGATTTCAGGGGTGGCAAGCGTGGTCTCGGCTACCAGAGCGCTGCGTTGACTAATTCCTTCCTGAGCTCCCAAGAGATCTCCTGGGGTTACAACTGGGTGTCCGCTTCCGCTGGTCTTAGCAGCGAGATTCAATTTATTCCAACCCTTCATTCTATGGCGAGCGAGTGGACAAGCGTCTGGGAGACTGAGGTTAGTGCCTCTATAGAAGCTGGCGCCAAGGCGGTCTTCTCCTTCAACGAGCCCGACCAATCCTCGCAAGCCAATCTTGACCCTTCGGCCGCCGCGGCAGGACATGTCCAATATGTTGTGCCTTTGGCCAGCAAGGGTGTTCGCATAGTCGCCCCCTCTGTCACCAATGGCAACGACGCAACTATGGGTCTCAACTACTTGGAATCGTTCTTTGCGGCTTGTGCGAAACTCGGAACGGATGGTTCTGACCCCTGCGCAGACAACGACATTAACTTGCACTGGTACTATACCTGGGACATGAGGGACAATTTCCAGGAGCACATTCAAAATGCTATCGACAAATTCCCGAATAGGAAAATCTGGATCACGGAATTTGCGATTAATGGTGCCAGTGAGGAACAAATAAGCAGCTGGTTACCTGACGTAATGTCGTGGCTGGACGGCCAATCCTGCGTTCTGGGCTACGCTTACTACTATGTCAACCCGGGCATGCTCCTGTCTGGCACCTCGCCCTCCAGCTACGGCTCGGTCTATATGAGCTCGTAGTGACACTATCGCCTCAACATCCCCTTGGATTTCTTGTATATTGCTGCGACCAGGGTACAGCGAAGCGCACTTTTGATGTGGGGTTGTACACCGCCCTTTTGTGCATTGCGAGGACTGGAGCGCTGTAGTTATATCTGCGCCGTACTCGCATCGAACGAGTCATGATGTTTGAATATATTCTTCCTTCTCGTTCCTTTCTTCACGGTAGATGGAACTCTACCTGTTCGCAAGCAGTACTGCGGGGGCTTAGTCTCTAGCCCAAGCTCATGGATGGCTTAGCCTTGATGAATGACAGACCAGTGTGTGATGATACCCGCAGTCGCCTCCTATGAGTGACATACCACCATGCTCCATGCCGGTCACCAGCTTGTCTTGCTCCAAATTTGACAGTCGCATCATCCAATAGTTGGGAGAAATAGGTATTGCAGGATGCCTCGACAACAATTCGGAGGAACTCGAGCTCACTCTGGATGGGACATTTTCAGAAGCTAGAGAATAAAGGTAACCCTAGCATCTTACGAGGCCGAGGATCAAATGCTGAACCTTGGCGCAAGGTCTTGGTTCAGTCACGACCGAGATGAGCAGACCAACCACGAACTCGGACCATGATTTGTTTGAGTCATGTAGTATATCGCTGACACTGGAAACAGGGGAAATGCGGTGGACACCTGCGTACCATTATCGTAGCCATTCGGCGCCCGGACGATTCCCAATCTATTTCGTTCATCCTGCTAGCGCTCAATGCCTTCAAAGTGTCATGGGTTGATCTGGGTGTTTGAAGTCCTCCTGGCAGCTTCACAGTGACGAGTGGAGGAGCGAGTTGACGCCTCCTGCGTGAAAGCCAGGTGTATCTCCTCAGGCTTCTGTTTCCCTTCATCCTACTATGGTGCTGTGTCAAGCAGGTAAGTACTCGGCGGCAAATCTAACATTGCTTTACCGCTAAGCATAAATCCTTCAGAAACTCCGATAGACCTGGCAAACACGTCCCGCTGCCATGAAGCTTTTTTGCGACGCTGCTCAAGCCGAAGTTGCGTATGTGGCATCCGCTATAGCGTCTTTCCCATGCCGCGTGCAGATCTATTGCTATTGGTGGAATATGAATGCAGGGCCTTAGCATACAAACAAATGGTCTGCGCTGTCGAGCCGCTTTAGCGCGGTCGAGCCCGACTTATGACCTCCAAAGTCTGGCGGCGAGATTTGGGCGCTTACTGACCGAGTCAACAGTACATGAAAGACCAGTACCTTATCAACATTATTGCTGTTCTCATTGCAAAGGGTCTGGGTTGGAAGAATCATGGCGTCCACGAGTCGCCCGCGTGAGACTCATCACCAAACCGATGAACATTGGCGTCGCCATAGACGAGAGTGTCACATGTAAAGCATTATTGCGGCGCAGGTCTCAAGACTCCGGCCTTCCAAAGATGTTCAGTTTGCGTGCCCCGCCGTATCGCGGAAGCGCTTGGATTCAAGGGGAGTATGGCTTCATAGTCTCATAAGTAGCGATGACCGACTGGCAGCCGCCCAGTCGTTCTCGCCGCCTTCGTCCTTTCACTGTTTCTTGATAACAACCGTCGTTTCTTTCGCCGTCATGAGATTGTTCGGCTCGCATGGTCTGACATGCGTATGCCGCATTGTGCTTCTTTTACTCAGCAGTGCCGCAGGTAAGCGTCTGATCGATCGACTGAGCCGCGCTGATGCATTGCAGAGGCACAACTACAATTGAACGCTACTGCCAACATTACAACAACTCAGACAGCAACGACAAGTGACGCGACCGGTTCTGGCTTGCGTGGGTTCATCCTCCAAGGTCTAGGGGAAGCCTCACAGTCTTCCATTACGTCAACCGCATTTCAGCTCAACGCTCCCAATTCTACATGCCGGAACGCTTTGGCAGCGTCGATAATAGCGTCACTCCGCAGTGCCTTCGAGGTCTCCGGCGGTACAACACTTTTCACACAGGATCTCCACAACTGGACGACGAGTCCAACACTTACCCTATCGAGCACTGGAAATGGTTTGTTACCATTGTTGCCTTCGGCTCTGCGGTTAAGCTGACGTGATCATCTTTAGGCTTCTCATATGCAAGCAAGTGCAATTTCGAGATCGCCGCGCATTCTTATCTGTACCAGGCGCCGTGGAGCACAAGTGTTTACTCAACATACAACTATACGACCTATTGGAAGGCCAGCACGACAACGCTGTGCGATGGAATACAGCGCGTCGTCGGTACACTGACGCCAACAGCCGTTGTCAGCGCGCCCACCACTTCGACATACGGCGCCAGCTATACTGGGCCATGGCCGACCTGTCACATTGGAGTGAGCGACTGTGCCCAGCTCAGAAACACATGGAGTCATATTGACTCTGCATGGGCTGCTCTGACCAATGCATATATTACACGTCTGACACTGGCACCTTCTGCTACCGCGATGACGTTTGGCAACGACATCACAGGCTATCAGACAACATCCTTTTCAGGCACCCATGGATCCCTGCCTGTCATCTCAATTGGAGGAATTGCATATACTGCAGAGAGTTCTACCTACACCATACCCTGGTCTCTTACTGGCGCCGTAACCGGCTCCATGAGCCCTGTAAGCTCGGTGACTCAGTGGTTGACGCCTGGAGGGAGTTTGTCCATCTTACCAGGCGATGGTGGGTGGGGCTGGCGTTTGTCTCCAGGTTGTACTATCACCACCCAGTCTTCGAGCACCGTGAGCTCGCCCAATTCGGCGACTACCTCGAGCCCTGTTGGCGGTTGTGTGATTCATGGAGGTAAAGTCAAGCTTATATATTTTCCAGTACCGCAAAACGTGAGCAGAGACATGTGTACGGTCGGTCCAACTGCCATAGGTACATCATGCCCCTTTGGTCCAACCTCTACCACACCCAACTGCAATCCCAATTGCGGAGCATGTCCATACTACCCGTTCAACTTGACAAGCACGACCAACAGCGGTAAGCTTCAGCCATTCAAAGATAACTAAGTCTTCAGCGGCACTGACCTGTCACCATAGGGCCATATGCCACGATGAGTGGAGAAACCTTCTACGCCAACCGAGCGTACATCTCCCTGGAAACGGCATATGCGCTCGATGCAGCCAACAACACGGTCGGCGGTACCTATGCTGGCACAATAATTACGCTTCCATCCTCAGACGTCTACTCAGTACAAACTACGGACGATGTCGGCTACAACCTGAACATGGCAACCGCATTCAACTTTGCCGACCTCAACTCTTTCGTTCCGGCAGCGGCTTACAAAGGTGCGATGTGGTGTATCCAATATGGGCCGCCCAGTCCCGCCATACAGGAGGCGTTCGGCGGCTACGATCTGCTTCTCAAGAATCTAACCAATGCGGCGGGCGATGGTAAGTCCAGCGGCCTCGGCGATGGGTTTGACTGGGGCTATGGCAACTACGCTTGGGTCAACGACAGTCCGACTGACGAGTGCAGCATCATCCTCGATGATGCCTATGCTCCGGTCCTGGCTGTGCCCCCGCAAATGTACACCATAGATCCCTTGTGGAAATCGTGCGGTCTTGCACTCGAGGGCTTATATGACCCTCCGACTGCACTCACGGCTGTTGCCACAGAGGCTACGGTGACCGTACCGACTGCGCTGCAGACAACTGCCGCCGCGCCACCGTCAGCTCTGTCCCCAGCTGTGCCGCAGACTTCGATTGCATTCACGTCCTCGGCTACCTCGAGTGGGAATGCTGCTCCAGTTTCGACTCAGCAGCAGTCGTCACCAAGCAGTGACCCAGACGCAGGAACCGGTTCTGCAGCGACTGATCCAGCTTCGGGTGTCTCCCTCTCGGTTCAGCAAACGACAGTCATCATTGTCTCATCGAGTTCACTGAATGAACCAAGTAATGGTGAAGGCCAAGCGTCAGACCAAGAGGTTGCATCGACAGTGAGCGACCCGACGGCACAAGCACAATCGCAGGCAGACGGAAGCTCCGCCTCGGATCAAGATCCAACGAGCCCAGCTGCGGCTACCATGATCGCCTTCTCTGACTCACAGCCTTTGTCACAAGCCGCCACGACTGCTGACAGCACAGACCCAGGTCAGGGCAGCACCCAAGCTGTACAAGGTGGACAGAGCACTGCAAATTCCGCTCAGAGCCCCCCAGTATCTGCGAATGCACCGTCAGCCACCACGATCGCCGTGTCTGCCTTGCGGCCGTCACCACAAGGCGACACGACGGCCAATGTCGGAAACGCAGGTCAGAGCACCACACAAGCTGCTCAAGGCGAGCAGGGCTCGACACAAGACCCACAAGCATCCTTAACCTCAATTCACTTCACTTACGCGGGTGCTACGCAGTCACATGCACAGGGCGGCGATGCGGATGGGAATACTATTGCATTCGGCCCCGGAGCGAGTTCAGCAGATGCGGATGCTGGCACGTTTGTCCAGGAAGGCGCACAAGCTACCGTCACGTATGAGGCTGGTGGTCAGATTCTGACGGCGACGCAAGTGGCGAGCAGCAGCAATGTGCTCCATATCGGAGGGCAGACGATCACGATGGGAGGAGCTCCTGCTACCGTCAACGGGAATACGGTATCATTGGGCTCTGGAGGAGGTCTGGTAGTCAATGGAGGTCAAGCGACGCAGGCAGCGCATACTGGTGATCGGGGATCGGCGGGCACTGTGACTTATAATGTGGGCAGCAATACTTTCACTGCCGTGCACGCCACCAGTGCAAGTAATGTCTACAACGTTGGTGGCACGACTCTGAGCGAGGGCGGAGCGCCTGTGACCATCCAGGGCACGACGTATTCGGCAGGTCCGACAGGACTGGTCGTCAATGGCCAGGGAGCGACGGCTGTTGCCACACAGTCTTCTGTTGGTGGAGACGGCGCCAGCTTGAAAATCGTCGGTGTCGGTGGCCATAGTGGAGCTATTGCGGTCAACGGTGCCACGCTTTACAATGGCGGCTCGGCGACAGTGATTTCTGGCGCAACTCTCAGTGCTGGAAGCAGTGGTCTGGTGGTTGATGGGCACAGGACTGTACCTGTTGCTGTGCCTGTTTCGCAAGAAGGCCAAGCAGCAGCCGCTGTGACGCTTGGGTCACAGGTGTACACGGCAGTCGCTGCGTCGGGAACTGGAAACGGGGTTGTGATTGGCGGCCAGACGCTTTCGGAGGGAGACTCTGCAGCGACGATTGGTGGACACACCGTCAGTGATGGCGCCAGCGGACTAGTGGTCGACGGCACCAAGACCATCGGCCTCTCATCCCCAGCACCTACAACAGCTTCAGCCAGATTGATGAATTACAACGGCCAGACACTGACCATTCAGTTCCCACACACGATGGGAGGCAACGCCGTAGTGGACGGTGTGACCATGACTGCCGGGGAGCAGATGACTCTGAGTTCTGTCGTTGTCAGCGAAGGGAGTGCTGGGCTGGTGTTTAGTGCTTTGACGGTCAGCAGGAAGACGAACATTGGCAGCGGCAGTGCGGCTACGAGCAGTTCTGGGAGTGAGCTGCCGTCGGTGATTGTTACGACGGGTTCGAGGGTCGGTACAATGGTGTCGGCGAGTCGGCCGAGCTCGAGCACGGGTACGAAGAAGAGTGGTGCCGGGAGGGGGCTGGGAGGGTTGACAGTGAACTTGGTGATGGTGATGAGTGTGGTAACTGTGATATTGATATAGATACCTATTGTACATATTGCCAGGATTGTTGACAAATATGTCCTGTTTTGGAGGTTGGACAGCCTAGGAGGTAGACATGCTTACTAACGGCCCTGCAAGCTGCAAGCCAGCAAGGCAGCCAGAAACTCGATACCTTACTAATTAGCTACCTTACCAAAGTCAATGGCTTGATAGGCTTATCCCAGCCTCGGCTCAGTGGTGAGTAAGTCATCTCACGGACCCAGAGTCCGTACCATCTCAAGATGTATGCCAAAAGATTACATCTGGCCATCTATCCCTTAGCCTCACCACGTCTACCATGCCTCGCCTACTCACCTACAGCACCCTAAGTCTCCTCGCCATCAGCGCCGCAGCCAACAATGGCCTCCGCCTCACGGAAAAAGAACTATCGCAATACGACGGCACCGACGCCTCCAAACCCATCTACCTCGCCATCAACGGCACCATCTTCGACGTCTCCGCCTCCCCCTCCTTCTACGGCCCCGGAGGCCACTACCACCACTTCACCGGCAAAGACGCCTCGCGCGCGTGGGTCTCGCAGTGCTGGGACACCGAGGACCAGCTCACCTGGCGCATGGAGGGCGTCGAGGAGATGTTCATGCCGAAGTACCTCGACGAGCAGATCGCCGCGGCCGCAGACGGCGACGCCGAGTCCGTGATCGATGGCGCTGGCGCATTCGGGGGTAAAGAGTTGGCCAGGATGGCGAGACCGGTGATCGAGAAGTTCGGGAAGCCGTCGAAGAAGGAGGTCGAGCAGCGGCGGAGGAGGGATAGGAAGGAGGCGAAGGCTGGGGTCGACAAGGCTCTCGGACACTGGGTTGAGTTTTTCCGGGGTAATGAGAAGTACGAGGTCGTTGGGGAGGTTGTGCTGGATGGAGCGAATACGCCCGCGCCGCCGAAGGTGTGTGAGAAGAGTTTGGCCAAGAGGCCGATGAAGGGGGGCAGGTTGCAGAAGATGTTGGATAGTACGGGAGGGCTGTCGATGTATGGGGGGGAGGCGAGCAAGAATAAGGCCGAGGGGAAGATGCCGAGTTTCGTGCAGGACATGTTAGGTGAGAAGAAGGAAGAGAAGGTTGCGGAGGAGGGCAGGGATGAGTTGTAGATTGTCGAATCCATGAATTGATTGGCGCATGGCTGTGCGACTGCAATTTGAACTACTCGTGTGCTTGAGCCTCTTTCCTGCCATTACTGGTTCGCTGCCGCCGAGATCGATGATGAGGCAGCTCTGCGCATCACCCCGACGCGCCCTTGATTCCTCTGGTACTCTGTGCTGGTCTCGACGATCGTAGACATCCCCCTCCCCCAACACATTATCATTATCTACAGCTGAAACTTATGCCCTTCAACAATGATTACACCGTCGCTGAACCGCTGATTCTCGCTTCCCCAGCAGCGCCCATCTCATATCGTTCATCATCATGATCGTCATCAATACCCAATCAATCAGCCTCCAAACTCCTGCTCCTCGCCGCAATCTCCGAATCCTCCAACGCCGCCAACCACAAACATCGACTCAACACCTCCGGATGCGGATGAAACACGTACTTCGCACTCGCCTCGATCAAGCGCAAAAGACTCTTCACAATCGTCGCCGACGTCTGGTACCGCTCGAAATTCACCAGCGGCTCCTTCGCCGGCGGCACAGGATCAATACGTGCCGGCTTCTGCGCGTTGAACATCAAGTCGTGCGTGTACAACCCAATGAACGGGATACATCCGCTCTCAGCACCCGTCGACTCCATCTCCACGCGCAAATTATGAAAGTTGCGTAGCGGCTGGCAAAGCTTCTCGAGGCGCGCTAGCTTCTGCTTCTCCATCGGCGCCACGAGCGCCCACGTGCGGTGTAGGCGCGCCAGATCGGTGGAGAGCAAGGCGAGCGTGATTTGGTACATGGAGGCGTAGTTGCGGAAGCGGAAGCAGTGGATGGCGATGTGGATATACTTGGTGATGCACCGGGCGCGTTCGGAAGCCGCCTCGGTCAGTAAGCATTCGGAGACGACCCATTTGACCACGAGATTGAAGCGTGCGACGACGATGTCGACGCCGGTGTTGCCGTCGTGCTTCAGGTAGTCCACCCAGTTTCGGACGTACGGTGGCGCCTGGTGCCAGTTGAGACTGATCAGATCTTTCCAGTCAACCTCGTCCAGTGCGTCTTTTTCAATGATGGTAAGCTGTTCGGCAATGACTTCCGACTCGAAGGCCAGGACGAAGGGCAGATGCGCAGCATTCTTCAGTGCGGGCGAGGTCCTGGAGCGTCGCAGGCGGCTGTCTTGGCCCGGCGGAGGCTGCACATGTTTGTCTGAGTTGGGCGACAACAATCCTGGCGCGCTCTGAGCTTCTTTCAGTTGCGGCGACGGCTGCAATTGCTGTAGTCTCGATTTGGAACGTTCAGGTATGTCTGCAGATCCGACCATCCTGGCAGGCGATTGATCCAAGGGCGCACCAATCGTGGAAGGACGCGTGGGAGTCGGGTTGGGGTAGGACGGCGGAGAAGCGGCATTGTTATCGTCCTCGAGTGTGTCGTCGAAGAAGAAACTTTGCATATGAGTGCTGTCGTCGCCAGGGGTTTCCGCGATCTCCGTCGAGATATCACTCAAGCTCTCGTTGTCGTCCAGAAGGAAAGAACCCTGCACAGATTGCCCAGTGGTCGATGACTTGCCCGGACTTTGCATATGCTCTTTCTCATCCTCGTCCCTTCTTACACGCTCGACAAAGGTCACAGATTTCGGCGACGGTGAGATCGATTTCGCGGATGCCACGACATGGGCCGGGAGTTTGATCGCTCTTGGAGAAAGTGACGGCGCTGGCACGGCTGAGTCCTGGGCCTCCCATCGCACGTACGTGCCTGTGTTAGCCATTGAGGGCTCACGGCCGTTGTCCGTCAGGTTCAGGTCGGAGTTTGACAAAGCATAAATGCTGGCACCCTGAGTTTCCGTCAAAGGACTCGTAAGCCCATATTCCTCAATCGACGTCGTGCTGGCGCCCGTCATGCTCGTGATCGGAGTCTGGCAATGATCCACCTCCTGGTTCTGTCGCTCGAGAGCGGCGAATTCTTCACTTAAAGTTGGGATTGAGAATGTGCTTCCATTTGGACTTCCTGTTTTGCCTTCGAGCTTCGCCAGGGCATCTTCAATGCCGCCAGCATGCGAGTAGCTCGGCAGCTTGGCTAAGTTGTTCGCATGCAATCGGAAGGATGGTCGCAAGCTGGGCTGGGATGAGTGAGTCGCCAGCAGCGAGACCGCCTCGTCTTTGTCGGTCAAAGCTTGCGGCGACCTCCTTCCTGGCGGCACATGTGCCGACGAGCGTGGTGGAATTTGACGATCTGGCATATCCAGGGCGCCGAAAGATTGAGGTGCCGCAAATTGGCCGGAGAAGTGGGTGCCAGAAAGCTCGTGGCCGGACGATGGGTACCCTGTGTAGGCTGTTGTCGCGTATGAGCCCGAGGTGTGTGGCCGGGGCGGTAGTTCTAGGCTGTGTACATGGTCCGCGGCTTTCAGATCGCCGCCCGGCCTCCTGCGCAATGTAGGACCTATGGGCGGCAGGTCGAGACCGCCCGCCTGAAGGCCAGAGGACGCGAGTGCTCCGTCCGAGCCAGGTTGCGCCAGGCTGTCTACATGATCTGCACCATCACGTGTCTTCCAAGGAGCGAGAAGGTCGCGCATTGATGTGTCTGGATCAGGTTTCAAAGCCTCGTCAAGCCGTACTCCTGGCCCATTTGGTGCACCGGCATTTGCTTGTGTCTGTGTTCCGACACGCGTCTTCCCGTTTTGTACGGTTTCCTGCGACCGACCGAACAGCGGTTGTGGCGTCATGATGGCGCTTGAGCTTGAGTGATGTGCAGGCAGCGCGCCTGAGGCATAGGTCGTAGGCATTGGAGTTGCCCCTGTATCATCCACGATCATGATTGATCGACTGCCTACTGTGACATGACTGTCCAGGCGCTCGAGGCGTGGCGCTGGTTGCAACGAGTAATGGACGTCCCTCACGTACTCGTGCTCGTCTGCCTCCACGCTCGTCGGCAACCTTTCCTCTCCTTGCTCCTCTACTGGGCTGGGCAAATCAACATCGTGGAAGGCATCTTTATAAGACGCACCAATTGTAGCACCGAGCAAATCAACTCTGAGCGGCCCACGAAGCTTCTGCCATGCCGACGACTGAGCCGGCTTCCCAGCAGCGGCCATGTCGCTGGAGCTGCGAGAGTCTGAGGAGGTTCCCGAACGATTGGATCGTTGTGGGGAATCGTTGCGTCTTCGACTACTTAGTGCACGGCGCACATCACCCATAATTCTTTTCACGCCTAGGTTCTGTTGTGCCGCTCGATCCCGGAAGTAGCTGTCTTGCATACCGTCATACCGAGCCACGCGCTGGTCCATTCCAGGGCTCAATGGGACCAGGAAGTCCAGATTAGGTGGCGACGGCTGTAGAAGCAAGCCTCGTACAAGTCCGCCCGTGAACGCAATTGCTGGGAATGCTCGAATGTCGATGCTTTCGGCTTTGTTCGACTGTATTGTTGCCCTGTCATCCCGGAAAGCGTCTGAAAAGCTGCCGCTGCGCTTGTGTTGGCGTGGAGCGCGGCTGCTAGGTTTCCTCGACAACGGTGGGTTCCTCTGCCCGACAGGCCGCGCGATGCCATGGTGGTCCCCCAATTTTGCCGATGGTCGAATGTTGCGTAGGAACGGCACGGAGCACGACAGTACCTGCATACTCGCCACGCTCAGCGGCGAGGCAGGAATGCTTGCTTTCCGGACCATGATCGTGCCCTCTTGGCCCCACATCTGCATTGTACTGTCTCGGTCGTGACAACCAACCTCTGCCCGAATATCAACAGACTCGGACAAACGCCGAAAGTCTGGCCGAGAGGCAAGTGAGGTCATCGGTCGTGGAGGGCTGCCCTCAGGCGTCTGCGGGATCTCCACGTCGTCGCCCCCAGGAGTGATGTCGGCTTCTGCAGATGTCTCCAGAATATCCTCCGTAGGCCAGAACAACGCGCAAGTACGCCTCCAGCACTTCTTCAACTCGCTCATGATGCTGATATCGGTGCCACCTTTGTCGGCTCGCTGCTGCAAAGAAGCAGAGATGTCGTTGACCATGACGCAAAATCGTTGGCGAAGACCCATGTCCAATGCGAAGTCGTCTCCAAAGTAGTTCAAGATCCAATGTCGCAGCGCCACGAAAGTCCGCACCCGCACAATGCGACCAACATCTGTGTCCGTACCGAGTGCCCAAAGCATCCGCGCGATCAGATATTCCAGGAGATCTCGACATTTGAGAAAGCTCCGGAACGTCAAAAAGAAGTCAGACAGTAGCTCGTAGTCCAGAAATCTTGGTGAGGTGATCTGTGCTATCAATCTGACCGGCGTGGCGTGAGCGATTTTGCCATTGAGTCTGTTGTAGCGCACTATTGCAGGGTCGTTCGGCCTCGCTTCTATCGCATCGTACATTGCTGGCGTAGTGCCGCCATGGACAGGTGAATTCGAAAGTGGCGTGGGGAGAGCTCTTGCCGGGGTGGATGAATGCCTTGCTGCTCCCAGCGACGGATGAAGATGTGGCGCGATGGAGTTCCTAGATGAATTGGTAGGTCCATGTGCGAGGCCAGATTGATGTGGGAACAAGGTGGACCACAGTGCATCTTGGTCAGTGCCAAGAGTGTATGTCGAGTTGTGCAAATATGCAGTCCCGCGGTCGCTGAAGCGCGGCGTGCCAATCCGGTAATGTGGGATATGCAAGTCCAGAAACCCGCCCGAGGGATCGAAAGGGCTTCTGGGCCGCGAGGCCTGCTCTCTCCCATTCAGCAACAGCCGCAGCTCATTCGCATCCATCGTCGATGACCGTCCATGTTCGCGATCGCGCTCGCCGACTGTCGAGAAGGAGGCGGATCGGTGTCGTCGGCGAGTTGGCTGCGAATTGGCCAAGCTCAGTGATGGCACCGAGGTCTGTGCCGCATGATCAACCCTTCCGCTCTGCTGGGCTCGCAGACGCGGTGTCCAGCTGCTCACAGAGGCATGACTCTGCTGCGGCCCAAGCATATCTGCGGGCTCGAGGCCGCCGTCCGAGGTGTCTGGAGGCGTCGCAGGCGGCTGCGCAAAGGCTGGTGGCGGAGCGCGCAACGATGGCTTCAGGTACAACGTGCCGCCAGCGCCCACGTTGGCGACGGTAAAGTGTCGCGCATTCGGGTCGTCGTCGTCATTGCTCGTGCTTGGCCTATCCAGAAGCGGTTCTGCGGTTTTCCTGGAGACCCGTATGGACTCGCTGCTGTCTTTCGCCTCGTTGATCCTGCCGGCAGACTGCCGATCTGATCTCTCCTGGGTGTCCTGGGTGTTGCTCTTGCCACTGCGGGCTTCCTCTCCGCGTGGTACAGAATTTGCCGGCCCTTCCTCCACACCGGTGCCAACGTACGTGCTCGACTCCATCTCTCGCCATGAGCTGCAGGTCTCGAGACTCGAACACGATTGTCTCGGGTCTTTGCTGGCGCGTCGCATGCGCCCACTCCGAGTGCCTGCTAGCAGTCCATGGTGTATGCCCACGGACGAATGCGAGACTTGGTGACTGCCGGATCGCGCGTGCCGTTACTCAGTAGCACCACGACGTCCTTGTCGAAGCACGTACGCCTATCGCAATAACACTCGTTCGCGCGTGAGCTCGGGCTCGTGACCGGGCACCGAACAGCCAAGTCGCCAATGCTTCCAAATCGCATGCGTGATGAGAGATGAGAGACTCGTTACCAAAGCTCAGACTTGCTCATCACAGCCGCCCAGCCATCATCTGCACGCTGCGGCAGGCGCTTGACGGATCATCACAAGGCTCGCGCCGGCTTACGCTGGGGCTCGCAGATCTACCGAGTCCCTGGTCCGCGCCAGCACATCCTTGTGCAATCAAATCTCTGACCGACGCCGTTTTGACACGCCGCACGCGACTTTTCGCAGCGCAACGGGCGTGGGACGGGTCAGGATCCATGAACATCATCCCCCCCCCCCATCCACAATCGATGGCACGATTGACCTTCCCGTCGCGAATCCCGATCAGGTCATCTGCCAGTGCGACGTGCGTGAATGTCCCCCGGGCAATTAAGCTCCCGATCGGACGGCAAGAACCACCCTGGCCTCTAGCTACATCGAAACAACCACACTTGTGCATGCAGATCTTGACTCGTGAACTCCAAAACACCCGCCCCTCGACCCGGGACGGCCTGGTCATGGCGGAAGAAGCTGCAAGCCAGTCCTTGCTCCGACGTCACTGTTGCTGCATCTGCAGGCCAGGACCAAAAGGATTGTTGATAAGAACATGGAAAGCAGTGGTGCATCGCGATGTCGTTGACCTGCAGGAGCACTTTCATCAATCGCATCAATCAATATGAATGAGGTGCCGCTGCCATTGATATTCTGACCGTCCCTCTAACCACTGACATCACGATTCATCGAGCAAACCAGCATCAACCTGAGATCTCAGCGATATCGCATGGAACTCCTTCCCTCCCTACCAACCTTGCTGGCCCGCACGGAAACACGTGTGTCTGACAGCACCGCAGAGTGCTCGGCCACAAGCTGAAACGATTGCAATTTGTGAAACACAGTCACAGTGCTGGGAAGTCTGAGGTACCATCCAATCTCTCTGCCGATGTCAGACGAAAAGCAATGAAGCTTGTATCCAGAATAGGCATGCGCGCGGAGGAAAGAACGAGCTTGATCTCGAGGGCTCCTTCCAACCGACGAGTTGTGATCTATTCGATCCAGTCAGTCACCAGTCGATGAGGGCAGTCGTCTGGGAGTTCATTGACCCGGCGTCCTTGTCATCAACACGAGCGACGACTCATCGATGGACCCCAGATCAAAAGCGGACGGCCAAGGTCATCAAACAGTTGAGCGGCAAACTTCATATACAGTAGTGTTTCACACCACCGCAGCTTCAGTCGCATCAATCGACGTGACACCGCTGCTCCGAAGTTCAAGCAGCCGAGCGCGCTCTCTCTCGCTTTGATCCGAGCAACTCCACGGATCATCAGTAGGGAATAGATGTAGAGTTCCTCAGCAGATGCCCTTCACATCCACCGACGATTCTCCGCCATCTCATCATGACATTCGTGCATGCCCAACAGCATTTGGCCGTGCATAGCAAAGGAAAACATCCCAAACCCAATGCGTGCCGTGCTGTACACAAAATACTCTGCGAACTGTACAACACCAAACCAGCATCTGTATACAAATACATCTACCTCCACCTTCTCCCCTCCCGACCCCAACCCCACCTACCTAGA
Source organism: Teratosphaeria epicoccoides (assembly GCA_021401465.1). Classification (NCBI taxonomy): domain Eukaryota; kingdom Fungi; phylum Ascomycota; class Dothideomycetes; order Mycosphaerellales; family Teratosphaeriaceae; genus Teratosphaeria; species Teratosphaeria epicoccoides. The sequence goes on from JADDMT010000042.1 coordinate 227,997, forward strand.
CCCTCAGTGCATCCTCCTGCACCCTCAAACCTTTCATCTCCCCCTTCAACCCTCCCTCTCCCCCATACCTAATCCGAAAGCCAAAACTCACGGCAACCGCAACCACCAACCCAAAACAGAGCACACTAGGGCCCCACTTGTCATGATAGCTCACCGCCCTCCTCTTCTTGATATTCCTCACCCGCCACAGATACAGCCCTGCGCTATAAAACAACGCAATGACCGCGACGATCGTGAACGCCCATGCAGAGGCGAGGGAGATGTTGTCCCCAAAATTCAACAGCGTCGCGGCAATGGAGCCGAGGATGATGGAGAACTCGAGCTTTGACGCTGTTAGTGACACGCCTCGTGCAATGCACGTGATCTCAGAATTCCACAACTTACCCAGGACAAGAACGTCCGCTCCGCCGCAAACGAGACTTTCGGCTCCACTCGCACCGGCACATGAATTTTCTTCCCCCTCGGCGCCCGGAACCTCTTCTCGCTCACAGCGACCCCACCCGGCGCACCCATCGCCCCCTCTCGCCCCGAAATCGGCGTAGGTTTCGGCGACGGCGAGGCCTGCTTCAGCACATCCAATGTCTTGTCCGCCGCCATCGCCGCGTGCCTCTTAATCAGCTTCCAGCGGTACTGCCAACCGCCGAGACGCTTGGCTTCCGCCAAGGTCTCTTCTTCGTCATCGGAGTCATAGAGAGGATAATCCTCGTCGATGTGGGCAATGGGTCTGTGCGCCATACGCTCTTCTTCGTCCATGATGTGGCCGTTGCCGCCTTCCATCTGGCGGTCCTGCTCGTGCTGCTCCAGCGCGTCACGGGCGGCACGGAGGCGCTGCTGGTTTTCGTCGCCGTCGTCGTTGAGAGTATCCTCATCGTCGTGATCCAGCTCATCGTCTGTGTCGTCATCCATGGCCGCACTCGTGCTGTTATCTGTGCTGTGATCTGGGCGCTCCAGGCCAAAGTTGTGTGTTACAGGCTTGCGGATGTCGACGTCCATTTGCGGAAACCAGTACGGCAAGAGATTGATGCGAGTGGGAAATAGTGTTGCGCATCCGTGGATGAACTTGGAGAACTTCGGAACGGCCTCCACGAGATGTGATGCCGTCAGCTCTCGGATCCACTCAGGAGGCTCCTGGCCAGCTGCAGTCTGCAGCTTGACTTCCAGCACGCCATATGGGAAGCGCTCAACATCTTCTGCTTTCAGTTGTGGGAAGGGCCAGTCGATGCCAACATCTGTGCGGCGCCAATTATCGCCAGCGCGTTTGCGACCATCCAGATTGTCCTCGCGCACCATCGTGAGCTCAGTATCGAGCGAGACACGCACGCGAGCATCTCCAGGCAGCTGGAAGGCGGTTCGGTTGTAGAACGAGCGGCAGACGGGGACCAGCTTGCGATCAATGACACGGAACTGGATCTCCTTGGCGAGCTGTTCCAGATCGTTGATCTCCATTTCGCTCTTCTTGCCATCCCGCCTCATCTTCTCAAACACCTGTTCGGTCGTCATGTCACCTCGCAGGAACGCGTTCATGTTCTTCTCCTTGAGCGAGAAACGCGCCTTGACGGACTTCTCCCCCGTCCAGTCCTCACGATGCGTTTTGCGCTCCACAAAGATGGTGTCCGTCTCCATTCCGCCGTACCAGCGCATACGAATGGCCTCAGCACCCTCGGTCTTCTTCAGACGGCCCTCGTACAGCTCCCAGGTGTCTGTATTGTCGTAGTAGATGGACGTAATGGCGCTGTCTTTTTTCTCGAACTCCTTACTCGGGTTGAAGACAAGCACCGGCAAGTGCTTCAGGATGATGAGCTTGAGCTCTGTGATGTTGTCGGGATGTACCCAATACTTGGTCGTCTGACGGACAAAGTTCTGCTGCTTCCCACCGGCAGAAGCGTCTCCCTTGGTTGGGTGGCCTCTCGTCCTGACCTGGTCGTAGAGCTTCGAGAGGTTAACCACGGTGATATCGTAGTCGTCCTTGAAGAAGGGTCGGGCATTGAGTCGGGCGGCAAAGACGGGCTTCAGATGCCATTTGGTTTGCTTGTCGTGTTTCTTGATGATCTTCTGGAACCCAGTGTAGTTCAACTGTGTAAACTTGGCTAAGTCATGCACATCGGCGATGATGTCCGACAGATCCTCCTCCAGCAACGCAAACTCATCGTCGGACGGCGCATTCGCACGTGCACGCTCATTTTCTTCAGCGGCCTTGGTGCGGACAATCACCTCATTGACCTCCTTCTCGCTGGCATTGATGCGCCGGATGATCTCCTGGCTCTTGACCTTCTGGAACGTAAACACCTTGTCCAGCTCCTCCTCCAGCAGGTTCACAAAGCGCTGCTCGTCCTCCTCGCTCCATGGATTCCGCTGCTTGTGGGCGGTCGCGACGACCGGCGTGTGTACAAAGTCGGTGCGCAGACTCTTCTTCAGGGCTTCATAGTCGATGTAGTAGTAGTACCAGTCCTTGATCAGGGAACTGCGCAGTTGCTGTCCGAACCTGTTGCGCTCAAATGGGTCAGCGAATAATCAGTAATTACAAGGTCAGGTATGTACATGTGGCTCCAGCCTCTTACAACAGCAAGCAATGGAAGACTCCAGTCGGGCTTTAAATTGCTGACTGATGAGAGATGCGCGTTACATACCTCATACTTGTATATTTCACCCGGCAACATGGACAAGCGTCAGGAATGTCAACTTTACCTACCTTACTCACATCTCACGCGCAAAAATCCCTTCTCTTCGCAAAGCTTCGAACAAGCAAGTCCAATGCTAGTCGCTGCTCCGCTTCTGCCACCACCAGCTCCGAGCCTCGCAGCTCAATCCCGGCCCTAGTACCGCCTGTAACCGGAGCTTGTCAATGCTACGTAAATGCTAAATTGCTAATGTTTGTACGGATCCCCGTTTTCGTCGACAAGATTCTCCATACGCTACCCAGAAAGGACTGAATCCGGATATTTATATCACATCAATATCAATATCAGGACCGCACACGTCAATCAATATGAGAGAAGAGCCGCGCAACCATCTTGATGCGACAGGGCGCTTCTGCTGTCTACATACGTCCTGCCGTCTGATTACGTATGGCAGTCGAGTCATGACATCTATCTTCGCATTGTGGAGTGTCGAAGGCGCCGTCACATGATCGCCCACTCCCCCTTGTCTCGTCTGACATTCGTGAAATTCTTCCAACGACTAGTGAACGCCGCATCGACCAGCTGACCTCTCGTCATCGCCCCGTCCACCTTGGCTTCTCTGCCCGCAGGACTGTCTTCCGATTGCCACAGAAAGAGAAAACTCTCAAAGTCTTCAAGCAGTCGTTCCTCTCGTTGAGGATCAATGAATGCACACGCTGGTATCGCCTCTGTCTCAATCCAGTGGACTGCAGAAGGCGACAGTATGGGGTCTGGGATGTCGGTGAAGCGATTCGAACAAGTCAACGACCCGGAGAATGAGATGTGTGTTGTTGGGAGCGCACGTCGGAGGTTGATGGCAAGCTGCAGGAATGCCGATTCCTGGATCGTCTGTTGCCGTGCGGGATTGTGCATAGGGAGCAGTAACGGGAGGCGAGAAATACGGCCGTCGCTTGTTGAGAGCACATTTTGGAATCGAATCTGTTTGAGATTTGTTAGGTTCTTGATCACGTTTTGTAATCTGGAGATGGTGGGGTCGTTGAGGTGAATGTTCCATATCTCCAGCACAGTCAAGACAGAAGAGGGCTTGAGTGCAGTCCACCTGTCGATGTCATCGTCGCCTACACGAAATCGGCCTAGTGGTGCCAAGCCGACTGGGTCCGGTGACCAGGTGAGTCTCAAATGCTTCACGCTGGTGAGCTGAGAGGTGAGTTCTGGAGTGATCGGATCAGATATCCGGTCGCTCGCGCGGACGGGCCCCGCGGTTGGACTGTGGGTGAGGGTCAGACTCTCAAGTCTGTTCGCGAAGAGCTCCAAAGCCACGGCAACCACGTTTGTTGGGAAGAGATTCGAGCGCGAGAGCTTGTGCCCTTGCAGACCCGCCTCGCAAACCAGTTCGGTGACTGTAGCTGGTACGCACAACAAGACTGCCGCTAAGGCATCGATCTTGTACTTGGTCGGCTTGGTCTGGAGAGATATGCTGGCTGAGTCGCCCGGGGCTGCCAGCCAGGACTCTAAAGGGAGCGAGGGACCGAGTTGATTCGGAGCTGATTGATACTGTCGCAAATGATTGGTAATTGTCATAAGGTCTTCTTCACTTGTGGTCTCGTCCAGACCTGTGAGACCTGTGGGAGCGCGAGCAGTATATGACGTCTGCTCGACCATGTGTCTGATGATCTCCTCAACACCACTTGCATCATGACTCCGAGCAGGAAGTCCGTACGTCTCTGTACCTTCTTCGTGGAGGAGCATAGCCATTTGAGTAGCTCGTTTCTTGTGATCGGCTTGCAGCTCTGCGTGATGACCTCCGTTACCGGAGGCATTCAGCTCCATGTCTGCGCTGCCATCAGGCATGGCGAACATCGGTGGTGATGGGTTTCGATACGCAGATGTTGGCCTACCTTGCCTGGTACAGATATGTACACAACGGACATATCTCGCCTGAAAGCAATCTTGTCAGTCATCAAAGTCCTCGCCGCAGAACAACAGTCTTTCTGCTTTGCTTACCAGATCCGGCCGCTCTCGCCGTAACTCTAGGATGGCTGGCTCGAGCAGAGCTCCATTATACCAGCGCATGCAAAAGCTCACATTGCGAAACAAGAGAGGCAATATTGACTGTCGCAGGTGTCTGCAAGTCAGGCTGGTGCTCAGGATATCTGGTCTACTAGGGATCAAATGCTGAGAACGGTCCCAATCAAGATAGTTGTAGACACGATCCAGAAGCTCATTTGGTAGGTCCAGTAGATGCAAGCGTGTCATTGTGGACTGAGCAGCTGGTGTGACTGACAGTGGCCGTGGACTCCGAAGACTATCTTGTGGGGTGTGTCCCGTATCGCGATGATGCCGACGATCGCCTGGTTCATGTGCTTTGCGGTGCCTCGCAACGTCGCAAATTTGCGTGCCCCAAGTTTACTTTCTTAAGTAAGATCTGGCTATAAGGTTGCGCGCGATTTGCCTGCGTTGACGAGGCAGTCGAGTCCGTTGGCGATGGCGTAGGATGCGCATACATGCAAGCTGCGGGCTCGTCAGCCCTCCTGTCGGGCCGCAACACATGTGACCTGATATGTTGGCTTTGAGCGTCTTCGCGACCAATCGAAAAGTTATATACCTAGGTACTGCCCGATGACGCGAACCGGACACGAAACCAAAGCGCCGAAGATGAACCGGTAGACCTTTTGATTCAGAGCATCACCACTTCCGCTCATTTCCATACACACTTGCACGCCGCCGAGCCATAGACATAGCTGCGAGGTCATTGTGATGGGTTGATCGAAGGAGGCTAACGTCCCATCTAGGATGCGCTGAGGCAGCTTGAGATGCCATCGGAGTCTACAGCGATTGAAACCCTTAACTGCACCTTCACCCTGCGAATGTGGACATCGACTGGCTTCTGCCTGCCGGCTCACGAGGGTCTCGTCGAGCTCTCAGGAGCGATCAGAGACATTCCACCGACGCTCAGCTTGAACTGGTGGGGCTAGCATTGACCTGGGACAAACACAGCTGCGCTCACTTTGTCTTGTGTTGCTTTCGTGCTTTCACATGCATGCAATACCCGTGAATTAGATAGGTTCACTCCTTTGCTCATGACCGAGTCTTCTTGAGCCACCTCAAGCGCTCAGAGGCTCGGTCAGACCTGCATCCACCGTCGTTTGAGCTTCCGACGCATGTCTGCCATCCATCATGGCGGAGGTAGCGAACAAGATCGAGTGAGTGTTTGCTTGTTCTTCTACCTTGCAGTATGAGCTACTGACAGTTGCCAGCGAGCTAGAGCGCCTCGAAGACGAGGTTCATTGGTTTTGCCCACGATGCGACAACGATAGCGGCTACTACTATGACGAAGACTCCTTAGACATTCTTGACACGGAGTCATCCGAAGAGAAAGAGAGACGGCATGAGCGGATACGAGAGGCAGAGGAGCGGCGGCAGCGCGTCCTGGATGCTTGCCAGATCATCGCCTTCAATGGCGACGATGCAGCGCCATACCAAGCAAAACTCAAGAATGGACTTAAGAAACAGCTTGTGCGGTGCGAGATTTGCGTGCGCGAGTATCACCGAGCCCGCGCATTGCTTCAGGCTCAATTGGATGAGCAGTATCAGAGCAAGGAGGTTGCCATGTTCATGAACGCATTCGATAAGATGAACATCAGCCGCATTGGCGCCGGCCTTGACAGCATGACTGCTACCCTGCTCAGCATACCAGAAGACAAACGGAGCATCGCCTCCAGCGGCGACGTGGGAATGTATGCTCTCTTCGAGGCGCTCAACTGTGACCCGCTCTTGCAGAACGAGGAAGTTCTGCACCGATTCTTCGATAAACCATTTGGCCTTGTGCAAACGAAGAAGAAGGTCAAGCTACCCAGCTACACACCTGGCACGTCTGCATTTCTGTTCTCGCGCAATGAGCAGAGACGAGCATGGGCCATGCGCAACTTTACTGGCATCAAACGCGACTTAACCTCAACCGAATTTGACCATGGCGTAAGGCAATATATTAAATTGGCTGCTGCGCGCGTGGATGTTGTTCAGATTGAACCAGGCTTCCTCCCAATCTTCTGGAAAGCGATTCGCATCATCTTGAGCAAGTGCAACAGGCAGCTCATCGTCGACAATATCCGGCCAATGGAAACCAACATTTATACCCTGGCCATGGAGCACTGGCAGCTGGACGAAGACCACTATGGTGACATGGTTGCATGTTACTGCATGCTGCTTGATCTTAATCCGTCCGACTTCTGGGAAGCAATGAGTGGCATCAACACACCGACGGTAGCCGAAGCCATACTCAACAGTCCAAGGCTCAAGTATCTGCTCACAGAGAGGATCCAGACAGAAGCTCCCGACCTGCGCGGCAAGCTTGCCTGGATCAAGCCATTCTTGCGGTCCATCAAGCCCGCAAATCTCTTGCCTCCAGTACGAACCATCCTCGACCATTTGCTCAGCCCGACCAAATTTCAGAATAGGTCAACCTACTCTGATCATGCCAGAGATGTGGCATGGCAAGTCGGAATCGAGACGACTCTAGAGGCTTTGAATTTGGTAAAGGCCCTCAAGAGCGGCCCAACGATCACGCATATGCTAGAGTTTATCGCACATGACTACATTCAGTACATCATGCAGGAGCTTGATGACATCCAAAACAAGACTGAAAACAGGATCGACACAACGGATCAGCACTGCCTGGACCTGGTCGAAATGCTACTGGCTCTTGACGTTCTTGCGTTGCAGCATGGTCGCGACATCCTTGCCAAGACGAAGGCGTTGGATTATGAGATTGGCGTCACTAGCCTGCAGACTTGGAAACTCGTGCTGCGCCGGCTCAAGCCTGGGCACGCGCTGCTGCCTACATCGATTGCTGCCGGTGTCGCAGGTGTCCTGCCACTTGAGAAGTTCACGACTCGACAGGTCGACCTCGCACGCAAGCAGAGCGAGGCTTGGAATAACGCTTTTAACAGGATTACGAGATACATCAGCGTTGATTTCCTAGAGAGGCTTGAAAGCTTCCTCCCTGATCAGCTGGTAGAGCTTTATATGGAGCAAAAGGCTGCACGTGGTCTGGTTGCTCTGCTTTTCAGTGGCGAAGCAGCAATACATCAAGCCACCTTGAGCATTCTCAAGATCATGACCAGCGAGGATGGCAGGAGAAATACTCTGATGCACCTCGCAGGAGCCTTCTTCAGCAACACGCTCACGTCAGTAGCCGAAGCAGAGAAGGCAATCTACAAGGCGGAGGTCTTCGCCCCCTGTTCAATATCTCTCAAGCTCTGCACAGATCTGTTCGGCTGCCTGTGCGACAGCGAGGACGGTCTCCTTCGGTCAAAGACACTCAGGCAAGATGAACTGCAATCTCTGGAGCAGTTCTGGCAAATGACGTGGACACTGCTGGAAATGATCTTTGGCAAGACTGAAGCGTGGAGCAACCTGGGCCATGACAAGCAGATGATGCAGGAGTTTTGCCGAGAGACGATGGACTTTGCAGATTACGTGTTTGACCAATACAGTATCATTGCCTCGACGCTGCAAGCGGGCGACCAAGACGGCAGCAGTAGGCGGTCAATCGGCAAGAATCTGCTCAGATTCCCTGCTAATGCTTTCGTCTCAATTGCGAAATGGCTGCGCTTGCGCGACGAGTGGCTCATCAACAAAGCCGTGTCACTCACGTCAAAAATGCTTGCGCGGCTGCAGGAAGTGGGCATCACGGTCGACGAGAAGGCCGCTAAATTCATTGAGGATGTCGTCACGAGCACGGACAAAGTACAAAAAGTCAAGACGAAGTTGTCCGGGCAGCAAAAGGCAATGCTGCAGAGAGCGCTTGAAAAGCATACCGGTACGAGCATAGATGATGTCGTCGAGATTGACGGCAGCAGTTTTGCAGCCGGGAGGAAGCGGTCGACATTGGGGCAATGGACGTCTTCCAATCCTAGTAGCGGCATAAGCACGCCTGTGGCCGGGCAGAAGCCTTCAAGGCCTGGGACGCTTGACTTGGACGCGTGGGCTGCGAATGGCGAGGCCAACAAGCAAAGGCGGCGCGAAGAGGGCATGTCCGACAAGGCATTTGCAGACCTCATGGGGGGCAGGGGCCCAGGCCAAGAAGCGCTCAAGGCAATGCAGGCTCGCAAGCCATCTGCACCAGTGAAGACAGCAGTTCACAAGAAGGCGGACAGTAACAACTTCTTGTTGAAGCGCAAGCAAGAGCAAGAGGCTCAGGCGAAGGCAAAGGCTGAGTCGCTTGCGAAGATGAAGCTGGGCGCTGGCAGTGGCCTCGCAGGGCTCGGCGATCTAGGAAAGGATCATACGCTCAAAGGTCAGAATCTAATGCTCTCTTCCGATGAAGAGAGCAGCGACAGCGACGACGAACTGGACGAGAACCTGTTCGGGCCACAAGGTCCCAAGAAGCAGAAGAGGCCCGAGCTGGAGACTGCTGGTCTCAGACCCGAGGTTAGGAAGGGTCCAGTGCGCATCCAAAGGACTGCAAGGACCTTGAAGGATATGCGCGCTCGTCTTGCGCCTGATCTTCAGCCCCTGCACAAGGTCATCTTGAAGTGGGATTTCTTCCATGAAGGCGACTACCCTCCAGGCTCACAGACGCACGTCTTCAAGGGCGTGCAGAACTCATACCTAGATCCCATTTCATATCAAGACACCTTTGAGCCGCTCTTGACGCTCGAGGCGTGGCAGGGTATGATCAGAGCTCGGGAGGAGAATACCAGCAAGCCGTACCCTGTCAAGGTGCAAAATCGAAGCAATGTCGACAACTTCATTGAGATTTCGACGATTGTTGATCATACCCAGAACCGAGAATGGCAGCTGAGTGAAGGCGATGTGGTCTTGCTTTCGAAGGCACAGAGGCCAGCGGAGGATAAGGAGTCGCCACATTGCCTCGCTCGTATCAGCAAGATGAAAAGGCAGAAGGCCCATATCGAAGTCGTATATCAGCTAATGCCTGGTACCGGCCTTGCGTCAACTCTCACCATGCAAGCCGCAGTCTGGGGTGTCAAAGTCCAGAGCATCACGCCCCTGGAGCGGGAGTATGGTGCTTTGCAGGCACTGCAGTACTATGACCTTTGCAACCAAATTATCAGGGCTGCACCTTCGAGACGCATCAACTTCTCGGAGAAGCAGGTTGCGTCTGCTCAAGATACGTGGAATGTCAACCACGCTCAGGCTGAAGCCATCAATGCGGCATTGGAGAATGAGGGCTTCAGCTTGATTCAAGGTCCGCCAGGCTCTGGTAAGACGAAGACTATAGTCGCGATAGTAGGCGGTCTACTAACGCAGACACTTGCTGCGAGCTCGCTCGGTGCAACGAAGATTTCGATGCCGAAAGCTGCGAGCAGGAATGTTATAGGTGCGGAAGGTGCGAGCAAGAAATTGCTGGTCTGTGCGCCTTCCAACGCGGCTGTTGACGAGCTGGTCATGCGTCTCAAGGAAGGTGTGAAGACTCAAAATGGCAGGCACTACCCACTGAATGTTGTGCGGATTGGCCGTAGCGAAGCAATCAACCAGCAAGTAAAGGATGTCACGATGGAAGAACTCGTTGCGAAGCGGACGGGTGGCAACAACAATGATGAGCAGATGCGTCAGAAGAACCAGGAGTTGTTCAAAGAGCACTCGAGAGTCTCTGCCCAACTTCGAGAGCTGCAGGACAAGAAATCAAATGGTGGGATCAAGGGGCCAGAGCTTTCGAAACTGGATGAAGAACTTATCAGCCTGAGACGAAGGAAGAATGAGCTAGGCGTGCGCATCGACAATGTCAAAGACAACGAGCGAAATGCTGGACGCGAAGCCGAGTTGACGAAGAAGAGGGCCCAACAGGCGGTTCTAGACGAAGCACACGTCATCTGCGCCACGCTCTCTGGTTCCGGACATGACATGTTCCAGTCGCTGAACATCGAATTCGAGACCGTGATCATTGATGAAGCAGCGCAGTGTGTGGAAATGAGCTCGCTAATCCCACTGAAGTACGGCTGTGTCAAGTGCATCATGGTTGGTGACCCCAAGCAGTTACCACCCACCGTCTTCTCGAAAGAGGCCGCAAAGTTCCAGTACGAGCAGTCACTCTTCGTACGTATGCAGCGCAACTTCGAGGAGGGGGTCTATCTGCTCGACACACAATATCGAATGCATCCTGAGATCAGCGTATTCCCAAGCAGAACTTTCTATGACGGTCTGTTGAAGGACGGAGAGGGAATGGCCGGGCTAAGAGTGAGGCCGTGGCATAGGAATGCTCTCTTGGCTCCATATCGCTTCTTTGACGTTGTTGGTCAGCAGAAGAGCGCTGGCCATTCTCTGATCAATATTGCGGAGATTGAGATTGCAATGATGCTCTACGACCGCTTGACGGCAGACTTCAAGACCTACGATTATGCTGGCCGTATTGGCATCATCACGCCGTACAAGTCACAACTTCGCAGGCTAAAGGAGACCTTCTCACAACGGTATGGCAATGAGGTATTCGACATCATCGATTTCAACACCACAGACGCTTTCCAAGGTCGTGAGAGCGACATTATCATCTTCTCTTGTGTGCGTGCGTCGCCTGCAGGTGGCATTGGGTTCTTGCAAGACATTCGCCGCATGAATGTTGGTCTGACGCGCGCGAAGTCGAGCTTGTGGGTGCTTGGTAACTCAGAGAGCTTGGTTCGCGGGCACTTCTGGAGGAAGCTGGTCGAGGATGCAAAGTTAAGGGATGCTTATACATCCGGTGATCTGAAAGGCATGCTGAAGAAGCCGAGCTCTGCCTTCCCTGCGGCCGACAAGAAAGATATCAGTATGTACGATGTGAGCTCGCACGTCACGCAGATGACGGGTACAGGCACGAATGGCGGGGCTAAGGAGACGCAAGGGCGTCCGTCAGAAGATGTGCCGACGGCACGCAAGCCGGCTACGTCGAGTGTGACAGATGATACAGGTGACCGCATGGAGGGCGTCAGCTATCGCTTCCAGGATCGTGTGGCAGGCTCGAAGAAGCGGGCAGCTGCTGATGACACCGATGACAGACGTCGCGCGCCGTCACTGGCGGTGTCACGTACGGGAGAATCCGACGGCGATGGAGACGCTGAGATGGAGGACGCTGGCGAGCAAGGTAGCGATGTCGAGCAGCAGCAAGCACAAGCGCGTAGTGTTACTGTCACGCCTCTAAAAGGTAACGGCAGCAACAGCACAGCAGTCGACGACGGCAGCGTCGTAGCAGGACAGATGGATGGCGCTCGCTCCCGGGCTGAAACACCACTTCTCAACGTCAATCTTGGGGCAGGTAGCGCAGGATCGGCAAAGCGGATCAATGGGCCTCCCGTCATTGCTAGGGGCGCTGGTGGGGTGGCTCCTGCGGCGCCTGCTATGAAGAAGAGGCCGGCGGCTAGTCCCTTCATTCAAAAGAAGCCTAAGCCTAAGCGGTAGCGATGCTTGGTGAGCGCTGGTGACAAAGAACGGATGTGTGTCTCAGCAGTGGTCAGCCACGGGAGGAAGGATGTTATTAAAGATTAGGCTCGGAAGACAGACGGACGGGCCTGAGGATTCCGGCTTTTCGGAAAGCTTTCTCATACGGCAGAGCGTTCTAGCGGCATTGAAGGTGCAGAGGGGTTGGCTGAGGAACGCGATCATCGGATCGTTCGCGTTGGATGTCTCCCTCGCGTGGTACGACGTCAAACTTACTCATAGGGCTTAGATATCTACTGACTGGTGCGTGGACCCCGTGATGCACACGCTTGCTGTGGCTCGACAACATCCAGGTTTTGGGCCTTTGAGACAGGAGTCATGGTAGGAGGTAGCAGTGGCGTCGGACGCGTTGGACACCGAGTGTTGCCACGCAGTGTCGACAACGGCGAGGTACAGCAGGAGCCCACCGATTCTGACATGCCGTAGCACGCATGCGTCTTGGCTGCACCCTGACGCTTTCAACCTCATTTTCGTGCCACGTCGTTGAGCTGTGCCGACCCTTCGGCGACCCACATAGGCATTGGATTGTGCGCGCTTCGCTTGGCACGAGAAATAGATTGCAACAGTGCTATTGCAGCGGCGTGCTGCATACACCAAGTTTTCGTGCCGGACGCACCCGCCACCCCTGTTTCAGCTGGATGTGCTGCCTCATGCTGTGCGACGTGAGCCTGCAGATCGCAGCAGAGAAGACGGATGGACCCACTCGTGGTCGTGAGAACAGGTCCCTTACCTGATCTCTCTCATGCGGCGCGTCGAACTGGAAGGGAAAGTGCCGTGCGCGCCCGTGACCCGGTCCAGTCGTTGCGGTGCCCTGCCTGGTATTTGCGATGATGTCCCGAACAGGATCTTCGAGCGCCAACGATATCGGGATCCTGTTTGAGACAACTCATCACTCGGTGCATGCCCACCCACACACACCCGCACACACACACACACAGACTGGAGCGAGAAAGCTCTTGTGTGCCGCAAGTACCAATCTTGAATCCGGCGCCGACTACCGCACAACTTGCTCACACGATTGGGTGACCCGCCACGATCTGCTGGTCCATCTGCTGCAGCCGCGGGGAGCAGTACGTCGTGATACCATCTTCTGCCAGGGCGTCTTCCGCTGCCTCAGTAGCCCTTTCCTTGCGGATCTGTGGTGCTTTGCTTGGTGAGCTGTGTTATGTGTCTATTTACTCTTCATCTGCGTGGTACTTGGGTACAAGTGCACTACTCCTGTCGGTCATCCTTCTACCCTTCCATCCCCCCCAATCCACATACATTCCTCCTTTGCTTTCGTCTCCTGTCCTTTTCCTACTTCTGTTACCATACCCGAGGCGCTCGGGACACCCCGCCCAGACCACTCACGGGTACCAGGAAGCTCTACGCATGATCGTCTGACGCTGGACGGTGAGTGGTCTCATACTTCCGAACCCCATGATGCTTTATCTGAAGCAATGTCACAGCATCGGCGCACGCATCTGTCGAAGATTCCGTATCCAATGCAGCCTGCCGGGCTGCACCGCCGGCACCCTGCTCCCTCATTCGTCAATCACACGCCGAAAGTCTTCGAGATAACGTCTCCATTGTACCCCTCTCAATCTCCAGAGATGCGCAGCACGCATGGTTGCTTGGCTCTCGACGATGGATCCTACTATAGGAACGCCATCATGGGTATAGCTTCCTCGATGCTTCCTTCTGGTGCCGTCGAGCGGAACATTCGAGACCGCAAGCCGACCAACAGTGACAGCTCCATCCAAGTCGATGAGGAGCTACACCAATCTTCCGAATTGGAGACTTCAAGACCAGAGTCTTGGGATTCCATTCATTACTCCCGAACAGACCAGGCTCCGTATCTGTTCGCTGGCGACAGGGCAGGCAGGATGATGACCTCAACCAGCGATGTCAGAATACCAAGGACCGCTCAGACGTTTGATCTTGCTTTCTTCTTGCGGACCACGGGACCTCCGGCGCCACATCGACGACCAAGCAAGCTGGGCAGCCAGGCACGTTCTCCAACAGGACCGAAGAAGAAAGCCTTGAGGTTCCTGGGGATTGGCAAGCGAACGAGTGCTACGCCCGTGGCAGCTGCTCATCATAGGTTCGTCCCATGAAGAATTGGCTTGCAGACAATGTGCTAAGCGGGGTTCCAGACTGAACAACGTCCTTCAAGATGAGGGTGGGCTACTCCAAGACCTGCCAAACGGGGTCGAGCAGAGACAGACGTCGTCCGGTTTGGTACTCAGACACTGCTGCAAGTTGCCCAATGCTAATGAATTGACAGGACAGAGGTATCTAGCATTGCAAGTGCCAAATGTTACGCTGCCAGAAATGAAGGAGGAACAAGACAAGGAGAATATTGCTCCACCTCGACCGTACGTCCAAATCTATTCTTGGCTGCAGCGCCGTACCGCTGACCATGTGTCAGCAACGTCGTCTACGAGTCCCAGGTTTCTGTCTCATTTGCTGACGACCTTCACTCCAACGATGTGCTCGACAACTGGCTCATGACCTTGAGCAAGGAGCCTTCACGACGTAACAGTCCAAGTCCGTCATGGGGAGATCCGGCTCATTTGACATCAGGGGAGGCACAATCGGTCCGCTTCGTTCCAGGCTCTTCACCGATACGGCCAGCAGCGTCAAATCCACCTACGCCGACACCACAATCGGCAACGTCATTGACCGGTACTGAATACACCGATTTCAGGCCGAAGCGTTCGTTCAATACTGGCCGGGCGTTGTCGAGCCATCCAGTCCGTTCCAACTCAGCATCAACAATACTCCCAAGAATCGCTCTTCCACACGAAGAGTTCCCAGTCAAACTGCCGGCGGCTGAGAAAGAAGTGGAGATCAGGCATCCGGCGCCACGACGGCTCGCCAGTCACCCAGTCCTCTTGCAGAGAGCGTCAAGCATTACATCGAACTTGTATCCTCGCAGCTTCTCGGACAGCCCTGGTCCACCGCCGCCGCGAAGTCCTTTGCGTCTTCGCCGCGATCCACGGACGATCGAAGACATCATCGCAAACCACGAGGGCACGGGGAAGGCATCGCCGAAACTGGCGCCAAGCATCTTACCCGTCGATGAATATAACGAGCAGCTCCCGACCATTATGCCATCGGTCACCACTGAGTGCAGCGGACCGATCTCTAAGAATCGTAACAAGAAGCCAATGAGCCATCCGGCATATCCGGCCTCCAGGAAAGCGCGAGAAGAGAGGACCCGGACGAGGAAGTTGCGCGATAGACCATACACCGCACGGACAATCGATTCTGTCGTCAACCCAACGCCGCCTCTACCTCCTCCGGGACGGCTGCCACATCGGCTGCGAAAGGCGAGGCCAAACATTCAAGTCCGCGTGCCAGAACTTGGTCCTGATCTTTGTCCGAAACCTCTGGTGACCAGGCAGTCTTCCTCAGCTTCGAGCACGGCAAGCTGGATGAAAGTAACGGAGACCACACGTACTCCGGTATCGCCTGTACCCTCCCAAGATGGTCTGGACGGAGAGGGCGATAAGACAGGCTACACACCGATATCACCTACAAATTCGCGAGGCAGTGACAGTGCTCACACCAGTATTGCCATGAGTCCAAGAATGCTTGTAGCAGAGGAAGTTCCGGTGCCCAGGTCAAAGTCCCAGGCCAAGCCCGCTCGGGTGATTGTGAAAGAAGGGAAAGGTTACGCTCCACGCCCTCGATCTGCTTCGATACCGCGAAACGCTCTTAGGAGATGGAGTCGCACGAATCCACACACGCCTAGTCTGCAGACCTCGCCTCGCTCGGGTACTCCGCCGCTTGCTGGTGTACTACAAGACGACGAACAACCGGCATTGCCGTCTCAGCCGCCGAATAAAGCCTTGCCACCGACGCCTCCCGCTTCTGGATCGGAGAAGCCAAACGCGAGGAGCAGATATGCCGAGCAAAAGAAAGAGCTCCCAATGCTCCCGACGT
This sequence comes from Teratosphaeria epicoccoides, assembly GCA_021401465.1. Lineage (NCBI taxonomy): Eukaryota > Fungi > Ascomycota > Dothideomycetes > Mycosphaerellales > Teratosphaeriaceae > Teratosphaeria > Teratosphaeria epicoccoides. The sequence goes on from JADDMT010000042.1 coordinate 243,977, forward strand.
ACGAGATTGCGCCGAAGGAGACCACGCCACCCAGGCGGAGAGACGTTGTCCAGCATGTGGCCAACCAAGCTCAGAGGAGGAGTCTGGCTATTAAGGACTCTCCTGACAAGAAGAGCACCTTGGAATCTCGCCTTGATGCACTGGAGAAGCAGAACATCATGCTATCAGCAGCTCTGATGGCTATGCTGCGAACGAATGGCAGTTTCAGTGGGCCACTGCCGACGATGGCTGAGCCGGAGAGTCCTTTGCCGATGGCCTGGGAGACACGACTTGCCAGGAGGAGCGCTGCAAGCCAGGCTGCGAGTCACGCTGCCTCGAGTAGCAATGGCAGTGCTCTGGAGATGTACATGAGCACTCGGAGAGGAAGTCAGAAGGGTCGATGAGTTGGTTGCATGTGCGAGGGGCTGTGGGCTGTGGGCTGTGGGCTGAGAGCTGTGATATTAGTCAGCCCAGATTGTGACCACGCACACTTATACTTTAGTAGTAGATAATACTGTACTGCATTCTATACGTCCTTTGGACCAGCGTTCTCCTACATTGTCTGAGGCCCCACATCTCCACAGTCTGTCCCACTGGTCTTGGTCGGCACAATCATGCCCAACCGCAATGCCCAGTCTTCCCGACCAGTCTCCTTGATCAGCTTCCTCGCGAGATCGATCCGTCTTCCGAACTTCTCACGCTTGCCGTTCACCTCGACCAACCCGTCATACATCTTGAATTTGTCAGTGTACTGATTAGCCAAGCCGAGCAAGCCGACTGAGCAGAATAGCAACACAAGCAGTAATAGCTTTCCTTCTTGTCGAGCATTCCCGGCAAGTGCTGCGTCGAGGTAGAAGAGCGCAAAGAGCCAACTCTCGGTGAAAGTCGGCTTGCGTAGCCACTGGCCGGACGTTATTAGCCTTCAAATCATCAACAGAGCCGGGTATCCTGATCCGGCGATCCGCAGACAGCAGTGTAAGCAAGTCGCCTTGTACGCCTGGTTCAGGCGCACCTTTCCAGCCCGTTGTGGCTCGGCGTAAGATGATGATCGCGTTGATGAGTCGAGAGATCATCAGCATGCTCACGATAGCTCATGCTCACGATAGCTCATGCTCACCAGTCCTGCAGATAGACCACCAAGGGGGAGGTGGGATATGGTGAGGCATACTGCGCTCAGTTACGCCAGCGACGTGATCACGTTTGCATGGTCACAGTCGAACAGGGTCTGTGGCAAGCGCCTCCAGAAGGTAGACCCAGACTCTCGACTGGTGGCCGACGAGGAAGCTGAAGGGAACCAGGCAAGATACGTCGAGTTGTGGATAATACTCGTGACCATTCGGAGAGTCTTCTCATGATTCTGCGCATTCGTCGCGCTTCACGTGAGGTTCTCGCCATCATTCGAGCACGGTCGATCCAACCAACCCAAGTTCATGCATTGTTAGCGACGTTTCATAAAGCTTCCGACAGTTCAGACCGTGATAGAGGACCGCTAATCCAAAGATATGGCCCGGAAATGGTCAGGAACTGGAAAACTTTCCAAGGCAGGACCGAATGAAACATGGAGCTTTTTGCAAGGTAGCCGGTTGGATTCTAACGAGTGTGCTGCGTATATCTAGCTTTGGCTGGTAGAATAGGTAGTCCGTAACTATTGTAGTAGTCAGCTACCGTAGTCACTGGTCAGACACTACAGCTGCCCTCAGTTTCGGCCGATTGAGCATGGTATATCTTGTTGCCAAGGCACTCTCATAGTGGCGATACAGAGACATAGAAGTGACGTTAGCTGTATTATGCATTTCCTTTCCGAGAAGGAACAAAAGTCTCGCAGGCGGAAGACGTCCGACCGTTTGGCAAGCTTGCACAAGCCGTGGTAATCCGAAGACAAGGTTCGGTTGATTCTAGGCGGTGGAATCGGTAGGTTATCTAGACGTTTGCCCGGAGGGTTGGAGAGATTCCTCTGGAAGGACTGGCCGCGTCGTAATGATACCGGGATGAGCCACTTCGACGCTTTGAGAGGGCGGTGCTTGCGAGAATCGGCTCTAGGTGACGGCACTCTGGTCACTGAGCAGCGACTACTACAAGGATGGCCGCGAGGGTTTGCGTTCCATGGTGATCCACGAGGTTTTCACGACCCCAAGTATTAGAAGGATAGTAGGCTTGCTGGCAGGACGCAATAGTGCCGAGTGCCGAGTCAATGTCTTTTACCGTCGATATGCAGCGAATTCGCCAGTAGTGCTTAGCCGGAAAGGCGTAAATGGATCACGTCGAGGACCTCATTAGTGAACAATTTTTGGTCAAGAGGGAGCGCTTCTTTGCTATACTTTGAGGGAGGGTCCCAAAGAGATCGTGAATCCAAGGAAAACTCCATCTCAACATGTACCGGCTGTGCCGAGGAATGTCGTCAGATAGTCCTTAGACATCCAATCCCAGAACGCTGTCAGCAGTGAGATCGCTCGCCATGCTGACTCTGGCTGGTCTGCCGATGTGGAAACTGTCTTCGAGTATACTTCTCCGGACACACATCGACGGAGTGTCTAAGGGATGAATTCTCAGACAGCTCAAGTGACTGCTGCTCTACGCAACTCGTTCGTAGCTCCTACCGCGAAAGCAGTTGAGTGTCGAAGACTGTATCAGTCGATTGTCACAATGAGCTCGAAGGCTGTATCCAGACAATAAGAGCTGCATTCTACAAGAGATCGAAGGGGCCTTCGTTCGTGAACTTGGATGTGCGCTAATAGTGAATCAAAGCAGCGGACCGATGGAGAGAGGTAGTACGCATCAAAGCCAACTTGAACAAAAAGATCGACAGACCAAAACACATACAGGGTTTTATAACGCTGGTGTCAGGGATGAAGAGAGTGGGATTCGAACCCACCTGCCAACCACGATTAGCTAACATGCGTGGATAGACCAATATATCGTTTTACGAACGCCATTTCTGACTGCCGTATAACCGACATCATTTGATATCGTCCTTAAGACAGCGCCTTAGACCGCTCGGCCTAGATGGGTTATTAGTCCAAGGCGCAAACATGGAGGTGATCGAGCCAACGCACCATCTCTCCTTTGATTGGTTGACAGCTTGCACTGTTCAAAATAAAATATAGAGCTACCTAGAAGAGTGGCTGCCACCGGCGGTCTACTGGAACCACAGCAGCGGGTCATGTTCTGCGAGGGTCGAGGCTGCGTGAGTTCGGTCCACGTACAGGCGTAATGAGCACAATCTGCATATGATAAGATGAGCTTTGAATGGACTGTCATTGGTTACAGTTGTCCATGGAAGAAGGGTCTGTCCGTGATGGCCCTCGAATTCTGCGGACACCCTCCCCACACTGTCAGATCTGTTACATAGCGGCGACATTCGACACGTCATGGAAGGTCGAGGAATTTACAAGAGCAAGCTTTTCGATTGTGCCCTGAGTCAACAGCTGGAACATTGAACGGCATGAACGGGACACATCGGTCAACAAGCTGACATCGACGTGTGATAATTGACAGCGCCGTTAAGTCCATTCAGATCATTCTGGCATCACCCATACCCAAGTATGTTCTGACCACGAGCCAGCCATTTCTCTCTCCATGACATCCATCACAGGTCGGCATTGAGCAAACACATCAAGCGTTCTACAACTTCGCAGCCGGGGTCTTCTCGCCTGCCTGCGTAATCTCGTTATACAATAGCCTGCAAAGTTCGTCAGTGTCACATCCTCAATCACCAACGATAGAGCCCACTTACGAAGTCAAGAACTCAGCATAATCCTCACCCGTGACCTGCGTCGAGAAGTACTTCGCAGCCAACTGGTACTTGTTCCCCTTGGGACCCTTCTCCTCCAACTCGTTCGCCTGTTCCTGCAGCAGCTTCAGCGAGTACGACTTGTCAATCTTCTTGCCCTCCGCAGTCGTCATGCCGTGCTTGACCCACTGCCACAGCTGACTCCTCGACACCTCAGCGGTAGCCGCGTCCTCCATCAAGTAGTTGATCGGCACACATCCGACGCCACGGAGCCAACCCTCCATGTATCCAAGACCGATGTTCAAGTTCTTCCTAATGCCGTCCTCGGTGATCTTGCCTGGCACGTTCATGTTGAGCAGATCGTTGCCGGAGATGTGCACGTCTTCCCTGCGGACGTGCATCTGGTTGGCAGTCGGCATGTGTGTGTTGAACACGTCCGCTGCGATCGGCGCGAGAGCTGGATGAGCGACCCAGGTACCGTCGTGGCCAGCACGGACTTCTCTCAGCTTGTCGGCCCGCACGCCCTCCATCGCCTTGTCGTTCGCCGTCTTGTCGTCCTTGATCGGGATCTGTGCCGCCATGCCACCCATAGCGTGCACACCACGCTTGTGGCAGGTCTGAATCAGAAGCTTGACGTAAGCATCCATGAATGGCACGGTCATGGTCACAGCAGAGCGGTCGGGCAGCACGAAGTTCGGGTTCTGACGGAAGCGCTTGATGACGGAGAAGATGTAGTCCCAGCGACCGCAGTTGAGGCCGGCAGAGTGTTCGCGGAGCTCGTAGATAATCTCGTCCATCTCGAACGCAGCCGGAATGGTTTCAATGAGGACGGTACCACGAATGGTGCCACGGCGCATGCCGATGTAGTCTTGCGCAAGGTTGAAGACGTCGTTCCAGAGCCTGGCCTCGAGGTGCGACTCCATCTTCGGGAGGTAGAAGTATGGGCCGGTGCCGCGAGAGACGAGCTCCTCAGCGTTGTGGAAGAAGTAGAGACCGAAGTCAAAGAGTGACCCAGAGATTGGCTCGCCGTCAACAGTGAAGTGCTTCTCCTCCAGGTGCCATCCACGCGCACGAGCGATCAGGGTTGGAAGAACACGGTCAGTGCGCAGCTTGTATTCCTTCTCGCCTTGCTTGAAGTCGACCTGCTTGCGGATGGCGTCGTAAAGATTCAACTGGCCGTTGATCATGTTGTCCCAAGTCGGGGCGGAGGAGTCTAGAACAACCTCAGTCAGCCTCCTGCTGTCGCTGTACACAGAGACCTTCACTCTTACCCTCGAAATCAGCCATGTAAGTCCAGACATCACTGTTCAGCGCATTCACCACCATCTTCCTGTCAGTGGGACCAGTGATCTCAATTCTGCGGTCCACGAGGCCTGGCGCTGGCGGCGGGCCTCTCCATGTTGGGTTCTCGCGAATGTGCTTGGTTTCTGGCAGAAAGTCGAGAACATTGCCCTTGTCGAGCTCGGCCTGGCGGATCTGGCGGCGCTGCAGCAACTGCTTGCGCCTCTCGTTAAAAGTTCTGTGGAGGACAGCAAGGAAGACGGTAGCATCTTTGTTTAAGATCTTGGAGGTATTATCATTGAGAGCGCCCAAGATGTTGACGTCCTTGAGGACTTGCTCCTTGTGGACAGGGCCAGTTTGGCGACCTGCCTGGCGGCCGGTCTGTGTATGGCTATGCGACATGTTGCTTCTAATGGATCACTCTTGCTCTGACCAATGCCGGCGTGCTTATCTCCCGTCGGTTGTAGCCCAAATGACGAAGATATGGTTGTAAATGTAGAGGGGGAGGAGCAAAGGACTGTGATCACACTCGCCTACCTTTAATAGAGCATGTCGTCAGAGCGTAGACCTGGACACTGCGGTCACTACGGACCGCCCAGTGCTTCACTCGCTCTACCGAGGATCTGCTGCGGCTGTTGCGAACGTCGACGAACTCTGCCGTCATTCGGGTCGGCTTAGTGGAGCTTCCGAGCTGCGCGTGAAAATCTGGGGAAAGCAAGCATGGCGATAGTCATCACGTCCGCTCCGATACTCTATCTTTGTTTTGATCGATGTCATCGCAGCATGAAGATTTTGACCAGAACATACGATATACAGACTGTTTCTAGGCTTCTGCAGCGAGATGCTGATTATCGACGCTGCGGCTCGAATGGAATACAATACAGACTGGAAACCACCAAATCTGGGTCTGATATCGGGCAGGACGGTCAGCATTTGGCCGAGGCATCCGCAGCAGCCGCACCAGAGATCAATGCCGACGTGTCGACACGTAGCAACGAACAGAGCTGGCACCTCTCCGTGGTCACCATCAGGATGACAGTGTAGCGAGGCATTATGGTCGTTTGGCTGCAGACAAGCCTTCTTGTATTGGGATGGCAAACTGTTGACCGTTCTCGTGGAATCGATTCAAGAGCCTGATGGTGGACATCACACCTTTGCGATGTATACTCGCTATGTACGCTTCAGAACGATCATTTCTGTGGCTCCCCCGCAACCGCGAACCTGCCACATTACCTTTGGGACACGCGCGGTCATACTGCTCACCACCACACGGCATTGGTCCAGAACAGTGCGACCAGGTAGAATAGCAGCCCTGCCATCTCAAACCAGCTCGTCTCCAATCCCACACACCACATCGCCCTCCGGTAGCAGCACTGTTCGCCAAGCTACAACGCCCACGTACTCTCACCCTCCCGCTGACTCCCGTGATCCAACGCATCCGCCTCTTTCCTCAGCACATCCGCCCTGAATTTCCTAAATGCATTCTGTATCCTCTCCCTACTCTCTCGGTCCCGGTTGATAATGCTCCTCGCTCTGAAGGTGCCCGTCAACAAACCCGTCTCACCGCCAAAGAACAATCCGCCAGCGCCCAACAGGCTGTACGTAGCCACGTCACCAATGGTAGATGGCTTCAGGAACGATGTGATGTCAGGTAGAGGCTCAGTACGGCCGCTGGCGAACTGGATGGCGGTCGGTTGCTCGCTGGCGCGAAAGGCATTGAACAGTTGCGCGCGGTTGGCACGGACGCGGTAGGCAAGGAAGATGCCAAGGGCAATGCCGCAGAGGGAGCCGACGGTGGTATGGGTGCTGACAGTGCTGGCGGCCTTCTGAAGAGCATCTCGATCGGATTGCTGGAGACTGCATGTCCATCAATACTCCTGCTATGCGTCTGACAGGCACCTATGCCTACTCATGCTGCAGATGCTGCTCTGCCAGCTTTGCAAGATCGGGTCCCAACCCGCCTTTGCGGAGAGCTGCTACTGAGTCTGCCGACATGTTTAGTGAATATGCTTCTGCTGATAATCTCAATTGATTGATCCTTTGCCCTGTTCTGACTATGGCGGATGAGATACAGCAGGATGCTGTGTCTCAGAGTGGGAGTGACGAGGAAGGCCCATCATCTTCGACACGGCACCTGCTGACTTACCCGCTTAAGCATCCAAGACGGTGATTGCCACTTGTGTCACGCGCCCGAGCTCCGCACCTTCCAGACTGCTGTGGCGTGCAAGTCTCATTGCGTCATCGTCGTCATTGGCCGAAGGGAAGAACGTTGATGCGGGCAGCCACGCGCCTTCCACGTTCCCTCGGTTGCACTTGACCTTCAAGCCTCGTTGGCCTCTCTCCCTCTGTCAATCGGTGATGCTCATTTCTTACGACCCTGGAAGGTGCCATGTGGCCATGCGGTTGCGTCTTCACCATGCATGACTTTACCCGAGCTTGCCCTGAGTAGATCCTCCATCTGTAAGTACACCACAACATGAACCGCACCATGTCTCGCCACAACCCAATCCCACAACACGAGACGGCCACAGAGGACCACCCAAACCCACATCTCCGCTGGGAGCAGGATCCTCGCTGGACCGCAGTAGACCAATACGCACTCTCCCACCTCTTTCCGCCCGGCTCACCCTATCACTCAGCACTCCAATATGCCAGAGAGCAAGCCGGCGCCGCCGGACTTCGCAGCATTGAGGTGTCTGCGCTGCAAGGGAGATTTCTGAGGATGCAATGCATGCTCCTCAAGGCCACCAACATTCTCGAGGTTGGCACATTGGGAGGCTACAGCTCGATTATCCTTGCTTCGAGTAATCCAGAAGCGAAGGTGACGACCATTGAGATCGAGGGAAAGAACAAAGCTGTGGCTGAGAAAGCTATTGCTAATGCTGGCTTGAGTGATCGAATCAACGTCCTTCTTGGAGCTGGTGTGGACGTACTGCCCAGATTGCAGAAGGAAATTGAAGCTGGCCAGAGGCAGAAGTTTAGATTCGTGTTTATCGATGCTGACAAGGAGAATGGGCTGAGCTATCTGAAGGCGGCGATCTCGATGTGCGAGCCTGGATCGCTGATCGTGGTCGACAATGTTGTCAGGAAGGGCAGCCTGGCAGATGGGAAGATTGCCGAGTGGGACTCGAAGACTGCTGGAAGCAGGTCTGTGGTCGAAGGTGCTGGGAAGGATGACAGGATCGACAGCACGCTGTTGCAGACCGTGGGAGAGAAGAATTACGATGGATTCTTGCTGTGCTACGTGAAGTGATTCGGTACAGCAACGATTTTAAGCTGTCCAACAAACCTGCTCCATACCGCCAAACGCCCTGATGTCACCGCCTTCGCCGTGAAGAGCACGTCACTTTCAATCAATAGCCGGCATAGTGTACTGAGCACTCAGTGCCCGGCCCCCGAGGTACATGTAGTCCGCTCGCGCTTCAAGCTCACGGCTTTGTCCATGAGGTCACTGATGGTGATACTGGTCTCGAAGTTGAAAGTGTCATGCGTGTGCACATCGCTCCAGCAACGATCGATCTCTACCTCCATCTCGTGGACGGGCAGATCACAGATCAACATCTTCCTGCCTTGCTTGCCCACCTTGAGCGCAATAATCTGACGGCCCCTGCCCATTGCCCGCCGAGTTCCATTCTCAGCTCGATTGCATGAAATGAAGAAGACATGCGAGAGGCAAGACTCTTTCACCGACATTTACTTGAACGCTTTCACGAGCATCTGGTTGCTGGGTTGTGCCTCGGACCTGAACACGGGTCTGCGTTGTGGATGGAGATCTGCTCTGCTGCATGCGTGCTCGAGCTTTGCATCGAGGAGATTTTGCGGCCGAGTAGATTCACAAGGTTGCTTGCTGCTCAACAATGGCACATGGAAACTAGACAACGTCAGAGCACTTAGTGTTATCTGCTACTGTGCTGCGTTTCACTTGAAGCTCGTGAGCAAGCAGATGCATTTCGAGTGAATGCCCATTTATGTTCGAAAGGGCTATTGCCGGCGATTCGATGTCAGCAGTACAGTTCGAGGGAGAGATGTCTTTCGCATGCCGCACAATCGGCAGATCTCTTGAAGTACTGTAGGATGTCCAATATATCGGCGTCATCGGAGCCTTTCTTGCCAAAAAAGTGCGTGGACCGTCGAGGTCTCTGGACGATCAGCCAATACAGCGCACCATCTTGATAGAGTGATCGTGGTGCCATCTCATGAGACACTGCGTAGGCGAAGTACTGGTCCACGATGGTCTATGACCAGTGTGCCTTGGGCACCTGCTATGAGAAGAGTCATCGATACCATCTCATTGGCCCAGGCTGCTAGCACTGCCCAGCCGATTCATTTTTCACCACCAAAGGCAAGGTGGAAAATGATGTGTTCATCATGATTTGACTGCATTCCGGTGCGAGGCAGAGCGGTGCGGAGGCTCCGAGATGAGCGCAAGACCTCGGGTACGCTACTCGACTAGAGACACAAGGCGGCAGACGATCTTTAGAAGAGGCATTGGCACCTCGTGAATCACCTTATCAGGAAAGTCGCGTGGGCGGAGGGCGTATCAAGCCTGTCCTATCTTCTAGAAGACTGAAAGCTTCGTCGGGGCGCGTCGACGCCGCTTAGCGGCTGTTCGTGCCTGTCATACGGCATGCCAGAAGATCTCTTGGTAGACATGCGCAGTGGCTGACTATCTGGAATCATCCTTTGTGCCAGCCATCATGCTGAGATTCGAGGTGATAGCCACAAGCATTTGGAGGCCGCGATGGCACCTCGCAAAAAGAGCAGTAAGCATGCACACATGCGATGGGGATTCATGCTAGTACAAAGTCCTGTGGATCATCCAAAGCTCAGTAATTGCACGTCTGCACAGTCTTTTGGGCGGCAAGACGGGCGCATGATCATCAGGAGGCGGTTGCAAGGACACGCTCATGAGGTAATCATTGGAAGCTCCTCTGCAGCGGCGCGAGAGCCTTTGCAACCTCGCACATGACGATGGGATGTCAGTGGTTCGCGGCGCTTCCGAGAGGGGAGCTCCAAACTCGTACCGTCGTCACGGGAGCGAATGCGGTTCGCAGAGAGTTAAGGATCCGATGTCGAGTTGCAGATGCCAATGCTTCCACCCTGTGGCGCAGCTGGTTTGTTCGAGATGCTGCTCGTGTGCAAGATCAAGCGTCGAGCTATCTGTGGCAGTTCCTGGGCATCAGCCGCGATTGATCCTGGCTGGGCCATGAGAGTATGCCGGATCGATATGCCATGCGAATGCTAGAGAATGCGTCAGGATGATAAGCATGGACATGGGTGTCCGTGGCCTTTCGCGGTTCGAGGAGGCGATGGCTGGCAGATCGGCTACGCGCATCTTCTGACACAGCAAATCGCGATATGTAGCCGCTAAGACAATTCCTCCGCATTCGAGAACGGAGTAGATGCAGTTTCAAGGCGCAGCTATTGGCGGTGGATGGGGCGCCACGGGCAAAAATACGCCGGTGTGCGGGACTGAGCTGGCGTAAAGGTGGAGGGGCTCCATGCAGGGCTGCCAACGGCTGTGATGCTTGGTTGCCTGTGAGAAGACATGTCCCAAAACTGCTAAAGCTGGCGTCCATGTCTCTATTCTGAAGGTTCGTTGTGTGTCTGGGCGATTGCGTCCTTGGTCCGTGTCGGGAGAGGCTGGCTAGAATCCCATGGCGGATGGGATCACCATACCTTCGCCATCAGCCTTCTTGAGGAATAGTCCCGATCCCCTCCCGCTGTCGCCACAGGGCACACAAGCAACGCAGCATGTGCGACGGAAGAGTCAGGAGACGAAAAAAAAGGCGCCGCGCAAGGGTGGCGCGGCTGGTGGTGGTGGTGGTGGTGGTGGTGGGGGGGGTGGGTTTCAGGTGAAGCCGAAGCAGACCAAGTCTCGAAATGGTGAATATGGAGCAGCGAAAACACGGACTCGCATGGCAACCATGCTGACACTCGTGGCATGCAGGTTGTGTAACGTGCAAGCAGAAGCGCCTGAAGTGTGGTGAAGAGAAGCCGGGCTGCGCCAACTGCGCCAAACGTAATGTCGAGTGTGGTGGTTACAAGAAAGACTTCAAGTGGCGGCCGTTTGAAGAGACGAACGTCAAGGTCAACATTGATCGTCAGAAGCGAGGCATGCTGATATCCCAGTCCCACTAAGCTCTGGGCTACTGACAATGACGACAGCATCACCGCCAGCTCAGGCTGCTCGTGCTCCCGCTGCAACTGCACCGGTCCCGTCTGCCCAGACTCCAGCTCAGTCCACGAAGCCAACGACACCTGAAGACGAAGGTATCCCGCAACAAGTGCTCACTGTTCGCACCCACAAGGCTTCATTGACCAGCCCTACCAAGGACAGTAAACGGCCGAAAGCCGTGAGCGACGATGAAAGCACAACGCCGCTGCATCAGAGACCGATGAAGGCCAAGCGCAAGTCGCGAGCTCACAGTCCAGCCACAGTGACACAATCTCCGATCGAAGAGGAGCAGCCAGAAACGGAAACCACCAATATCACAAGTCCTGATCTCTCACCCTCCTTTGAGACAAAAACTGTGGCCTTCAGCACCCCTTCAGGATGGCCAGATGTCACACAGGCGGCCACCGCTCTTTCGCCCACCATGACCGAGATCATGTTTCCATTCGCAGGCGAGACGCAGTCGGACGGCGACTTTATCAACTTCTCCATGCCTGACGGCATGTCGATACCTCTGTCACCCATACACAACGATGCGCAACCGGAAGTCCTTGACCCATTGTTGGCTGTTGATGATCTCGACGAAGAATTTGCCGATGTCATCCCACACGACGAGCTAGATGGTGTGTTGCCAGTCTTCGTTGCCACGAGAGACAGATCGCGGACTGCACCGCAGATTTCTGATGAAGAATGGATTGATATATGGACAGGACCAATGGACTACAGCTTCTCACATCCTCGCTTGCCCATGGACAGCGAAGAAGCACTGATTCTGCGTTTCGACCGACTTACTTGCGGCATCCTGTCAATCATGGACGGACTTGACGACAACCCGTGGCGGACTTGTATCTGGTCACTCGCTCAGACCTCCCCAGCGCTGAGGAACGCGATCTTGGCCATGACGGCGTTCCATTCAGCGACCGATGTGCCAGCCTTGAAATTGGTTGGGATTCGACACAAAGCAAAGGCCGTTGGCTACATGAGTGAAGGCATCAGAGACAACAGCATAGCTCAACAGCATTCAATCGCCACAGCGCTGGCATTGGCTTTCGCTGAGTCCTGGGAGCAACCTTCTAGCTCCGGGATCATGCACATCAAAGGCGCGCAACAGCTTGTCAATCGAGCTATAGAGCAGCATCGTCTGGTTCCGCTTCAGGGCAAGGATCTTGCACGGCTGAAGTTTCTCTGCAACGCATGGGTGTACATGGACGTGATGGCTCGTCTGACAGCCGTGGATTGCAACGACTCGGAGGACTTTGACTTCACATTCGAATTCGAAGCCAGCGATCCCAATCACCATGGCTTCGGCATCAACTTTGGTCTCCCTGTCGACGCTAAGTTGGATCCACTAATGGGTTGTGCCAATACACTCTTTCCAGTGATCGGGCGTGTGGCGAATCTGGTGCGAAAAGTCTGCAGGTCCCAGACCACAAGCCCATCTGTGATTAGCCAAGCCAACGACTTGAAGGTGGCGCTTGAGACATGGGATCCGCCAGACTACATTGAGCCGCCAGAAGACCCGACGACAGACGTCCAGCATGCCATCCAAACAGCAGAGGCTTATCGCTGGGCCGCGATATTGCACTTACACCAGTCAGTCCCGGAGCTCCCATCACGGTTGTCTACAGCAGAGTTGGCGCAGCAAGTGCTGCAGTATCTAGCAACAGTCCCGCCTGTCAGTCGCTGCGTCATTGTGCAGGTTTTCCCACTCTTGGCAGCAGGTTGCGAAGCCAAGACCGAAGAAGATCGTGACTTTGTACGTCAACGCTGGCGTTTCATGGAGCGACGGATGCGGATTGGCGTCCCAGAGCACGCTGCTAGAGTTTGCGAAGAGGTATGGAGAAGACAGGACGCCTATGAAGCTCAGCCTCCAACCCAACGCAGACTGGTAGCCACTGCCAACTTGCAGCCGTCGAGGCAACACGCCATGCCACTCGAACGTAACAACATGGGCGGATATCAGGACCGTGATCCTGGCCGGACTGGGATGGTGTTCAGTGCTTATATAGAAGACGAGGAGTTGCAGCCGCAGAACAGGAAGAGCAGCACGTTCAGCGATCGTTTGCCACCGATCCGATCTTCACAGGATGGTCTGAAGCGTCAGAAAGGTCGCATGGATCCTGCATACACAGTGCGAGGTCACCTGCATTGGGTGGGAGTGATGTGGGACTGGCGGTGGGAAGGTCTGTACCACGGTCAAGATCATCTAGCCATGCATGCTGATTCTTCCTCACAGTACTTCTCGCATAGCGTCCAGGCCTGCGATTTACGGGCATCTAAGGTTCCGTGTGCTTGATGTAAATTGGATGTCCATGACAGTTGATGCTGATGTTACGACGATACTGCTCCTTGCGGCATATTCGGCTTTTCGGGAACGATTTGATGCTTCAGAGCACGCTATTAGATTGTCCAGCGATTCAGCGATGCGGTGTTGGTGGGCGTTTTGGTATAGTACATGGCCGTCAGAATTATGATAGAAGGCCATAAGCAGCTCTCGGTCGATCTGTCCTACGCAATGCAGTGTGAGCCTGGTTTCTCGATACGACGTCCTGTCAAGGATATTCAATGTCTTACGTAGCGCCTATCGATGCAAGAAGATTGACCTGTCGGATGACCAGATAGACATACATCAAACGCACCGCGGCCGTTCCACTCCGTGAATTCTGTCAGTGGGCGCCGGCGTGATCACCCATCAGCGCTCCAGCTACACCTCCAGACCTCACCAAAGACTCATCAGAGCTAAACACAGCGCCGTGTCTCTCCTCCACGGCACTGACTGGCACTGGCCTCCATCCCGTGATCTCCTCCACGGCATCCTCGTGACTCCAGCGCTCAAGCATGGTCTGCGCGATCGTGCCCCTGAGCTCATCCTTGATCTCCTCGTCCTCCTCAGCTCCGATGGTAGGCAGGTACATGCCATGCTCGACCCTGGCACTCATCTTCTCAATCTGCTGCTGCAGAGATTCCATGTGCTGTTCCACAGACGTCCTCAGCTTGGACGGTGCGAGCGATAGACCCGTCGTCAGATCGTCTTGCCATATTCGCTGGTACACACTCCTGTCTTCATTGCAGTTAGGTGATGGATCTGCTGGTTGGCTGATAATCTGCTCCAAGTCGCGTAAGGCTGGGCTCACGATTCGGGCGGTCGATCTGCGGTCAGTATGTGCAGGCATGGTGTGTGGTGGGTGAGGGCTGTGCAGATCATTACTGAATGCTGAGGCGCCCGTCACGTCGTCGTCCATGTTTCTTGTTTGAATCATCGATCTTGGGCATCGCGATGACTGCAATGCTTATGCGTTTGCTGGAATCGACAACGGTCATGAGCGCACATCACCAGAGCCAAACGCTGCAGCATCGGCTGTTCAGAGCAAGCAGGCAATGTTGGCTGGCATCAAGAAGTGCTGTATGATCGAACCATATCGAAGGACAGGAACTCACAGAACGCAAGGTATGCCATCAGTCACCCGACTTGTGCGCCGAGGAAGCCAATGCATGTTGGTCATGCTCAGACATTGCAAGTTGTCAACAGCGTCATCGTGCAATTCCTCCATGTCGATGAAGAATGTTCATGCTGGCAGGCAGTCAAATCTGTCGACCAGCAGTGAGTCATGTCAATCAACCAACCGATTGCCTGACTTCTGGAGACGCTGTAGCAAGCTGTCGTGTTATTAGTCGGATTTATTACAGCCTTTCAAACTCATCACATCGACAGTGACCTGCACCAGCCGATCATGCGTATGCATGTTCCAAGACATTTCTTTCGTCATTCAGACGCTGCATGGCCGCACAGCTAAATACAAAATGTACAGCAATCAAAGGTCCGACTGCCTAGCTCACGCCAAAGATCTTCAACAATGCCGGAAAGTTCGGAGTCCCCAACCCTGTAACAGGATCCCAGCCGGGAGCGGCGCTGAAACCATTCGTATTACAACCCGGGTTGTTGCCAACAGTAATGTCATGCAAGGCGCCGGGGTTGGCATAGAGCGTGGGGTTGACAAACCCAACAGTAGACATGCCAGCTGCGATTCTCTTCTCATTGACCCGAGTCAGGATGGCACCCCACGTCGGTGCAGATGCGGACGTGCCACCAATGAGGGTCGGAAGGCCCATGTTGAAGATGAGGACATTGTCGCCCACAGCGGAAACATCCGGATACGCACGACCAGCTTTATTGTAAATGCCGCCGACATAGCAGGAGGAGCTGTTGTCCGTGCAAGAGTATGCTGGGTATGGAGGGGTGTGCTGTGTCAAGTACGTGTTGACTGCCGACTGTTGATAGCTGGGAATGGGGTAGATGTTGCTGAAGCCGCCGCCAGACCCGAACCTTGTGACGGCGGTTTCCTGGTCCTTCGTCGCCTGGCCAGTGAGCAGCGTGGCACCGACAGCGGTCACATACGGGCACGTGACCGGAAAGTCCGGCGAGAAGATTTGGCCAGTGCCGAGACAGCCGTCAGAGTTGTCATCGCCAGATGGGCCCGCGACGCCACTGTCGCCTGAGGAGATTACGATTGATACACCTTGCATGCCCAGTTTCATGAACTCGTTGCACTGACGCTGTTGGTATGAAGCTGGCAGATCGGCCTCTTGACCACCGTAAGAGATTGAGATGACGTTGGTAGGCTTGTAGACGCCGCACTCAAGATTCCCTTTGTAGCCTCCAGGCTGGGGGTCGGGATACGGTGGGTCTAGTGGAGAGTTGCCGGTCTCGCCGTAGGCGGAATAGGTGCAGTAAGAGCCATCGATTGCGTCTAAGAAATTGTTGAAGAATCCTTCGTAGGTGTAGTTGGCCTCGTAGACGGGGTCATCAGTCTGGAACAAGATCGAGTTTTGGGGGTAAATCAATGGGTACGAAATTTGAAAATCCAGGTCGCTCTCTGGGCCGGCAGATGTGACCGGATCAGGAGCGACAGCTCCGTCAATCGCATCCAGAGTCGGGTGGGTACCCTGCGGAATATAGGGAGCCAGGGTGAGGAAGAATTCATTCAGATCCGTCTGAGAGTAAACGTCACCAAGGTCCTCGAAGATACCCAGCTGGTTGCCAGCAGCAGCAGTGGTAGATCTACTGATGTTGTACTCAGCCATGATACACTCTGGCGTGATGACAACATCGCAATAGGAGAGCAGCAAGGAGCTCAAGGCAGGGAGACCAGAGGGCAGCGGCAGTTTTGGTGGCTTCTGCGTATTCCCGCTTCCCACACCAAATGTTCGCTTCTGAATCTCGCCTGCAGACGGCTTGCCAGTCTGGGTCGCGTACAACTTCACACCTGGCGTGATATAGTCGATATGCTGCTTGACATGACCTGGAACGTGGTACTCATCGCAGGCAATAGTGCTCTTCTCCATGGCCGTATTCTCGTAGAAGTGGTACTCCGCCTTGAGAAGCTCCTCGGCCTCAGAAGTCCTGGCGTCGAATTGTAGCCATTGCTTGTTGACGGACTGCGAAATTCTGTCCGCCGCAATGCCAGCCCGATGCAGCCAGCTGCGGACAGCGTCCACAGTGTCTGCTGTTGGCGCGAAGAAGTCGGTCACTTCATCGACGGTCCAGTGGTTACCGTATTCGGGTGACTGTGGGTGAGAGATCTTCATGAGCATTTCCTCGCCCCTGTCGAGATTGTTCTGGGTCAAGCCAATGCGCATGGGGAGTTTGACGTCGCCATGAACGCGGTTACGCTTCGCCCAGTGTCGTGAATCAGCTCTCTTCTCATGTAAAACATAATTTGAGCCTGCCGTGGGTGCAGCGGCGACCTTTACCGCCAGAGCGGTCAACACAGTGGCTAGAATGTAGCGCATCGTGTCGGAGATCAGGAAGAAGAAAGACGCACGACGGCATCATGATATTGGGACTGCAGCGAGTACTTATCACACCTATACCGCCCGCACTCCACTTTGCGCTCCCGCGGTGATCATCGAAAGGACGACTCGCCATGGCCGTAGCGTTGAAGTTCCCCTGGACAGGTGGTCCACTAAGTGAGCAGTCTACCGGCTGGATCGTCATTCAGCCCTCATGTTCCTGATATCACGAGTGGCGATTGATATGGCCATGTCCGTTCGATGCAACCCCACTGCACACCATTTCGACAATCCACATGCCTCGGTGAATATGGTAGCCGAAGAGAGGTCCCACCGCCCTTGAATCTTGCTTGTAAAGGAAGGAGATCATGCTTAAGCATCAAAGTTGCAGTAGCCTCTCTGCAAGTATCGTGACGGCGGTCGATCGGATTGGCCGAGCCTGACAGTCTTTTAAGTTTGTCCTTGTTGTGCCTCGCGCCATGTCGTTGGGCATTTGGCGAGATAACGTTCTAGAATCATGCAGCCAGCAGGTGCGTATGTTTTACACTCCGGCTTGTCAACCAAGGTGACAGGGCCTATGATTGTATGCGAAAGCAATAGGAGTGCTTTGAGTGGTTGTCAGCACGGATTCTTGACCCCGCACGTTGACTAGGCCGACCGACCGACTTGAAGTTTCCTTTCCGTCGTGGGACGCTCGTAGGACGTAATATTTCTGTACTGTCGCCATAGGTTCGGCACGTGAGCAGTGCCACAATCGTCGAGTTCGGGTGCAACCAAAGCCGATATGGTGGTGACATGTTATCTCCCGCGCGCCATCTGGCGTCCCTTTGTTTGATGTTGTGGTATGTTACTGCAGCCCGAAGATTTGCTAGTACGGTGCGGGATCTTTGACCTCATAGCGAGAGTTCCCGAATCTAGACAATCACCACTTGTGAGACGCTCTCCCTGGACAATGTGCTTGCGCAACAATGTTGAAGTGTGCGACGAATGAGCTGCTCGGAATGGTGACATCTGGCTGGATACCGGACAGCTCGTCTTGGGCAGGCTGCACGGATTCACAAGCCATCTGGGCACATCCTCGGCAGACTTGCAGAGCAGTCATGCTTGCTGACCGGCAAGATACGGGCATTGAGCAGAGGCGGGTGCGACTGGTCTCTGTCTTGGAAAAGGCTGCACCTGATTTGGCTCATTTACTCAGTAGGTCAGTCACACTGATGTCTCTCTGCATCACGACTGCTCCGCTCGGCTGCAGACGGCGATAATAGCCGGCTTCGCTGTGCACCTCGCGGAAGCCTCGTTTCTTGTACCACTCGAGGCCCTCGACATTGGCTTGCCAAACATGCGCACCAACGCTCGTCACGCTGTAGTCTTCCACAGCCCGCTTGAGCAAAACATCGAGCATGCGAGTCGCGATGCCGTGGCCACGGTATGGCGATAGTAGGACGAGCGTGCTGAGATAGAGCATAGGGCCGTCCTTGGTTTGCGCGGCGTTTGCCCTCATGTGCTGAGGCGTAGGTGGACGAGCAAAGAGACGACCTCGCACAGCCCCGATTAACCTGCCCGCATCCTGGCCGATTCGTGCGGGGTCGTCATGCCAGGTTGCCAGAAGCGTAATGTCGTTCGTGGATGGGTCCTCAATGATTTCGCGATAGAACCTTTCGGGATACGGGATTGGGAGAAGCAGGCTGTTGAGGCGTTTGAGGTGGAGGAGATCCTCTTTTGTACATCGCCGAATTTCGACCTGGGGCGGCAGACTGCTTTGAACGGCCGATTTGGTGGCGCATGGAGGGTTTATGGCCGGATTGTGCTTGCCATCTTCACTGGCATCCAGAGATGAAGGCGGAGTAGAAAGACGTGGCCTGGGACCGGCCGTGGGGCTCGCGTCCTCGTTCCTGGCTGCTTTTGCAGGTGCTTGGTCTATCACTCTTTGCTGCATCAACCACGCCGTCAACGAGGCCTGCGGCATGGCTCGTTGTGTGATGCGACACGTCGGCCAGGCGTGTAGATGGTTCGCGTAGACCAGATCGGAAGACGCGCTAGGTACGACGGGCGGTGCAACGTCGGCTCGGAGAAAGGCAATCCCGAACTTTACCGCGCGTTCAAAATTTTCTTCAAGACACCGACATTATTATGCTCATCCATCCTCCCATCACTCTTCCTGCTGCACGCATCCGCCAGATGGTCGCGCGAGACCAGCAACGCTGAGGTGTGTATGAGTCTTCCACTGCTTGAACTTCCAGGATGACATAATTTGCGACTGATGACCGCTTGCGGAGGGGCTCGCCGGCCACTTGTAACGCGGCGGTCTACATGATCTTCCATTTCTTACATATTCTGACCACATGCACCATATTCAAGCTGCCCACGCATCACATTGACACAAGCGCTCACACAACATCTGAGCTGTGATCAGCCGCAGAGGCTGACATTATCGACAGGTGCCAGCTCCTCTGCAACGCTATGATGGCCGCGACCCTTGCGAGGTACGTAATATCTCCTTCCTCTATCATCACTCTTGCAATGATGCAAAACCTACGCACTAGATAGTAACTGATTCTCCATGATTCATTTTTACACCAAGATCACTGATCGCAATCACTCTCCCTTGCCCTGCTTACTCTACAGGTCGGCCAGATTCTGACAGCATTGACGCAGATGACAGCAGTGACGGACGTCAACGGCCACAGAAAGTCGCCAAAAATTCAAAATTCATAGTCCTCAAAGTCTTTCTCCTGCCCCGGCATGCCTGGCTTGACACCCATCCGCGTGCGTGGCAAGCGCAGTGCTACGTCCGAGGAGAAGTGGCACACGGGCAAGAAGCGAAAGCTCGTCCAGCAGACTGTTCCTGCGAGTCTTGCGGTCGGATCGAATGCAGAGACTCGGAGCTCGAACGCTGTGCCGCGAAAGCGCATACAGCAACGCATTGAACAGTCTCGCCTCGAGCAGCTTCCTGCTGAGATTGTGCAGGACATCTTCGTGAGATCAGGCAACACAAATCTGCCACTGACTTGCAAGAGTTTGATGAATCAGCTGTCCAGCCGTCATTTGTACATGTCGGTGACCTCGAGCGTGATGGCGCCATTTCAGAGCCAAGACGCAAAACCAGGATCTATGGAAATTCTGGCAGCTCGGCGCCTGTTCAATTGTAATTTTATGACTTGGGACTTCTGGAACGTGTGACTAGATGAAGCATTTCCGGAAGCCGCACCGAAGGAGGTTGAGCATACTCCCGACAGGCATCGTACTGCTTCACACTACGCGTCGCTTGTTGCCCGTAAGCTGTCTCACTTACCTGCTATGCCGTCCAGGAAGCTCCTCGTAGGGCCGTGGACGCCTGATCACATCAGTTTTTTTCGCACCATAACACGCCCCTGCTTCAGCATGCTCGACAATGGCTCCGCCGACTGTGAGCTGGCATATGAAGGGCTCGAGCAAGCCGTAGCGGAAGGTGTCTGGGAGGCGGTAGACCTCATATTTCAGCGTATAGGCTTGAAACCCACAACAAACCTGTTGTGCAAGGCTGTCATTCAATACGGCTGCAATGAGAAGGTTGTCAAGTTGCTTTTGGACCGAGGTGGTCAGGACCTCGATCTGCTGACGCCGGCGTTGTGGTCGTGGGCTGAGACAATTGACAGGCGAGACGATGACAAAGGAAGCTGGCTGATCAAGGAGCTTAAGCAGCGTGCTTCATGAGGTGTCTCGGATCTGCAGTCCGCAGAGCCATTCACCCCGCTTTCCGCGAGATGATCACCGTAATTACCATGACCGTGCGCCGCCACGCCGGTGCGTTCCACGGGCTGTCAGCCGTAAGCCACGCATCCCGCCAAAAGTAACTTGCCATCGAAATGATGTTCATCGACTTGCCTGTCATGGCGTGGTGATGCGATCCAGGCAGGATCCGGCTCGTTCCTGATGTGATTGCAGGATCGTCCGACTGTCAGCTGAGGATTCTTGGAGGAGAATCCATTCCTCCCTAGAAGTGAGTCGCAGAACCATGTTGGGCATGTGTGCAGTAAGTAGATCTTCTCTCCAGCATCTTGTTACGATTCCAAGAGTCGCAGATTTGGGCCGTGAGAGGTATTGGTTTCAGTGATAGCTGTGCGACAAGCTTGGCATAGACAAGGGCAAGAGCTTGGACTCGTCACTGATCGAGGCATTGGCGGGTGCGTTGATAGCGGATTGGAAGATGAGGTTCAGACCACCATTTGGCAAGCAAACACAGACTGCTGTGGACAATGTGCCGAAAGTCCCGCAGGAGGAGGAGCAGCGGGCCGCCAGCACCAGCAAAGGTCCTCCAGCGCGTAGGAAGCCCCCCATGAGGGCTGCCACAAGTCCGGCGCTGCAGCTACACCAGAGCGACACCGTGAAGAAGCAGTCGAAGAAACGAATCATGCAGGACTTCTTCCGGAGCTTGAGGCCACCCAGTGCAGCGGGTGTGCGAGCACCGGCGAAGACTCAACACGATCATCGGTCCCGCGTTTCAAAACCGAATGCATCAGGCACGAGACGCAACAGCAGACACGCAATATCGCAAGATCCGTCTAAGCCGCGCAGCCGGACGAGCTTCGACATCAGCGATGATGTGCTGGATCGTCTCATGGGCCCACCTAAGTCTGTAAAGGACTATGGTGGAAGAGACTCAATCCAGAGCGATCAGTTCTTTGTGAAGCAAAGGATCAAAGCGACCTCGCGAAAGGCTAGTGCGAATGGGACAATCGCGAGCAATGGACCCGCTCAGGCGCAGAAGAATAATCCGCAAATGCTTGGCGCAGAGGAAATTGAGCAGCTACTTTCTGGTATGCCTTGCTTCTCAGTCATAGCACACAAACCAAAAGTGTCCTTCAGGGTGGTCAACGAGGTTCCGGGTGTCGACTGGCAAGAGTTGGGTCACAGGACATTTGGCTTGTGTACGCTTAGCGATCGGGTCCGTGGCTCGAAGAGCGCAAAGTACGGTACGCAGGAGTTGCCAGATATGCTGAGCGCAAATGGCTTGGATCCTGGGACCGTCGGGTTTGAGCACTTCTTACAAATGCCTATGGCAGATAGTGATGCTCTTCCGGATAGGCCGAAGTATTTTGAGAGAAGAAAATTGCTCGTAAACAAGCCGGCCCTGCTGGGTCTGCGCAAGATTAGTGTTGAGGCTTTGATCGACAGGCTGTTCGAGCTGGACAATCTTCGCGGCTTGCAGCGCAAAGACAGGGGCGATGGGAAGATGTTGCTGAATGAGAAGCGTATCGAGGAAATGGGAGAGGACTTGTTCCGAAGGGTAGTGGATTCGAATCTCGGCATCAGTGCGGCTGGTACTGGCAGCGTCACCCTCAGGACCCAAGTCGAGGCGTTGCAGAAAGTGTTGAACGAAGAGGAAGTGTGGTTCGATTTGAGCCAGCCGAAGTGGCGGCTGCGTGTTGGTCAACTTTTATGGGCCGCGAACAATGCGCCACTGCGAATCCCGGAGGACGAGATGCCCAGCAACCGTGATGCGCTTCTGCTTCAGATCACGCTGGCTGCTGAGCTGCTCGTAAGACTTGATGCCTCAGAAGACCTAGCAGAGCAAGCAGGGTCATCATCTGCAGTCTCTCAAGAGGATCGACTGGCGATCTTTGCAACCCCCTCGTCAAAGGTGCAGTGGGATCTAGTGCTTGCAGAGCGGTTTCTTGACAACCTCAGAATCGCCGCGGATGTCCAAGACAGTAGAAATAAGTCAACCAGGCGGGCCAGTCTCTTTAGTGCGATCAGCTTTGTAACGGCTAAGACATCCGGCCTCGGCTCGGAACCGGTGGTAGAGCCAGTGTTCCAGCCTAAGGCAGTTCAGACGCAATTGGATGGTCTCTTACACTTTGCGGAAGCCATCCGCTGGCCTCATACAAGAGACATCAAGGAAAAATTGCAGAAGAGTCTGAGTGCGGATAAAGCAGTCACGGTCGAGGGCAGAGCCCTCCAACTACCTGAAAGACGCGCCAGCGGGATTAGCGGATTGAGTGTGTATGCAACACCTCAAAGCAGTCCAACCCTTCCGCCACAAATACCTGACTTTCCTGTCGGAAATTTCAAGCTCGCAGATATCAGCTTGAACGTGCCCGACACGCCGATAGAGCAGACGGCTCGCAGACTGTCTGGTCAAACCTATATCACGACCAATCACAAGGTCCAGCTACAAGCGCCGGGCCTGCCAAATGGCATCAATGCCTTTAGTTCCATGGGATGGATTTCGCGCTCATGGCTCAGCGGACTGGTTCTGCCTGGAGATTCTGCCAACTGCTTGTTATTCAGCGGATTATTAGAGAACAGTCCAGACGCCATGCAGATTCTAGGTGACTATGCCTATCTTGAAGACGGCTTTCAATACGCTGGGTACATGTATTGGAGCAAGAAAAATGTTCTAGGGAGGGTCTTGGCACCCAACAAGGGCGCTAAGGAGTGCATGGGTTGGGTGTCGATGCCGATCGGAGGGTTGGTCGAAGGCTCCAGAAACAAGGACGGGTGGATAGGGCTTGAGGTAAGGGAGGCGCCATCCAGGCATGCCATCAGGGCTCGGCTTCAGAAGCCTCAAGCTGTGGCGGACGATAGCGATCCGTTTTGCGGTCTTGACATTGGTAATTTGCACGCGAAAGACTTCGTGTGGCCCCTGGACGGTCCGCTAGTCATGGGCAATGAGGTTAATTTCTACGGCTTGTCGTTCAGAGAACGGTCAATATCTGGGCAAAGGCTGAGCAGTGCGGCCGATCTAGCGATAGCCGGAGGATCACCATCAGGCGCACAGGAAGCCAACCTCCCGCACGAGAAGAAGCAGCCGAAGCGCAATATGGCAAAATTGAGCTTTGGATCCCCCATCAAAAGCAAGCTTCCGAGGCTGGAGCTCCTCATTCTGTACAACGTTCACTTCATAACTTCCTACCCATGCAACCCGCCATCAGCTAGATCAAGGCCAAATTCGCGGCCCCTGTCAGTCGCCAAAGATGGTATCAAAGCGCCTCCCTCTGTCGCCGGCTCCGAAGAACCTGGCCCTACCGACAGCGGGACGGCGTCGGCCACGACGCAGATCAACGCCGCCGGCTCGAGCTACGCTCTGAGCCTCAAGGAGATTGAGAAAGAACTCCCGCCGCCACCTGCGCATCCGCTGCATGTCAGTTACACGTTTGACGTGGTGCCCGTCGCTGTGCTGCTCTCCGCTCATCCCGATGCCAGGTCGAGAGCTGTGTCTAGGGCAGAGGAGAGGTCCAAGTCTGCTGTCGCTGAGGAGGTGGTAGTGCTTGACTGCAGAGGCACCGAGGACCTTGAGGTGCTGGCCAGAGCTTGGTGTGCTAAAATTGGTGAGAATGCGCTGATCGGCCAGTCTGGTAGGACTTGTCTGGCGTGCTGCGTGAGGGAGGCAAGAGCGTTGGGACTGTGTGTGGTCATCAGGACTTGATCGTCGAAGCTACCTCCGCTCTCTCGGTAGTGCGAACCTGACATGGGTGCGGCCATCATTAGATTCAAAGAGGTTGTTATCATGGGTTATCAAGGCCTTATTGGGAAGGCGGACCACTGTTCAGAGCTTCTGTGCCGTGTCCGCGCCCTAAAGCCGCTACACTAGGCAGATCTTGCTTGCACACAAGACGTCCACATTGCGCAAAACTCCGATGATGTTGAGTTGTATGTATGCTACCTGTATGACTAGATCGCATGCATCAGCGCATCCACGCCTGTAATGTTTTGGGCGTGCAGACGGGTCATCCTCATCCAGCCTCATGATAGTGAACACTGCCACGGTCCTACCGTTATCTTGAGCATGTCATGGCAGCTTGTCGACATCCCGTCCACGTATCGAGAACCGATTCGGCGTCACCGACCATACGTATCTTGCTTGGTAGGGCGGAAACTGTGTCGGATGTCTCTCCGTGCGGCCCTCGTGCAACGGTCGGCGAGCTCTACTCGTCCATTCACGCTCTGTTCTCCAAGATGCCCGCTTTGTACATGGCATTTCGCAGAGGGCGTGTGGCAACATCGAGCATGTTGGCGTACATCGACTCGCCGTGCGCGCGTGGCACTGTCTTGGAAGACGTCGGTGGCGTGCTGAACCCCCAAGACAGCTGAGCTGAAGGCTCGCCCCACTTCTATTCCCGTGCGTGCTGAATCCCTTACACTTCTTGGATGTCTGGAAGCATGTTGGACCTTCTGCCGTGCGTTTCTGCAGCTGGTTACCGACCTGATGGATCAATACAGCGACTATGTCTGCAGAACGACCGAGTTTTGCTTATACTTATTCATCGTCCCGCTCGATCACCTCATTGAGGAATTCTACCGTTGGTATCTTGTCCCGTGGTCCTTTAGTCTAACGCCACCGCCCCGAAGCCCAAACGCCCGTTCATGTACAAGTACTCCCCGGATCCCATGCCCTCTATACGCTTGACATCGTCATCTACGCTGAACAACCATTATAACCGGCCTGCTGCCACATCTTCACGCTCTTGATCTGCATCTGGCCCTCGTCATCCTTCTGCCACGTCGGGTACCACTGGTCACGCGCATTCCAGAAGTCCCTCTTCGCCGTGGACGATGCATCAACCCAAGGCTTGCCAGCGACGCCATCGTCGAACCATCCGTTTGTGCCCCCGACGGCGACGTTCAGGATGAGGTAGAAGTCCTGATCGAAAGGAGTGCTGTCACGACCGGTCTGGCTCCATGGGTCAACAAGTCGGGTACCGTTCGAGTCGGCCGCGGGAAAGTCACCCTTCTGCCAGAATGGC
This sequence comes from Teratosphaeria epicoccoides, assembly GCA_021401465.1. Lineage (NCBI taxonomy): Eukaryota > Fungi > Ascomycota > Dothideomycetes > Mycosphaerellales > Teratosphaeriaceae > Teratosphaeria > Teratosphaeria epicoccoides. The sequence continues at coordinate 269,658 of JADDMT010000042.1, forward strand.
TTGTTGAAGTTGACGTAAATGACTTGGAGGAGACGGGAGTCAAGGTAGGTGAAGAGATATTTCTCGCTCCACTCGAGGCCATAAGTGTGGAAGCCTGCGGCGTAGGTGGTGTGGAGAGCTTTTTGCTTGCCGTTGTTGCGCCACCAGCCATCATTGTCGCTGTCCGGACCCCAGTGGAGAGTGGAAGACACAATGTTGTCGCCACCCTGAGCATAGGTGTAGTTGTTGCCACGGGATTCCATGATGTCAATCTCACCGGACTCGGGCCAAGGACCGTATGTGTTGTTGACTGGCAACATCCAGATTGCGGGCCACAACCAGTCACCGGCAGGCAGCTTGGCTTCGACTTCGATGCGGCCGTACTTGATGGACACGCTCTTCTTGGTCGAAATCCGGGCAGACTTGACTGGGTTCACAATGGTCCCGTTGGTGGTGTTGGTCACAGCGACGCAGTCAGACCATGTCGTGGTGCTGCAACTGCCATCAGACAACAAATTGATCACATTGTCGGTCTCGATGAGCTTCGCGTCCTGGAGAGTCGGCTTGATGATGAGCATGCCATCCTGGACATAGGCGTTCTCATTGGTGTTTGTGGTCTCCTCGAATTGGCCATTGCTTCACATCAAAGTCAGTCAGCATTGGTGCCGGCGAAGGTGTTCGCAAGGTGTAGTCTGCTTACCCGAAACCGCCGACCTCGACTTCCTTGTACCACTTGTCGGACAGACCGCTGGAGAAGTCGTCCATCAGGACCGGGCAGTAACTGTACGTATGGACGGTCTGAAGGCCCTCATAGACCACAAATCCAACGAGCGCCAGACCGACGAGGATGCCAATGATTGGTATGATGGTGACCCATTTCTCCTTCGGATCCTTCTGCTCAAGCCACGGCCGCTCCGCCTCGCCTTTCTTGATGCGCCTGGAATGAAAGTATCTCGGTGGAGGCGCGCTCTGCACGCCGGTGGACGAACCCATGGCTGAAACCGGCATGGAGCCATACGGCGTCGCGAAAGGGTTCGGCTGTTGCCTTTGAGCCAACTCGATGGAGTCTTGATCAATGTCTGATCCTGCTCTTGGCGTGGTCGCTGTGGTCGTCGCGCCACTGTGGAAGTTTTGGTCCATTTTGGTGGAGGAAGCAGGGGCGCGAAGCGGGACGGGTGCGGACGACTTGTATTCGAGAGGAGAATGAGAGCAGGGACGAAGTCAAGCACAGCCGCGCAGAATGATGGGGGTGGTGAGTGAATGTAGATGGTGCAGGCACAAGGGATGGTGATGGGGGTGCGAGCAAGGCTGTTAAGTTCCAGGGTGGAGCGAGGTGTGATGGAGGGATTGGGGGACTGCGGAGCGCAGGCTGAGGTTGTTCTTGGTCCAGTCTCATCAGAGCCTTTTGTCAGGTGGAGCGTCCAGGCAAGCATAGCTCTGCCAGCCATGGGTAGCATCTTCGATCTTTGAGTTCAGCAGCGCCAACGCGAACGCCATCGACCGGGCTTTGGCGATGTGCGTGCATCGCATCATACCCGCAAGTCGCACACGGACCGGTGGGTGAGACGGCGGAGGCGGTGGGACAAATCTGGCTCCCTCCCGAGCCTACAGACCACCTGGAAGAAGTAAGTGGGTCTGTCCTAGTGCTTCCCATTCGGGGGGATGCTGCGATAAGCGTGAGGCTAATATGTCAGCAGAGTTTCCGGCGAGAAGCATTGTTCGAGCAGGTATTATCATTCTGAGGGAGTGTTGCATGGCAGAGCACGATTGGGTAGAGGGTTGGGACGGGTGCTGTGCCAGGGTGTATTCTCGCAGCCTGCTTGGGGCGTGGTTCTGACGCCGGATATTTGACCACATGTTGATATTTGACCATATGTGTCTGTCAAGTTGGCAGGTTTGAATTTGAATGGCCAAGGTATGATATGCCTCGCACTCGCTCAAGACGCCGAGTCGGGACACTCTCGGTGTACCGGGCGGCGGGCGAGAATGTTTGTTTCCAACGGCGTCGCTGGACGAACATGTTCTGGACGTGATGCCTGTCGACGTTCCTTTGGTTCACATGCTGGCTCGGTTCATGATTAGACTTTGCGTCTGTGTGATGACGACCCTGTCTTTTCGTACTGGTGATCCGCGAAAGTTAGTAGGCATGTCCCGATCATTTGGAAGCCCTTCGCCTGCATGCACCAATTGACAAGACTACTGCAATTCAATCACTGGACGGTATTCAACTGAATTCACGCATCCACCAAAACAATGAAGCCTACGCTATCCTTGGCCCGTTCCTGGTGGACTTGCTTGGAATCCTAGCACATCATCGCCCACGTGGTTGACATGTTGTGCAACTTGTTACTGTATATTGTCAGAAGTTCAGTATTTACCTGACGAGAACATTGCCTCTCGCGAGTGACCCGAGGCTCCTCTGCACACCATCATGCTCCATGCTCCTCTGCACTGTGCAGAGCAGACTTCCTGTGCGGCACATGTGGCGTATCTGCAAACCGCCTCACATACCCTCCATGCCCATCAGAGCCGCTCACATCGCAAAGACTCTTGTACGGCACGCTGTAACCACGCGGTAACGAGGTCTGCACAGATCACCTCCCCGTCTGTCGTCGACGTTTCTGCCATGTCGTTGCCAGGATGCTGCATCCTTCATGCAGGCACGGCTGGCTAGTAGTGATATGCGCATGGGACACTTTGGCCACGCGAGACCGGCCGATAATGCTCCACAGCTCATCAACATCGACAGTACCTTGCATCGGGATCAGCTTCTATTCTCTGATACAATCATTCGTCATCATAGGCTCGATATGCTCGAACGATTCGGGTTGACAGCTTGGTAGATGCAACGACGGATGGTACCTGGCCAAATTGTGCATGATCATCCCGGAGCCTGCCTCATTTGCTGCAGACAACGGGGGGAGTCGTTGAGATGTCTGCACATGTGCCGACATCGCCAGCCCTTGCTCGACAAGCGACGGACAGCGTACCTGCGCAAGACAGCTGGTGAGCGGCCAGTCGTGGGTGGGTACGTAGGGGATCATCAGATGGACATCTAGTGGTGCCCGGCTTGCTGCTCTCCTATCTCATCTGCTCCCAATCACTCTGGCTCGGTCAATAATCTGCGACAGGGGTTCTTGATCTGCACCCGCGTCACGCCTCTTGCAGACTTGCGGTACCGAACTCCACTTGGTTGGCCCACGGAACAATGGGAAATTTCTGGGAACACCACAAGGCTGCGCAAGTCTAGAAATAGTCCACAAGATGGAGACACATGGCTGAGCTTCAGCATCGGGAACAAGCACCGCTCGATATCGCCGACAGAGCATGATATCAAGGATTCTGCTAAATGGACCCGCGCATAGGACAAGTGTTTGCGGCAGCGACGACGCACGAGATGCTGGGGTCCGACCTTGCGGACTGCATGTCGCTTACGTGAAGGAGCGCACAGGCTCGGGAGTCAGGATACCTCGAGGACTCCTAACAGTGCCGGTTGATCAGAACTCCCGCGGCATATGCTCTTCTTGGATGCGGCTCACGCTCTGTTTAGGTAGAGTCTTGTTTGGGACCTCGCTTCCAATAATGTCATACGATCGTGACTGCTACCGTGCGGATCAACAACATTCATTCAGACTCATGCTTGGCCAATTTGCTCGCCCTGCACATTGGTTGCTCACTGGGTCAGCAAAAGCTCTAATGGCGAACAAGGATGCATTGTTCAGCTTTCGAGCCCTCGAGGCGAGTGGTGCCGTTTCTATGTTCTCACGGGGGCACGAAAGCCATGCGGAGTCCGGACCTGCCTGGAGCCTTACGTTCAGATGCGTCGGCTTAGTATTCACGTGCTCAGGCGCCATCATACAGGCCAGCGCACTGATTCAGAGGCCCGAAGCATATCTGCAAGGACATCGCCCGCCCTTGCAGTTCGGCGCTAGTAGCGACTGCTTATCTTGGGCAATGCGCCAAGGATCTGTGCCGTGTCTGGTTCAGGGAACGAAAGCCAGCGGTACGGCTGTGGTAACCGTCCCGTTGACGATGAAGTCTTGCGTATACTACATGCCGGTCGACCCGACGTCAGCCACGTTATGACAGCGCACGCTCCTTCGAGCATCAGTCCATCAGAGCCCCGAACTCAACGACCTCGCCCTTGTCTTAGAGGCGCCACCTGAGCTCGAGTCGAAGCATGGAGATCCTGCGCATGAATCATAGGAGAGTCCAGGCAGCGTTGAGCCTCTTCCTGCATCGAGCCATTTCATTCAAGGAGGCTCTCCTGGTAAGGAAGCTCATGCACAATTTTCACTCTTTCTACAGCAGCTTTCTCTATCAAGCACCATTTGACGACTGGTCTCATTGCCATTCCGACCTTTCACTGTTCAATCAGTACTGTCTCAAGCACGCTCACCGAGTCACGGCAACCTCGCTTAGGCTGAGCCTCAGCTAGGCATTATGGGTCTCAAAGCCTTGCTTAGACGCGGCTCTGAGAAAGATGCCGCCAACGAACAAGGCAGGCCGGAGATGGTGCAACAGTCAGCTGCGACAGACGAGGGAGCAAAGTCCACAACATGGACCTCAAGACCGCCTTCAAGCAGCCCCTCGACAAAATCCGTCAATCGACCAACATCTCTCATGGCGCAAATCAAGCACGAAGTGATGGCCAACCATCTCTTTCAAAAGCAATGCTCCCTACTGTGGATCGTCGATGGCTCCGGGTCCACGGAAGGCGTCCTCGTCCGTAAATCGAAGGCCAGCTTCCTGGCATGCCCTGCCGACCTCATCCAGTCCGTGTTCGCCCAAAGCGTCATGATGCTCAACCTGCCCTGCGCAATGACCGTCAACTCCAGAGTCGTTCGGACGTACCTTGCTTGGTTCCCCGATGCCCCTGATGTGCCGTTGAAGAACGGCCTCAGAGTGCAGGTCTTGCCCACCATGGAGGACCTGCGCTTGGCGAGGAAGGCTCAGAACGCGGCGTTCATCAAGTCAGGAGGTCTTTTGGTCATTTGGGATGATGGTGAGCAGATACCGAATCGAGCGAGAAAGTGGTGCGGTGCTAATGTCAAATACAGATGCGGAGAACCTCGTTCCTCGAGGTCAAAGTATCGAGTCCGACCTCATGGACTTGGTATGGAAAACTCGCGCCGAGCTTCAGGCTGAAGAAGGTATGGACGAGAACAACGAGAAGAAAGCGCCACGCGTCACCTCCGAGGAAATCGACCAAGAGAGCGGCGAGCCCCTCGCGGAGAATCGACCAACGCACCTGATGAACACCGTCCTGGTTGCCATCACACTCTGCCTCATCATCGTCATGCTGGGTGCCGGCTGGCGCGTGATCGCCATCGAGGTCCTCGGCGATGGAAACTACTTGCGCCTCGCCTTCGTGGCCCTCGCGCCCGTCCAGATCTTCATCACGCTCTTCTTCGCTCAAGTCATTGTCGGATGCACAGCCCAAATGTTTGGACCTATCCAACAGATGAGGACGAACAGCCGCTTCTACTCTGCTCTGCTGCCGCGCCGGCTCACGGGCACCCTGCCACACGTGACGATCCAGATGCCGGTGTACAAGGAAGGTCTCGCTGGTGTCATTGCGCCGACGATCCGATCAATCAAGCAGGCTATCTCGACATATGAGCTTCAAGGAGGCAGCGCGAATATCTTCGTGAACGACGATGGCATGCAGATTCTCGATGAAGCAGAGCGGCAAGCTCGCATCGACTTCTACGCCGACAACTCGATCGGCTGGACCGCAAGACCTAAACACGGCGCCGAAGGCTTCCAGCGCCGCGGCAAGTTCAAGAAGGCTAGCAACATGAACTTCGGGCTGATGATCAGCAACAATGTCGAAGAGAAGCTAGCTCAGGTCGTCCGCCATCCGCGATGGACGCAAGACGAAGAAGCGACCGAGTACGAGCGTTGCCTCCGAGAAGTCCTCGAAGAACACGGCCGTGCCTGGGCTGACGGGAACGTGCGGATCGGCGACTACATCCTCATTGTCGACTCCGACACCAGAGTGCCAGCCGACTGCCTCCTTGACGCCTGCAGCGAAATGGAACAGTCACCTGAAGTCGGCATCATGCAGTTCTCCTCTGGCGTCATGCAAGTCGTCGGGGACTTTTTTGAAAACGTAAGCCTCCCCACCTCCCAATGCCTTCAAGGCTGCAAGTGAAGCTGAGTCCTTCCGCGTAGGGCATAACCTTCTTCACCAACCTCATCTACACCGCAATCCGGTACACCGTCTCGAACGGCGACGTGGCCCCCTTCGTCGGCCACAACGCGATCCTCCGCTGGTCCGCGATCCAGCAGATCGGGTATTTCGACGATGATGGCTATGAGAAGTTCTGGTCCGAGTCGCACGTCTCCGAGGACTTTGAGATGTCCCTGAAGCTCCAGTGCAACGGGTACATCATCCGTCTCGCTTCGTGGGCGGGCGAAGGATTCAAAGAGGGGGTATCCCTGACTGTCTACGACGAGCTGGCGAGATGGGAGAAATACGCATACGGGTGCAACGAGCTGCTCTTTTATCCGGTGAGGAAGTGGATCTACAAAGGGTACGTACTGCCCCCCCCCCCCCCCCCCCCCCCC
>JADDMT010000043.1:0-265356 GCA_021401465.1 Teratosphaeria epicoccoides
GCGCCTAGTCGTGACGACTACCTTATCCTTAGCATTAGAAGGCGAAGAGACTTAAGCGCGCTTCCGGCTATCGCGCTCGGCCCTCGAGATCATCTTGCGCTTCTTAACACAAGTGTTAACTACATTATCGGACTTAGTGTCCCCCTTAGGCGTAACCGGTATAGTGACACTACGGCGTGAAGGGATCACGTTAGGACTAAAGGTATCCTAGACGTCGTCATCCTCCTCATCCTCAAAGATCTAGCCTAGAGGCTTATGTCTTAGCGTCTTGACAGACGTAGTACGGATCGCAAGTAGGGAAGGTTTAGCTTCCTTGTCGCTAACCTTAATTTCGGCCCTAGCCTTCTTCTTCTTCTTAGATAGACCCTAAGCTAGGGATAGTGCCTTAGGAGGAGGCTTAGGGCAAGGCTTTCTCTAAACTTAAAGCAGCCTTTTAAACTACGCCTATACTTCGGCACTTTGACCCTACTACGAAGATCCGAATAGAGACTAATGCTTCGAAATTCGTAATAGCCGCAATTATATTGTAGCTCTAGTCGCACAAAGATAGTACGTAATAGTACCTAATTGCCTTCTAGTCGCGGAAGATACAGGGCGCTAAGCTTAATTACAAGACTTATGACTAAGAGCTTTTAGCTATTATTAACAGCTTTAAGGAGTACTAACACTACCTCGAAGGCGTAGCGTACCCTATTAAGGTACTTACTAACTATAATAACTTTTGCGGCTTCATAGGCATGAAGTAGCTTAGTAGTTAGTAAGCAAGGTAGGCAACTTTCCTCGCTAGCTTTAACTTTGTTATCTAGCATCGTTACATGAAGACGAATCTAGCCGACAGTCCTTCGTAACGACTAGACTACAACACTAGGGACTAGGGTAACTAATAGCTTCTCTCTACACTATAGACAAAGCTTATAGTTTAGGGTAGCGATCTGTCGTTAGCTCCTCTTATAGATTAACTACAGGTCTAATAGGGCCTTATAGCCTCTGCTAGCGACAAACCCTCTTATCTGGCAGTTATAGCGACTATGTCTAGCTTGATCTGTGTAGTAGTTAACTAGCTTACATGTAGTAAGCATACGATGTCTAAAGCACCCTTTAAAGAAGTCTCGAGACTTATTCAGTAGTTATAAGAGCGAGAATTAGAGTTAATTAATGAGGGTATAGCCCTCTAGGATACCGTAGGTAGTCCGAAGTACTAGACTAAGTCTAGCGACTTGTAGTACTTTAACAATAGGCTCTACGTACCTAATAACTACATACTCTGTTTATAGCTCCTCTATATTTATCATGACAATAAACTTGCGGGTCATTTTAGCGTAGAAAAGACAAACGTGCTTCTTAGACGTAAATACTAGTAGCTGACGCTAGAACAGGATGTTTCTAACTATGTGTCATAAGTGTCAGGAGTACTATAGGTTATAGGATTATAAGGGTCCTAAGTGCTATAAGTCATAGTATAGTTATAGGAGTACTATAAGTTATAGGCATAGTCATAGGAGAAAGGATCTGTTACGTGAGGACAGATCCCCAGATCTATAGGGTTAGTCTACAGATCTATAGGCCTACAAGGAAGAAGGGATCTGTCGTAGGATAACAGACCCTTAGATCTGTAGGGTTAGTCTATAGATCTACAGACATAGATCTGTTAGGTCTGTCGACAGATCTAACAGAGCTGCTCTGTCTCTCTAGTATATAGGGATGGCTTTAGGACAGGCAGTTAGGAGCTTCGTGCTTAATTTAATTCCCTTTCCCTAGGGGATAGTTAGTTACAAGGATAATTGCTATTGTCGATATTCTTCATAGCTCTACAAGTCTCATACCTAGTTACCTTCCTGCTATTAGCACCTACCCTTATGACACTATGTTAAATCCTGCTAGACATGCCAGATTAGCAAATCTTAGCGCTATTGCCCCTATAGTAATACTTAGGCGCTCCTACTACTAGAGAGACTATAGAAAGCCTTAACTATAGATTTTATTACTAATTTGCTGCTAGCAAAGTAGAGAGGCAATGTAGTTAATACTGTCCTTATAGTAGTCGATTAATACTTAAAGATGAATCTCTTCATCCTATATACAAAAAAGTGCATAAGCGGCGAGCTTACGTAACTACTTTGTAACGAGGTTATATAGCGCTTTAGTGTTCCCTAAAGTATTCTATTAGATCGAGGTTCTGTCTTTACTAGTAAATACTAGCAAGAATTTGTGTTAAAGGCGCGTGTTAAGTACTACCTAAGTATAGCATCCTATCTACAGACTAATAGTTAGACTAAACGTATGAACTAGACTCTTAAGTAGTACCTTTAGTGCTACTATGCTAAGAACTAGGATGCTTAGGCTAACGTAATTCCTATGGCGGAATTTGTAGTTAATAACAGCATGTATGCTACTATGCGCATGTCGCCATTTCAGATTCTTTATGGCTTTAATCCTGAAATATACCTAGAACTGCCTAAGGACGAGTCTTCTAAGGAGAGGGTACTACCCGCTACGGAATTAGCGCGGCGTATACGCGAGGTACATTTAGTGCTAATAGAACATACTAGAAAAGGGCCTTAGAACCCTAGATCAAACATAATAACGCCTGTGCTAAACTAATGTAGTACGTAGTTAGTACGAAGGTATTACTAATAACGAAGAATCTTAAGCTTAAACTTCCGAGTAAGAAGATGACGCTAAGGTTCGTCAGACCCTTCTAGATACATGACATGATAGGCTTGCAGGCATACTAGCTATTATTGCTATTGTCGTAATTTGTGTATAACGTCTTCTACGTATCTCTACTTAAACTATAGGTATAGCGTAAGGGCGAAGAGCCTGCGGACCTGATTCTAGTAGCAGAAGAGAACGAAGAGTAGGAAGTTAAGAGTATTAAGGACAGTATGCGGCGGAAAGGTGTAACGTACTATCTAGTAAAGTAGAAAAGATACCTACCTAAGTACACATAATAGGTTCTAGCCGAAGACTATAAGAACGCTCTAGAAGCTATTCGAGAGTTCGAAGAGTAGAGGAGGTATAAGCAGGGCTTAAGAAAGTCGATTCCTAGGAAGATAAGAGTTTCGGAGCAGAGTTCTTAACACATGTATGTAGCGCATAACGCGCAAAGTAACAACGAGAAACAAACGCCCTACTTACACATTATTAATGCCTAAAGGCATACCTAGAATAAACCCAAGGAAAACAAGAGACATGCTTAGATTAGCTTCGTAGCTAATGCTTAGCGACTACTAGTTAAGGGCTTCCTAGCTAAACCCGAAGCAGAAGAGTCTTTCTTGTTATAGTCTGCTAGGGACTACCTACCTACACGGGGTCTACTAAACACCCCGAGGCGACTAGGAGTAACAGGAGTAGTAACGCCACGAAGAGAGGCTAGCATCTTCTTCTTTAGTAGGTTACGAGGGAGCTCGTTCTTAGAGCCTATAGTAGCTAGAGAGCTAGCGACATCCTTACTACATCTAGTCGCGACAACTACCTCCTCCTCATCCTTAGCATTAGAAGGCAAAGAGACTCGGGCGCGCTTGTAGCTATCGCGCTTAGCCCTCGAGATTATCTTGCGCTTCTTGACACGAGTGTCTACTACATCATCGAACTTAGTGTCTCCCTTAGGCGCGACTAGTACGGCAGAACCGCGGCGCGAAGGGATCACGTTAGGACCAAAGGTATCCTAGACATTATCATCCTCCTCATCCTTAAAGATCTAGCTTAGAGGCTTGTGCCTTAGCGTCTTAGCGGACGCCATGCAGATCGCAAGTAGGGAAGGTTTGGCTTCCTTGTCGCTAACCTTAATCTTGGCCCTAGCCTTCTTCTTCTTCTTAGATAGTAGCGTCAAGGCGGCGTAGGTAGTAGCGCTACAATGTGTTAGCTGTACGCACGTAACAGGACTTAAGTAAGTAACTTACGGCTTAGTCCTTAGGACTAGCTTAGAGGCAGGCTGCCTCTTAGTACGACGCTATAGCGTGGCCTTAGCGGCGGGAACGGTAAATTGCTTGATAACCTTCTTGCGGATTATCTGCGTCTTAAAGTCATTGTTAATAGAGGTAAGGGCCACGAGTTGCTAACGCTAGCGGCTAGTCGGATATTTCTCGACGCTAACGTTAGCATAGCAGAGAAAATAAGCATTTATACTTAGAGGGTACCTACACTATATGCGTACTATAGCAAAGGTCTTAACCCTAACAGTTAACACCTTTAAGATCTTCTAGACTAAGTCTGTAATTAGACCTAGATAAACGTTTTCGCCTGTTAGCAGAGAGTCGAAGCAAACACTACTATGAGAATAGTTAGTAGTTACGATAAAGCACAAGAGAGCGCCAAGCAGGTAGGCAAGTACCTCGCGGTACTTAGCCTATAGCCTATTTATAGTTAGAGTACCTTTAGTAACCCCCTTGTCGCGCGCGCTCTAGAAGTCATGGATGTTATGGCAGAGCTAGTTGTACTCGCCATACACCTCTTCAGGGAGGTCTTGGCATTTTTGATGCTTGCTATTATAGTTAACATAATTGCTGTAGATACTACCCTTGTCAAATCTGCTGATATAGATCTTAGCTACGTTCTAGTTAGGACAAGTTACGCATACCTCGCAGGTAGGGGACGCCTTACTAACACGCGGAGGAGAGATGTGTGTAGCTTAGCTACTAAGGTTATTAAGACAATACTAACATAAGCGACAGTCGCGGGCAGAGTAAGTAGCGTTAAACTTAGTCTGTAGCATATAAGCCATTATAGCTAAGATGAGTTAATTGATCTTGATTAATTGATTAAAGAAGAAGAAGCTCTAGTTTAGACCTATAGACATAGCGAGGCGCAGGCTAAGCAAAGTAAGAGCGGAGGTTAATGTTAGTACTTTAGAACAGGAAGTTTAGGAAAGCGACGAGGTTTTTATACCCGCTAGCTAGCCCCCCTGTTACCTACCGCAACCGTTAAGCTAGTAACTCGAACTACATGCGCAGAGTACCTGCCTTTAGTTAACTTACAAGGGGACTAAATGATATAAGAACAGATGACGCGGCTATTACGCATGTACGCTAACTATACTTATGCTAGTCTACTAGCATGAAAATGTGACGAGACTTACGCTAGGAGCGCGCTCCTACCATTTTAAGCAGTACGCGTAGAGTGTCTACATACATTCCTACTACCCTAAGGTTCTGCGACATGTCTTCATAGTTACGACTAGATAGGGACAGCTAAGCTACTTAGTAAAGCTAGCGCGTATGCTTGCCCTATAATTTCAAAGATTAACTGAAGTACGTACTCGTAGTTTCCTGATATCTCGATCTACATGTAAGCGAAGGTGTCGTAAAGCCGCCTAATATATAACAGATTAAAAACCTGCCTAAGTTAGCAACCTCCGCCCTGTACTCGCTACAAGGGTGTTAAGGTATACGCATGACACATGTTACGTAGGCTATCTACATATTTACTCTTGCGCAGTATAAGCGTGCTATATCCTATACCCTATATGTTCCGCATGTATTACTCGGTAAGGCTAGGGACATCCTTATAGGAGGAGGGGCAGTAATACAGTTAATACTAGGGGGCTATTAGAGCCGCATAGGCTCTAATGCCTACCCTTAGCATGTAATGACCCTGCTACATGTAGTAAGGGAGTCCCTTTTATATATGTTAGCTTGTATGTCTTCTAAGTAGGCTTAATGCCTGATGTAGGATGCTACTATACCGCTAACCCTACGGTCCCCCTGCGGGGTTAGGCTCGGACATGCTTTCTCTAATTAAGGGGTACTAGGGGTTATAAGTACCTCTAGCGCTACCTCTGCAATAAGTAGAAAGTAGCGCTATCTTGTACCTACTAAAAGGTCAGGTTACTCTGTTACACTACGAGATATTTCTATATCATATAGCATATACATCTATATGTTCCGCATGTATTACTTAGTAAGGCTAGGGACATCCTCATAGCAGGAGGGGTAGTAATACAGTTAATACTAGGGGGCTATTAGAGCCGCATAGGTTCTAATGCCTGCCGTTAGCATGCAGTGACCCTGCTACACATAGTAAGGGGGTCCTTCGTACATACGTTAGCTTGTATGTTGTCTAGGTAGGATTAGTGCTTAACGTAGGATGCCCCTATGTCACTAACCCTACAGTACCCCTGTAGGGGCTTCCTGACCCTACGGTACCCCTGCAGGATTAGGCTCAGACATGCTTTCCCTAATTAAGGGGCGTTAGGGGTTATAAGCACCTCTAGCGCTACCTCTGCAATAAGCAGAAAGTAGCGCTATCTTGTACCTATTAAAAGGTCAGATTACTCTGTTATACTATAAGATATTTTTAAATCATATAGCATATACATCTATATTAGCTAGCTAGTTACGGCTATTCCGCGATTATAGACACCCTTTAGTTGTCTATAATAACTCCTTTTGTAAAGATAATGTATCTAAGGAACTTAATCCTATCTGTAAGGAATAAGTACTTCTTTAGGTTTACATACAGAGCAAACTTATAGAGTCTTTTAAGTACTATCTTTAGATGCTAAATATGATCCTTCTTTAAGTCAGAGTAGACTAGTATATCGTCTAAATATACTACGTAGTAAGTATTAACGAGGCTAGCTAGGGCCTAGTTAATATACGCTTAGAAAGGTACTAGTACATTACTTAATCTAAATAGCATTACTATATACTTGAAGTAGCTATACTATGTTTTAAATGTAGTCTTCTACTTGTCGCCCTTTCGGATAGGTATTTAGTAGTAGGCGTCCTTTAGGTTAAGAGACAAGAAGATAGCGGCGCAACTAAGGCGGTTAAGCGTCTCGCTAATTAGTAGTAGGGGGTAGTAGTTCTTCTAAGTTATTACGTTAAGGCCCCTATACTTAATGTAGAGGTAGAGCGTGTTATCCTTCTTTAGGACAAACATTACTAGCGCTCTAGCCTCACTATTGCTTCGTTAGATCTACGCGTTCTCTTGTGCCTTATAGAGATAGTCTCGAAGTGTTTTAAGCTAGGATCCTTATATAGGGTACATAGGTTAATATAGAGGATTATAATCCTCCTTAAGGTTAATTACATGCTCCGAGTCTAGGGCCTAGGCATAGGCCGTAGCCTCTATGTTAAAAACATCGGCGTATTCCTCTAGCTTAGGCGGAATGGTAACGTCTTCCTTGATGTTCTATATATAGACTACATACATACATTAGACCTTCTTCATGTCTTTGTAGAAGCTATATGCGTCATATATCCTTACTATAGGAACTTTGCCTTTAGAGCTATAGAACTAATTATTAGTAGCTCTATTAATAACAACTCCCTGCTTATGTTGCTAAGGGCGGCCTAACAGGAGCTCCTTGTTAGGAACGTCTTTACTATAGAAGACTCCGTTAGTTTCCTACTCTTCTCTCGAAGAGTCCGCAAGTTAGAGGCGTATATTTTACGCGCCTTAAGCCGCTATGCCTTTGCCTTAAAGGACTTCATAGTAGGTAGCAAGGCTCCTAGAATTAGCTTTAATCTAAGCTGTATAACTACCTACTAGAGTATCACGTTAACCTCCGTAAGGTTGTCTAACATATAGTCTACTAGCTTAAGGAAGCTATTAACTTAGACTATACTAGATAGGCGCTAGGCAGGCTACAACTCTACACTGTTAGTAACAGACAACTTAGATACCTGTAGTAGTTATTTAGTCTTCTTAGGCTTGTCCTTTTTCCGCTTCCTCTCTAGGGAGGTTTTAGACACCTTGTTTACCTTCTTCCTATTGTTTTGTTTAGGATAGCAGTTTGCCTAGTAGTCCTTTATACCATAAATGTAGTAGCTACCTAGAGGCTTCTCGCTACTATTGTTAGGCTTAGAAGGTTTACTCTTCTAGCCTAAACTACTATGTTAGCCTTAACCCTTAGGACAATAATAATAGCGGCCCTTTAGTAGGTCTTTAGGGCTAGAACCCTTGTTATTCTTACTACCTAATCTTTCATTTTGCTTTCAGGTAATGTCTCTATGCGTTGTAAGGGACACAAGGTCTTTCTAAGTTGTTAGAAGTTCATGAAAAGTCATGATTATGTTCCGTAGGTTGTTATTATGCTTAATGAGTAGGTAGTGTACACGTTACGTCTTAGTATAGAGTAGCATCTATCCCTTAAGTATAGCGAGATAGGTAGCAAAGCTAGAGGTTATTTGTCCTTTCCCCTACTTAGCCTTCTTATACTCTACAGACATAGTACGAGCCTAGTTACCTAGATCTTTAACCTAGTTAACATAGAACTAGCGAAATTCCGCCTCTATATACGTTCTATTATAGACCTAATACAGTTAATACTAGGGAGCCATTAGAGCTACATAGGTTCTAATGCCTACCCTTAGCATGTAATGACCCTACTACATAGTAAAGGGGGTCCTTCGTACATATGTTAGCTCGTATGTTGTCTAAGTAGGATTAATGCCTAATGTAGGATGCCCCTACATCGCTAACCCTATAGTACCCCTGCGGGGGTTTCCTGACCCTATAGTACCTATACGGGGTTAGGCTCGGACATGCTTTCCCTAATTAAGGGGCGTCAGGGGTTATAAGCACCTCTAGCGCTACCTCTGCAATAAGCAGAAAGTAGTGCTATCTTATACCTACTAAAAGGTTAGATTACTCTGTCATACCACGAGATATTTTCATATCATATTACATATATCTATATTAGTTCTGCCTTCTCCTCTCTGCTTTGCAGTCTAGCAGAGAATACTACAATATGTCTAGAGTACTACAAACTTGTAACTAACGCATAGTAAGCGCTATCTTAAGCCCCTATAATAGCAAAGCTAGCCTAAGTAACTAGCCTATAGGAGTACCCCCTACGAGCGACACTACATTAAACGACGGCTCTACTAGAGGCTAATTACGTAGCAGACAAGGTAATATATCCCCTACATAGAAACTATAGCTAACCCTAACTATTAACCTAGCTCTCGTAGCTATAATTGTTAACTAGGTCGCAAACTACCTTACAAACTAGAGCTAAAGCCGTACCCCTTCTGGCGGCGATAATAGCGAGGACGATAAAGACGTTACTATAAGTAGTACTAATAAACTAGTAGATGAAGAAATTTAGCGAGATTTCACACTAGAACCTACAAAGACAATGTACTAGTAGGCGTAGAGTCTCTGCCTGTACCTGTAAATATAGTGCCTAAATTTAGGGCTATAGTAGGCTAACTAGGAGGTAGTTATAACGCACGTAACCTGAAGCCGTTTAAGGGAGACACCTTAAAGGAGGCTCAAACTTTCTTATAGGTATGTAAGGTAGTTTTTATGCTTAACTTACGCAGATATGCTATAGAGGGCAAATAGGTCGCGTTTAGTATAATGTAGCTTAAAGAGGATAAAGAACCTCATAACAATTAACATAAGTAGTATAACCTTATGTTAGTCTATAATAGAACGTATAAATAAGCAGACTTTTGCTAGTTCTATGTTAACTAGGTTAAGGATTTAGGTAACTATGCACTTATAATGTCTATTATGTATAAGAAGACTAAGCAGAGGAAGGAACAAACTACCTCTAGCTTTGCTACCTATCTCGCTACGCTTAAGGGACAGATGCTACCCTATACCAAGACGTAATGCATGTAGCACCTACTTGTTAAGCTTAATAATAACCTTTAGAACATAATCATGACTTTCTATGAACTTCTAATAACTCGGTAAGACCTCGTGTCCCTTATAACACATATAGAGATTACCTTAAAGCAGAAGAGAAGACTAGGCAGCAAGGACAATAAGCTTACAAGCCCTAAAGTTCTACTAAAAGGCCGCTATTACAAGCGCCCTAGGGGTTAAGTCTAACATAGTAGGTTAGTCTAGAGGAGTAAACCTTCTAAGCCTAAGGATAGTAGCAAGAAGCCTCTAGGTAGCTACTACGTCTGTAGAGCGAAGGACTACTAGGCGGCCTACTATCCTAAACGAAGTAATAGGAAGAAGGTAAATAAGGTGTCTTAAACCTCCCTAGAGGGAAAGCGGAAAAAGGACAAGCCTAAGTAAGCTAAATGGCTACTATAGGTGTTTAAGCTGTCTGTTACTAATAGTGTAGACTCGTAGCCTGCCTAGCGCCTATCTAGTACGGTCTAAGTTAATAGCTCGCTTAAGCTAGTAGAAAATATGTTAGACGACCTTGCGGAGGTTAACGTAATACCCTAGCGGGTAATTATACGGCTCGTTTTGAAGCCGATCCTAGGAGCCCTATTGACTACTATGAAGTCCTTTTAGGGCAAAGGCGTAGCGGCTTAAGGCGCGTAAAATATGCGCCTCTAACCCGCGGACTCTTCAGGAGAAGAGCGTAAGACTAATGAAGTCCTCTACGCTAAAGACATTCCTAATAAGGAGCTCCTACTAGGCCGCTCTTAGCGCTAGAAGTAGGGAGTCGTTATTAATAGAGCTACTAACAATTAGTTCTATAGCTCTAAAGGCAAAATATCTGTAGTAAGGATGCATAATACGCATAGCTTCTACAAAGACATGAAGAAGGTCTAATGTGTTTATGTAGTCCGCATATAGAATGTCAAGGAAGACGTTACCCTCCTACCTAAGTTAGAGGAATACGCCGATATTTTCGACATAGAGGCTACAGCCTATACCTAGGCCCTAGACGCGGAGCATGCAATTAACCTTAAGGAAGGTTATAATCCTCCGCATCGACCTCTATATCCTATGTCAGAATCCTAGCTTAAAACACTTCGAGACTATCTCTACAAGGCGCAAAAGAACGCGTAGATCTGACAAAGTAATAGCAAGGCTAGAGCGTTAGTAATGTTCGTCCTAAAGAAGGATAACACACTCCCCCTATACGTTAACTATAGGGGCCTTAATGTAGTAACTTAGAAGAACCGCTGCCCCCTACTACTTATTAGCGAGACGCTTGACTGCCTTAGTTACATGTTCTAAATGTAGTATAGACACTTTAAGTATATAGTAATACTATTTAGATTAACTAACGCACTAGCGACATTCTTAGCGTATATTAATTAGGCCCTAGCTAGCCTCGTTAATACCTACTACGTAGTATATTTAGATGATATACTAGTCTACTCTAACTTAAAGGAGGAGTATATTTAGCATCTAAAGATTAAGTTCGCTCTGTATGTAAACCTAAAGAAGTGCTTATTCCTTACAGACAGGATTAGGTTCCTTAGATACATCGTCTCTACAGAAGGAGTTATCATAGATGACTAAAGGGTGTCTGTAATCGCGGAGTAGCTATGACTAACTACCCTCTAAGAAGTATAGGTGTTTCTAGGATTTACTAACTTCTATCGTAGATTCATACTAGCTATTCGAAGATCGTGGCTCCTCTCACGGCCCTCGCAAAGGGTGTAGTTTAAGGAAAAAAGCTAGGGATAGTGCCTTAGGAGGAGGCATAGAGTAAGGCTTTCTCTGCTTTAGTACTTTGATCCTACTACGAAGATCTAGATAGAGACCGATGCTTCGAAATTCGTAATAGCCGCAATTATATCGTAGCTCTAGTTAAACTAAGGTAGTACGTAATAGTACCTAATTACCTTCTAGTTACGGAAGATGCAGGGCGCTAAGCTTAACTACGAGACTTACGACTAAGAGCTTTTAGCTATTGTTAACAGCCTTAAGGAGTACTAACACTAGCTCAAAGGTATAGCGTACCCTATTAAGGTGCTTACTAACTATAACAACCTTTGCGGCTTCATAGGCGTAAAGCAGCTTAGTAGTTAGCAAGCAAGGTAGGCGACTTTCCTTGCTAGCTTTAAGTTTGTTATCTAGCATTATTCTAGCCCTAGGCCACGGTCCTTCGCGACGACTAGACTACGACACTAGGGAGCAGGGTAACTAATAGCTTCTCCCTATACTGCAGACAAAGCTTGTAGTATAGGGCGGCGACCTGTTATTAGCTCCTCTTATAGGTTAACTACAGGCCTAATAGGGCCTTATAGCCTCCGCTAGTAATAAACCCTCCTATCTGGCATTTGTGGCAACCGTGTCTAGCTTGATCCATGCGGAAGTTAACTAGCTTACATGTA
This sequence comes from Teratosphaeria epicoccoides, assembly GCA_021401465.1. NCBI lineage: Eukaryota > Fungi > Ascomycota > Dothideomycetes > Mycosphaerellales > Teratosphaeriaceae > Teratosphaeria > Teratosphaeria epicoccoides. Next base: position 11,991 of record JADDMT010000043.1, read on the forward strand.
CTAAGTATGTAATGTCTAAAGAACCCTTTAAAGAAGTCTCGGGACTTATTTAGCGGTTACAAGAGCGAGAACCAGAGTGAATTAATAGAACCGGATTTAATTAATAAGGGTGTAGCCCTCTAGGATACTATAGGCAGTCCGAAGTACTAGACTAAGTCAGGCAACTTGTAGTACTTTAACAATAGGCTCTACGTGCCTACTACCTACGTACTCTGTTTGTAGCTCCTCTATATTCATCATGACAATAAACTTACAGGTCATTTTAGCGCAGAGAAGACAAATGCGCTTCTCAGACATAATTACTAGTAGCTAACACTAGAACAGGATGTGTCTAACTATGTCAAATCCTGCTAGACATGCTACGTTAGCAAATCTCGGCGCTATTACCCCTATAGTAATGCTTAGGCGCTCCTACTACTAGAGAGACTATAGTAAGACTTAACTATAGATTCTATTACTAATTTGCTGCTAGCAAAGTAGAGAGGCAATATAGTTAATACTGTCCTTATAGTAATTAACTAATACTTGAAGATGAATGTCTTCATCTTATGTGCAAAAAAAGTGTATAAGTAGCAAGCTTGCGTGACTACTTTGCGACGAAGTTATATGGCGCTTTAGTATACCCTGAAGTATTCTATTAGATTAAGGTTCTGTCTTTACTAGTAAATACTAGCAAGAATTTCTGTTTAAGGCGCGTGTTAAGTACCGCCTAAGTATAGCATTCTATCTACAGACTAATAGTTAGACTAAACGTATAAACTAAACTCCTAAGTAGTACCTTTAGTGCTACTACGCTAAGAACTAGGATGCCTAGGCTGACGTAATTCCTATGACAGAATTCGTAGTTAATAATAGCGTGCATGCTACTATGCGCATGTTGCCATTTTAGATTTTTTATAGCTTTAATCTAGAAATACACCTAGAACCCCCTTAGGACGAGTTTTCTAAGGAGAGGGTGCTAGGCGCCGCGGAATTAGTGTAGTGTATGCGCGAGGTACATTCGGTACTAATAGAACACTAGAAAAAGGCCTCAGAATCCTAGGTTAGACATAATAACGCCTATGCTAAACCGATGTAATACGTAGTTAGTACGAAGGTGTTACTATTAACGAAGAATCTTAAGCTTAAACTTCCGAGTAAGAAGATAACGCCGAGGTTTGTCAGACTCTTCTAGATACGTGACTTGTGTTAAAATGTGATAGGTAGTTGCATACTAGCTGCACTAAGTGAGCGGGAGTTAGAGTTAGGCAGGACCCTAACTCTAACCTCTCTGACTTAGGTTAGGGGTTAAGGAATATTTGACCCTAGCTAGGAAAAGAAGAATTTCTTCTCTTCTATCCTATCTATTACTTACGTTCATATACTTAATACCTAACATCATACATTCCTTCTGTAGCTACTTCCTATACGTAAATCTATTACCTGTATGTAACCTAAATTAAACAGGTTATAAGCCTAGGTCTTACCTATAGCTAGAAGAATTTGTCAGAAGAGTGTACTTAATCCGCTAGATAATTAAGGGCAGACTAGAGGCTGCTGCCGCACTATGTAAAGGAGACTAAAGCCTGTTAGATATACTCTTAAGACGCAGATAAGACGTGAAAGAGCCTAGCAACTATTTAGACATAGTTGAAAAGTTTGCAATTACCTTCTAAAACTGTTAGAAAGTTCGTAGTTACCTTCTAAAACTATACTAGAATTTGACATATAACTACCTTTGTTTATCTGTTTTATATTCATTTATTTAATCTTTATAGTACTTCCTTACTATGGATTCGTCTAAGGACCGAAAGAAAGTTCCTACTCTAACACAAGAAAACAATGAGTTCTAGTTTAAGCAGGAGTCCTGTCTTCTTACGTCAAAGAAGTACGCATAGCTAATTGACTAGAAGGCGCCGCTTCTAACAAGCCTGAAGATAGTAATTACAAATAGCAAAGTACTAGTAGCTAGAGCGGTTATTAGAGCGAGCTAGAGAGCCGAGCTTGTAAGACAAGCTAAGTTCGGAAGACAGGCAAGTTAACAGTTAGAGGAACTACCTACTACTTAGTAATCGCCTTCTATCCTTTTAGGCATACCTCTACGTAAACTCTAGTTAGACTAAAAGGGTAAGCAGCTAGTCCTACTACATTAGTACTTAAAGCATGCGAGCGAGTAATAGCGGAGATCCTCTAATCTATCCTTATCTACGTAGAGAGATCAGAGCTAACAAAGCGCTAGTTAGAGCTTGTTAGGATCCTAGGACTACAGAGACCTAACCCTTAAAGGCACTATGCTACTAGCTACTAATAAAGAGAGGGCATAGCTATAATATGTCGTAGGCAACTAGATGTACAAGCTAGCTAACACTAATAAGTAGTTTAAGGCTAATTCTACTACTTTATATAAGATATTATAGAGCCTCGAAAAGATTGATAGTACTCTGACACTTAAGTACAAGACAGCCGCGGAGGCATAGGCTATACTACTCTCAGAATACAAGAAGAACCTTCTAACATCCTCGAGGGTATACTAGCAGCAGTACACAATGTACAATATAGACAAGGATATAAGCATTAACGACGCCTATGTAATACTTACAAACTAATTACAAAATATCGTTAATATCAAACCTAAGACAAGGATGTTATACACGTAAGACAGAGTTGTCTAATAGCTCCTTAATGCCCTACCTAAGCACTACTACAACCTAAGACATAACATCGATCTAATAGGTATAAAGGATAGTCAGAGAATCCTGCACATCCTGTTTAAAGGGGAGTCGCGCCTAAAGGGCTCTAACATTGTAATAAGCGCGGAAGTTAGAAAGGGCAGAGTATGCTTCCTTTACAATTTACCTAAATATATTATGTAGAAGTACCTACGACTACCTAATGCATAAAAGGCACTAAAAGAGAAGTAGAAGCTACGTAAGCGCTATAGTAGCCTACTACGCTAGAGGAACACTAAGCTAAGGTCTCTAACTTAGAAGATAAAAGCATTAGAGATAAAGAGTAAGAAGTCTAGTCAGAGCAAATTGCGCCTAGGTAAGAAGGACAAGAAGCGTATAGACAAGCAAAAGCATAAGAAGGCTAAGGCCTTTACTAAGATACAGACATGTTGTTATCCTTAGGCAACTCTGACTCTAAGAGCTTAGTATCGTTAGAGTACTCTAATTCTTCTAACAAATCAGATGACAAATACGAGTAGGTAGAAGCTATAGCTAACGCGAAGGGTAAGCTTAAACAAAGTGCGGTTCTCCTTAACTCTAGCGCATTAGCCTACATGTCTGACAATAAGGATCTCTTTAGGAATCTAAACCTAACGCGGCTACGATGAATCAAAGTTAGGGGTAGTTTCTTAGAGAGTAGACATAGGGGTAAAATAGTAATCTTTAATGCATTTAGAGGGAGTCTTAGGGTTCCTGTAATTTATGTCCTATAACTAGGTATTACTCTGATCTTAGGACAAAAGCTTGTTTACAAATTTGACTTAGTTAGAATGATGCTTCCTAATGCATTCTACATAGTGAATTCAAACATTAATCTAATTCTCGAATATTGCTCTTAAGGTAGTATATACTAACTCTAGAAGATTTATAGCATGCCTAAAGCTTAGTTAGAGGGAGCTAAAAACTAGCTAGAGCCCCTGCTTGCTCTAATAGCAGACATAGAAGAGAACTCTAAACTAAAGGCACATAAAGCCTATAACCTTTAGTATTACTACTTTCTGCATTATAGTTAGAGAAAGCTTAAGTCTCTTCATAAGGTCACGACCCTAAAGAACCTAATACCTGTAGTTAAAAGCTTTGACTATAAGGCTTATAGCCTCGCTAATATGAAGAAGAAGCAAGGAAAGGTTATAGATAGAAAGCGTCGGATTCTTGAGCTAATATTAATAGACATCTATAGCCCTTTCCTATTACTAAGAGAAGGTTATAAGTATTTCCTTATCATTATAGACAATTACTTGCAAAAGGCATAGGCATATCTATTAAAACACAGGTCTAACGTAGCAGATGCTCTATGTTACTAGGGCAAGAAGATTAAGCTTAAGACTAACAGAGGCAAACTAATAGTAGTAAAGACTAATAACGCGCTAGAGTTAACGTCTCTACTAGGCTAGTAGGAGTCAGAGTATAGCATGGCGCTTAACCTGACTAAGGTACATAACTCTCGCGTAAACGGAGTCGTAGAAAAGCACATTAGTGACGCCAAAAACGGTCGTTAGAGCGATACTATAGGATACGGGACTTCCTACAGAATTCTGGCTAGAAGCTCTAATTACGAGCTAATATGTGTACAACCTATACCTATTAAAAATCAACGATTTCTTGATTATGCTAGAAGAAGTTTAGTTAGAGCAAAGGCCTTTAGTAGACTATATTAACGTTTAGGGGTACCAAGTCATTTCGTACATAGATCTGAAGTTATTACTAAAGCATTCGAGTAATATAGATGTATATGCTATATAATATGAAAATATTTCGTAGTATGACAGAGTAATCCGGCCTTTTAACAAGTACAAGATAGCGCTGCTTTCTGCTTATTATAGAAGTAGCGCTAGAGGTGCTTATAACCCCCGACGCCCCTTAATTAGGGAAAGCATGTCCGAGCCTAACCCCGCAGGGGTATCGTAGGGTCAGGAAGCCCCTGTAGGGGTACCGTAGGGTTAGCGACGTAGGGGCATCCTACATTAAGCATTAATCCTACTTAGATGACATACAAGCTAACGTATGTACGAAGGACCCCCTTGCTATGTATAGCAGGGTTACTGCATGCTAAGGGTAGGCATTAGAACCTATGCGGCTCTAATAGCCCCCTAGTATTAACCGTATTACTGCCCCTCCTCCTATGAGGATGTCCCTAGCCTTACTAAGTAATATATATAGAACGTATAAGGTACAGGATATAGCACGCTTACACTACGTAAGAGTAGATAGGTAGATAGCCTACGTAACATATGTTATTACCTTAATATCTTCGTAGCAAATGTAGGATAGAGGTTGCTAACTTAGGCGGGTTTTTAATCTGTTACATGTTAGGCGGCTTCATAACACCTTCGCTTTACATGCGGATTAAGATATCAGGAAACCATGAGTACGTACTTTAGTCAATCTTTGAAATTATATAGCAAGCATGCGCGCCGGCTTTACTAAGTAGCTTAGCTGTCCCTATTTAGTCATGACTATAAAGAAACGTGTTGTAGAACCTTAGGGCTAGTATGAATGTATGCGGATACTCTGCGCGTACTACTTGAAATAGGAGGAGCGCGCTCCTAGCGCGGGTCTCGTCACATTTTCATGCTAGTAGACTAGCACGAGTATAGTTAGCGCATATACGTGATAGCTACATTACCTGTTCTTGTATTATTTAGTCCCTATGTAAGTTAACTAAAGGCAGGTACTCTGCGCATGTAGTTCAAGTTACTATCTTAACAGTTACGGTAGGCAATAGGGGGGCTATTAGAGGGTATAAAAACCTCGTCGCTTTCCTAAACTTCCTGTTCTAAAACACTAACATTAACCTCCGCTTCTACTTTGCTTAGCCTGCGCCTTGCTATGTCTGCATGTCTAACCCGGAGCATCTTCTTCTTCAATCAATTAATTAAGATCGATGAACTTATCTTAGTAATAATAGCTTATGTGTTACAGACTAAGTTCGACGCTACTTGCTCTACCTACAATTGTCGCTTATGTTAACAATGCCTTGACAACCTTAGCAGCTAAGCTGCACACATCTCTCCTCTACGTGTTAGTAAGGCATCCCCTTCCCGCGAGGTATGTGTAACTTGTACTAACTAAAGCGTAGCTAAGATCTACGTTAGCAGATTTAATGAGGGTAGTGTCTACTATAACTATGTCAATTATAATAGCAAGCATTAAAAATGCCAAGACCTCCCTAAAGAGGTGTATAGCGAGTATAACTAGCTCTGCTGTAACATTGATGACTTCTAGAGTACGCGCGACTAAAGGTACTCTAACTATGAACAGGCTACAGGCTAAGTACCGCGAGGTACTTGCCTACCTGCTTAGCGCCCTCTCGTGCTTTACTGTAACTACAAACTACTTATATAGCAGCGTTTGCTTCGACTCTCTACGAATAGGTAAAAACGTTTACCTATGTCTAATTGTAGACTTAGTCTAGAAGATCTTGAAGGTGTTAACTGTTAGGGTTAACACCTTAGCTATAGTACGCATACAGTATAGATACCCTCTAAGGATAAATGCTAACTTTCTCTGCTAGGCTAACGTTAGCGTCGAGAAGTATCTGACTAGCTACTAGCGTTTGCAACTTAGGGCCCTTACCTCTATTAACGATGACTTTAAGATGCGGATAATCCGCAAGAAGGTTATCAAGCAATTCACCGTTCCTGCCGCTAAGGCTACGCCCTAGCGTCATACTACGAGGCAGTCTGCCTCCGAGCTAGTCTAGAGGACTAAGCTATTAAGTTACTTACTTAAATCCTGTCGCGTGCGTATAGCTAAAACATTGTAGCGCCGCTGCCTACGCTGCCTCTACGCTACTTTCTAAGAAGAAGAAGAAGGCTAGGGCTAAGATCGAGGTTAGCGACAAGGAAGCTAAACCTTCCCTGCTTGTAATCCGTACTATATCCGCTAAGACGCTAAGGTACAAGCCTCTAAGCCAGATCTTTAAGGATGAGGAGGATGACGACATTTAGGATACCTTGGATCCTAACATGATCCCTTCGCGCTATAGTATTACTACACTAGTCAGGCCTAAGGAAGATACTAAGTTCGACGATGTTATTAAAACTCGTGTCAAGAAGCGCAAGATAATCTCGAGGGCTAAGCGCGATAGCCGCAAGCGCGCCTAAGTCTCTTCGCCTTCTAATGCTAAGGATAAGGAGGAGGTAGTTGTCGCGACTAGACGCGGTAAGGCTGTCGCTAGCTCTCTAGCTACTATAGGCTCTAAAGACGAGCTCCCTCGCAACCTACTAAAGAAGAAGATGCTAGCCTCTCTTTGTAGCGTTACTACTCCTGTTACTACTAGTTGCCTCAGGGTGTTTAGTAGACCCTGTGCGGGTAGGTAGTCCTTAGCGGACCGTAACAAGAAAGACTCTTCTACTTCGGGGTTAGTCAGGGAGCCCTTAACTAGTAGTCGCTAAGCATTAGCTACAAAGCTAATCTAAGCATGTCTATTATTCTCCTTAGGTTTATTCTAGGTGTGCCTTTAGGCATTAACGATGTATAAGTAGGGCGTTTGTTTCTTGTTATTACTTTACGCGTTATACGCTACATACACATGTTAAGAACTCTACTCTGAAACTCTTATCTTCCTATGAATCGACCTTCTTAAGCCCTACTTACGCCTCCTCTGCTCTTCGAACTCACGAATAGCTTCTAGAGCGTTCTTATAGTCTTCAGCTAGAACCTATTATGTGTACTTAGGTAGGTATCCTTTCTACTTTACTAGATAGTACGTTATGCCTTTACACTACATACTATGCTTAATACCCTTAACTTCCTACTCTTTATTCTCTTCTGCTACTAGCATTAGGTCCGTAGGCTCTTCGCCCTTGCGCTGTACCTATAGTTCGAGTAGAGATACGTAGAAGACATCATGCACACGATATAATAGTAGCAATAATAGCTAGTACGCCTACAAGCCTATTATGTCGCGTATCTAGAAGGGTCCGACAAACCTTGGCGTCATCTTCTTACTTAGAAGTTTCAGCTTAAGATTCTTCGTTAATAGTAATACCTTCGTACTAACTACGTACTACATTAGTTTAGTACAGGCGTTATTATGTTTAATCTAGGATTCTAAGGCCTTTTTCTAGTGTTCTATTAGTACTAAACGTACCTCGCGCATACACTACGCTAATTCCGCAGCGCTAGTACCCTCTCCTTAGACGACTTGTCCTAAGGCGGTTCTAGGTGTATTTCTAGATCAAAGCTATAAAGAATCTAAAATAGCGACATGCGCATACTAGCATGCACGCTATTACTAACTACGAATTCCGCTATAGGAATTACGTCGGCCTAGGCATCCTAGTTCTTAGCGTAGTAGCACCGAAGGTACTACTTAAGAGTCTAGTTCATACGTTTAGTCTAACTATTAGTCTGTAGATAGAATGCTATACTTAGGTAGTACTTAACACGCGCCTTAAACACAAATTCTTGCTAGTATTTACTAGTAAAGACAGAACCTCAATCTAATAGAATACTTCGGGGGACACTAAAGCGCCATATAACTTCGCCACAAAGTAGTCGCGCAAGCTTGCTACTTATGCACTTTTTTGTACATAGGATAAAGACATTCATCTTCGAGTATTAGTCGACTACTATAAGGACAGCATTAACTACATTGCCTCTCTACTTTACTAGTAGCAAATTAGTAATAAAATCTATAGTCAAGTCCTGCTATAGTCTCTCTAGTAGAAGGAGCGCCTAAGCATCGCTATAGGGGCAATAGCGCCGACATTTGCTAATCTAGCATGTCTAGCAGGATTTGACATAGTCAGAAACATCCTGTTCTAGCGTCAGCTACTAGTATTTACGTCTGAGAAGCGCGTTTGTCTTCTCTGCGCTAAAATGACCTGCAAGTTTATTATCATGATAAATATGTCTCGAAAACCTAACCCCTAAGTAGTACGAAGTACGAAGAGTAGACTAAGTATAGCCGAGTCAGCTAAGTAAGTGCTAGTAGTATACTAGTAGTATCTTACTAGCTCGGCCTACTTGGCCCTACTCCTAGCCACTTAATTTACGGGCTCGTTAGCCTTCCTACTTATGCCTACTTGTAGGCGTGCTTATTTAACAGCTCTCTACTTGATCGCTACTTACCTACACTCGTACGCTCCTCTGACATGTACGTCTACTTAGCCCTACTCCTAGCCCTACGATCTGGCGACAGGCATTACTACTAAGTATTAGCAATATGTAGTAGTTAGAACATGTACTACTATAGCCGCTTGCCTGTAGTAATTAGCTACTATTCTAATATGTAGTCTATAATAGGCTAACAGAACAGGAAATAGCATCGTTCTTAGGGCGTTAATATCAAATACAGGCCCTCTTAACTTACGAGCTTAGCTTGTTTGTCACAAAATACACCTTTTTGTCTACTACTAAAAAACAATCAAAACAGACCCCTAGGCTATCTACATCTCATCCCTATGTCATCTGTACTATTACTGTAGCCTATACTATAATCTGCGTAAGCCCCCCTTATAACGGGGTAGAAAGGTTGCTAACTACTCCTTTCTTCCTACTATAATACTCGTAAATGAAACTTGTCTTCAGACTACTGTCCCCCTTATACAGCTCGTTTACTACACTAGCTACTACGCTGCTATCTCTACGCTGTAGGCAGTCTCTAAAGCCTTCTATAGTTAACAGCTATAGCTTGTAAGTCGTCTACATCCTCCTATGCCTTTCCTTATACGCTAGGAGGCGCATCTAGTCCGTAAACTATTCGACGATCTTGTCTTTAACCTCTACGCTCTCTAACATTCCCTTATACTTCTTGACTACTAGAAACTAAAGTTAAGGTAGCTAAGCAGCTATAATAGTCATGCAGAGTACGAACTGCTTAGACTACACAAAACTGCAGAGGTCCGCATTAATGTCATCTAAATTCTAGTAAATACATACCTACCTGCCCGCTAATTTAGTAGTAGCTAAGTAGCTACTACGACTAAAATATGCTACTGTTAAATCACATCTACCTGCTATTACCATATTAAATTAACAGGGACTATAGCTCTTACTAGCATGCTAGTCTTACAGGAGCTAAGAAACAAGTAAACTATAAGTAATACTATCTCTGCTAGCTCGCTAGACTTCAGGAAACACGGCTAGACCCCCCCTTTAGAATACTACTATGTCTCTATGCCTGCCTGCTTACTAGCCTACTATAGCCTTAGAAACGTGTGTCGAGATACACATATGCACTTGTTAGCGCATCTCGTTCCTCTGCACGTAGTACTAGACAACAAACGGCTTGTTCATTATGCTATTCAAAGTAGCTAAGTTATTGCGGGCTCCTGCGACGACGTTGCTAAGCTCGCCCTATAGACGCTGTCTAAACCATAGAGAGAACTTGTCGTATAATGGCTCTATGTCGTAGGTATTCTACAGGCCTTAGTAGAATGCCTAGGTATACTAGTCTTCTGTCTTGTACTTGACATTAACCTTCTTTTAGCCTGACTAATTAGCGTCTTCTGTCTTTATTATAACGAAGACAACCTTCCTATTCCTTTTACTCCTAAACACATGGACCCCCCTAACACTTATCTAAGGGGCGTTAGGGGTCCTATTGTAACTGACGACAGTTAGCCTGCTAACGAAAAGCTCATGTGTACCTAGCGGTCTAGTAAGTATCACTTCGAACACCTTGTTTGTAATTAGGGGTAGTATACTATTAGCCTGCTCCCTTGTTACGCAACTTGCTATGTCCTCCCCTTTAAAGATCTTCTTAAACGGCAGGGTTTTAACGTGTCTAGTAAACATGAAGTTAGTGACTAGTTGTTATATCTTATGGTTAACTGTATACTAATTCCTATTCCAGGTTAGCCGCTTAGCGTAGCTGTCCTTATAGTTGTCATACTAGTCGATTATCTAGCAATTCTTGCTATAGTAGGCTACTACGTAACATGGGCACTTCTTAAGCAGGCTGTCGATGCTACAATTAGCGCATTAAGCGACTATGCTAGCTATTGTCTTAAATAGTAAGATAGAGGGTTGATTTTAGTTACTACTACTTGTGTGTATTAGGCAAGTCTTCGAAGTTAGTTAATGTAATTACTAATGAGTTAAAGTAGAAGAGTAGTAGTAGATATAGAAATCTCCTGCTACTAAGTGCATGTGATGCCGCCTAGCTAGCGCACATAAGGCCGTCGTAACTGCCGTCTAGATTAGTTAGCTACTACGTGCTACTATGTGCTACATGTAAGTAATTATGCGCTCTTAACAAAGAAGTAGCAACTATGGCAACATCTATCCTATGCAGCTATATCTGCCGAGTACATATGCTGCTGTCAAGTTAGCGTCAGTGTGACTATATCGCAGTTGCTACTATTCCTAATGCCTCCGTATAGTAGTAGATAAGGTTAGTAGGTCGCAACTACAAGGATCATTTTTTACTGCCTCTTAAGGCAGAATCGCCTAATATTATGTGTCACAGGTAAACAGCGTGTACATAGGAGCTTATGTAGTATTTAACAAGTACGATAGGGAGAGAGAGACTATCTGCTAGCTGTCCGGTCCTTTATAGCTAGCCTTGTTAGGGGTTAAGGTCACGCTATCTAGTCCTTTATAGCCGGCCTTGTTAGGGGTCAGGGTTACGCATAGGCTTTAGCCTATGCTATAGACTTAGGGCCCTGCCCTTCACATTACCCCCCCCTCTCCTCCCTCCTCCGCGTAGAACAGCTAAGAGCCTAAGGGAGTCCGAGCTGTTTCCCTGCGTTTCACGTCCGGATTTAGACGGAGCTAGCTACAGGGTAGTAGTATTGCGAGCAAATCCCCCCTGCTAGTAGCTCTCTAGCTTGAAAGACTAGGCCCCTAACAATTCTCGTATAGCGTCATAACTCTACTTCGCTCGAAAACTACTTCTCTTCAATTTTGCGATCAAAACCCCCCTTTTTCTAGCTATGCTCTAGCGCATAGGAGCCGGCCGCTAGCCATTCTTACATAGTCCCTAAACTCTACTACTAAGCTAAATCTACTTCACTTTACTTTACTCTACTTTACTTCACTTCTATTGTCGTAGTCCGAACTATTAAGGGGGCGCTCCTAGGCCCATGCTAGCGTGTCTGTTACTACATAAAAAAGTTGCTGTTAATACTACTCTGGCTTCCTTTCTCTTACATGCTTACTTACATAGTAAGCCCCCCTTCCCCCTAATTCTCCGAACCTCTCTTCTTAGATTCTAGGCAATACTAACAGGTGTTAGATAGCGCCTACTATCTACTATGTCGACTACGCCCTCTAGGGCGTAGATTACATCCCCTAATTAGTGTGTCTTAGGCTCCTTGCTATTCCGCTTAGCCTACGCTAACTTATCTAGTCTACCTAAGCCCGCGCCTGCGGGAGATGCGCTAGCAAGCGCCTAAACTACAAGGCCCTATATGTTTTCCTTAGTGTCTAGGCGAGACGTCCCGCTAACCTGGCTAGCCCCTCCCTTGCCTATGTGTCCTATACCTCCTAGACACGCTCCTAGGAAGCTAACAGGTATGACCCGAATCCTAGTCTTTCTTGCATTGCTAACATCGCGGTAGCGCTGCTGCCTACGGCGACCTGTTAAAGGTCCTTAAGGCCTAGAAGGCCTTAGGGCCTTTGCAGTTAGCGGGCCTACTATCTAGGTATTTCCTACTAGTCTCCCTTATGATTACTCCGCTAACTCATGTAGTGTCGTAGCCTAGGAGGTCACGGGTACCGTTGCCTCTACTATTGCCTAGTAGGGCTACCTGTAAGTTCATCCTATACCCTATGTGTTTCTGTACGCTAACTCTTTAACAGGTCTAGTAGCGTTCTACTAGCGCTTTCCCTAGGTAGGTAGCGGGAGAACGTCACTAGTAAGGGGGAGAGCCCTCGTTAGGCCAAGCCTGGCGCCGCTGCTTAGGGCTCTAGCCGAAAGGCCAGGGAGCCTGACAGTAGCCTAGGCGATAGGTCTAGGGGGCCTAGCGAGGACCCCTTAGATAGCGAGGGAGCTAGCCTTACTAGCGGGATTCCTAGTAACAATCCTGCGTGATTGTTGCTAGGGTCCCTATTCTTGGCGTAGGTTCCTACTACTAGGGGGTTTTCTTTCTTTTGTTGTATATATAGTTAACTAATGTCAATTTTTTTCCCTTTGACTATGTCCTTCTCAAAACGCCTGTACTCCTTGTTAAAAACGCCAGGCTCCTCTTTCTAAGATCTACGCCTTCTGTCCTTCTTCCCCTTGTCCTACCTCTCCCTAGGTCTGTCTGCGCTTTCCGCGCTTCCCTAAGTCTGTTTAAAGCGGTCTATTACCTTAGTGTCTATTAGGTTTTCTAAGGGCTCCTACGTAGGGTCGTAGTACCCTGACTATTTCACTAGGACCTTGCGCCCTTTTCCCCTCCTCCTGTTCCTCGCGTAGAGTATCTCCTCTACTGACTATTCCTCGTGCGAGTTAAATAGCACAGGGTCTAGCTATTCGTCGTCGTTCTCCTACCTAGGCATAGGGTCCTTGCCTGCTAGTCTTAGCAGGTTAGTGTAGAACACTAGGTGTATATTACTTAGGAGCCTAGTTAGACAGATAGAGACTAGTAATATTACCTTGGCTACTATATACTTCGCGTGCTTTGTGTCTAAGCTTTTCTTTAGTCTCTCTATAGTGTAGTTCTGTAGATCTAGCTAGACTTTGTTACTAACTTTGTAAATTAGGGTAGAGTTCTAACGTTTATTAGTAGACCTCTCTTGTTCCTACATAGAAGCTGCCATAGTAGCCTAGCAGATTCCCGTCATGCTCTAGATCCTCTCTACAAACGCCTTTGCCCTCTTAGTAGCCTTTAACAAGCTAGGCTCTTTAGTGTCCTTAGCTAAAGGTATAGGGCCCTAGCCTTTATAGCTATAGGTAGCAAAGAAGAGGCTTATGCTAATCCCTGAGTAGTACCTCCCATTTAGCGCTAGTTGTGCTACAGGGAGCTACTATTTCTAGTCGGATTACTCATAATTAATGAAGTTGCGAAGGTATGCCTACATCTCTTAGTTAAGGCGTTTAGGGCCTCTGTCTGTTTGTAGGTAATACGTAGAGCTTAACTACTAGGACACTCCTATTCTTCCATAGAAGGTCCTCTAAAAGGTGCTAGTCTAGTTAGTACCCTAGTCGCTCGTAATAGCTGCTAGCATTCCGTGGTACTAGGCCTAGTAGTCTATAAACTTCTCTGCGTATTCCTCTGCTTTTATGCTAGGTATTGCCGATAACACTACGGACTTACATAAGCGGTCTTTAATAACCTACAGGTACTAACATCCCTTAGACTTAGGCAGGTCTGTCATGAAATCCATCGAGATTTCCTAGAAGAATCTGTCAGGAACTAGTAGTAGCTTTAGTAGTCTATGCTTGTACTCTCTCTACACCTTATTACAACTATAGTAGTCGCACTTACTTAGGAATTGCTAGACATGCTTAGACAGCAAAGGCTAGTAGAAGTTACGCCCTAGGATCATTGTCGTGGCATCCTGTCCTAGGTGCCTATATACTAGGGCGTCATGTATAGACTAGATTAGCCTTGTCCTAAGTATGTTGTTACTTTTATCTCTAGGGTCCGGAATGTCTTGCCCGGACTAACTAGTTACTACTCTAGGGACCTAGAGCTTGTTACGGTATCGCAAGAAGCCTCTCTTGTTAATCTTGTAGTCCCTAGCTTGCAATTTTAGCGTCACCCTAGCTAGTAGTGTCTAGGAGCTACACTTTACTACTCTGACTACTATTAAGTATAGCTTGTCCTTCTCTACTATAGCTGCCTACAACTCATTAAGGGTGCGGTCCTAGAAAGGCCTAGTAGAGTCTATGTTAGAAAGCGCAGAGTTAACAAGTAGCGATTTGTCCTTGACTAAGGCAGTAGATATTATGTAGGTCGAGGTAATTAGTACGCTATTACTACTCTTGTCTGTAGTCTCCGGCTAATTTTTCATAACCTCTAGACTTAAGAACCTCTTAAGCCGCGATTCCTTATCTTCTGCTCCTAGCGTGTCCTGTTCTTGTCTCGACAGCGCGTCTAGGACTATTGCCTTAGCGCCTAGGGTTAGGGTTAGGGAGAACTAGAATTACGCGAGGGTCTTATACTACTATATCTGTCGCTTAGATAGCTACTGCTTAACTATGAAGTACTCTAGGTTTTTGTAGTCTGTAAGAATCGTGAAGAGGCTACACAATTTCAGCTTAGGGCTCTAGAACTTAAGGCTTAATACTACAGCTAACATTTCCTTGTCGTAGATGTCGTAGTTAATCTCCGCTTTGTTAAGCTTCTGTGAAAAGAAGCTAACTAGTCTACAGACTCTGTTACTTTCTTGTAGGAGAGCCGCCCCTAACGCAAACCTACTATAGTTAGTCTCTAAAAAGGTCGGCAGCTCTAGGTTCTATTAAGAAAGGACTAGCGCTAAGCATAACTTCGCCTTTAGCGTTTTAAACGCGGACTCCTTACTTTCTCCCTAGGAGAACAGCCGGCCCTTTCCTGTAGGCGTAGTTAACGGCCTAGCTGTCTTCAAGTAGTTTAGGATTAACATCCTGTAGTAGTTAGCGAAGCTAAGGAATCTATAGACTTCCTTCTATGTCCTTAGCCGCTCCTAGTTACGCATGGCCTCTACCTTTTCTAGGTTAGTCCCTATGCCTTTTCTAATAGCATAGATTATGAACCCGAGTTATTTGATCTCCTTCTTAGCAAACTCGCTTTTTCTAGGGTTAAGGTATAGGCCCCTATCCTAGAGCTTCTAGAGTACTTGTATTACCTTAGCAAAATAGTCTTCTCGTAAACCGCTACTATATATGATAATGTTGTCTATGTACGCGGAGGCGTAGTCGTCTAATTCCTCGCGTAACAGTATGTTAATATATCGCTAGAATGTCGCCAGAGCCCCAGATAAACCGAACGGATATACTAACTATTCGAATAAGCCGAACCTTATGCGAAAGGCCGTTTTGTACTCATGGCCTTTCGCTATATGGATTTAGTAGAAGGCTGATACTACGTCTACCTTAGTAAGCTACTAGGCGCCCGTGAGGTCCCTTAAGGTCTCCGGAATTAACGGGACAGGGTACCTATCTTGCTTTGTAATTACATTAAGAGCGTAGTAGTTGTAGTAGAACCTAAGACCCCCCCCTAGCTTCTAGACGAAAAGCACGGGAGCTATAGCCTCTAAGTTAGTAGGCCAGATAAATCCCTTCCCTAACAGTTCGTCTAAGGACTTCCTTAGCACAAGTAGTTCCTCCTTAGACATGCTATATAGGGGTCCCTATAGTAGAGCTAGTTAGGATCTGTCTAGTCCTTCGCGTAGTTTGACGTAGTAGTTAATACTAGGGTAGTATAGCGCTAATTTCTCCGCTTCCCTGTAGCAAAATAGCGGAGCTATGTGTTAGAGCTCTAGAGGGAGCGCCTTTCTTAGCTTGTTAAGCGTCGGGTATTCTTTCATTTTTAAGGCCTCTTTAACATCCGCTATTACAGACACGTATACCTAGGTAAAGTCCCTACGGTCCTCGTGTTCTTAGTAGTTCTGCCCCTTGTCTATCTACTGTCCCGCTCTCCTATGCTAGTACTAGCGCTTTTCTGGCGTAGTCTGCACTTTATTGTGAGCCTTCTAGGGGTTCCCTAGGATGAGGGAGAAGGCAAGGTCCTTTACTACATATGCGTATACTAGTTGCTAGAACCCCTCGATTTCCATCTAGAAGGCGACTACTCCTTCTACCGTAGAGTCCTACATTAACGCTATTACGCCCCTCGCTATTCGTGACTCTTTGCTTATTAAGCTTAAACTAAGGCCTTTCGCTAGGTCTCTGTTAATTGTAGCGTAGTACTAGCACCCTTCGTTGATAAGAGCTAATGTCCCGGTATTATTTGTAAGGACTACGTCAGTATAAATCAGGTTCCTGTCTATAGATCCCTTAACTCTCTCCTATCCTTCTACTAATGCTTCTATTACTCCCGCTTCCTGACTCTAAGCAGGAGTTTATCTTTTCCCGAGTATTTCTTCCTAGGTTTCTCTTTAATCTAATCGTCTTCTAGTAATAGCGACACTCGAGTAGCGTTAATCTAGGCTAGGGGTATAGCTAGGGCGTAGGGACACCCCTTAACCTAGTGTCTAGACACAGGTTATTCTCCTAGCGTCTCTCTCTTTTAGTAGCGTCTACCTATTTAGCACGTTGTTTCCCCCTGCTGTTCTGTTAGGGTCCTTTGCTATTAGGCCGGTCTCCTATAGTACAAGTTAGTGCTATAACTATGTCTCTATCCGCGTCTACTTAGGATCTAACCCTAGGGTTAGGTACCTACATGGCACCTAGGGGAATCTCCTTAGAGTCCTTGTTCTTTTCCCTTAACTACCTCCTATAGGCTACCTTGAACTAGTTAGTAGCCTCAGAGTTTATCATGACTCTTTCGACCTCCTCTGCAAACGTAAAGTAGTCTCCCTAATCTCTTATGTTCGCTATGTACATCCTCGTGGGGTTTAAAAACGAATTCTTGAGGTATCTGATCTTCGCATCATCTGTCTACTAGTTAACCCTAACCCCCCTAAAAACCCTAAAAAACCCTAAAACCCTAAAACCCTAAACCCTAAACCCTAAAAGGCTACGGCGCTTATAGACGCGTTAATTACTATAAACACCTGACCCCTAAGCCCTTAGTTGTGTTAATACTTACTGTAAAGGTACGCGTGCCGCGCGGGTAGCTGATTGCCGCTCAGACGGTTTATCATGTTTGCTAGCTATGCGTAGTTAGGGTTAGTGTTTAGGTTAATAGAAGAATCGAGTGTTATTAGAGTGTAGTAGTAAAGGAGGGCCTAGAGTAGACGAAAATGGATGTGCTAGTAGTATACTAGTAGCATTTCTTATTAGCTAACTCATTCTGTCGATCGTAGGTAGTACGAGTGCTATTTTGGCTAGGAATCCTAAATTTCGAGTAGTTTCATATATAAATCTAAAGTGTATAGTATTTATATGCATGGAGTTATACCCTCTATTACTAGCGGTTTAGATGTCTAGCGTAGACATAGTAGGAGTGCCGTTAGTATACTACTAGCAGTCGTTATCTGTCGATTATAAGGGTTAAAAACGTGTAGTAGTAATCTATAGGTTAGACCTTGACATAGTAGTAGTAGATGTACTACTAGTATACTACTAGCATTTAGTAGTCGTCAAGTACATACGAACAGACAAGATGATTAGTATTATGCATATACTCTATCAGATAAGGCGCTTGTGTAGTTACTATCTAAAACAATACTACTTACGTATAACTACTAGTATTACTCTATTACAAGATTGCAGTTAAACCCTAATTAATCTGTCATTTCACGCTAGCCTGCGTAGCCCGCATGATCCTATGCCTCTCTACTTGCCCCGATCCTTGCGCATGATATTAATGAAGTTGTTACTAGTCTGCTAACAGTTTATAGTCTATTCTCTAAATTGGCTCTATGGCGCAACCTAGTAAAATCTTATTACCTCTATAAATTACGCTAACTACATTAATCTAGTACGACTAATCCTGCTATAGGCTTGCCTAGTTAAAGGAGTACATGTTCTAGGAAACAAGCGCCTTCTTTAGTAGTAGCAGGGAATTATAACTTAAATTCCTAGTAATAGTAGAGGCGTTATAGACACAAGCAGGTAAGGTTAGTTCTCGGCATCTACTATACAAGATATCGTTAAACTATTAGCGGCAGATAGTCTAGAAGTCAATAATCACCTAGGGTTAACACGAAAGTAGTATAGCTGTTATAGTTTAAACGTAGCTTAAAGGCTTTTAGAACAATACGTACAGGATATTCTCTCGCATGTAGAACGAATCTTACTACTATATACGCAGGATCTACTACAGAGCAACTACCTTCGATGTAACACTACTTAGGCTTATATCTTATAGTTACCCTCTACTAGGTGCTAAATTGTAAGCGCGCAGGCTCGTTACTAGACCTTTTACTAGCATGAGCACTCTTAAAGCAAGATGTTAGAACTCTGCGACAGAGACTATAGGCATACCTACATCGACTACGCTTTTAGGCTCTGTCTTAACAGGGGACTACGTGTAGGCATCTACAGGCGCGCGAGCACATGCGGGCGCTTTAACTGCCATAGGTCGGAATGTGTATATAGGGCTCGACTTGCTGTTAGTAGAGATAAGGTCGGCGTGCCTACGTTAATATTAACGCAGACAGTCATTATACTAGTCCCATTAATTAAGAAGATAGTCTTATGCGCGGATCTCACGCTAGTTAATGTCCAAGATGCTGCGGCTAGGGATAGGTATCGGCTAGCCTAAGGGATTAACTACATTACTCTCGGAGACTACTGACGATATATATAGGGTGTAGGATCGTCAGGTAGAGACTAGAGAATAGGGTAGGCTCTTAATAGGTACACTGCTACTTATGTCTAGTGTATCGACTAAGGATTGTTAACTTGGCTTTTAGTGTATAGATCGCGTAGAATGCTAGTGTACCTATCGATGTGTTTTGCACGCGACTAGTGCTTTTAGCGGGCGCTTTGTAGTAGTAGTAGTCTAGCTATGTCGTATAGGCAGACATGCTATATAGCGCTAATGTTTTGTAGTACCTATACTAGCTATCAATGAAGAATCAATGCTAACCAAGGCTAGTTCTACTAGCGGTATTTTAATAGCATACCGCTAGTAAGCTAAAAGTACTGCTAGCTAATAGGAAAGCGTAGTTTTAGGGGTAGCTAAATTTAGATGACACTCGCGCATTACAAGATACTATAAACATTACGTCCTCTCTTTCTTCTACATTAATAGACGCTACGTAGCTACATTAGATAGTAACTCGCAGTATGTGCATGTTTACATGCTATAGATATTATCCTTTACTAACATGCTACTAGACCTATACGACTAAGAAGGATATATCGCGCTCTGTTCTCTGCCGATCCTTTAAGTCGCGTCCTTCTTTAATCATGCCTTTAAAGAAAGACAGACAATAGAGGTCATGTTCCGCGTTATCTAGTAGCGGTTCGAATTACAATCTAGCGAATGATTTAGAAGACCTACTAAGCAACGATAGCGATAGTGTAGACGATAGTAACGAGGAGATAGCTAACTAGGAGCATGAGGATTTTATAGTGCCTAAAGCCTATACGAAGGCGACTAATGTAAGAAGCTACCTGTATACGGCGGCTATGCTAACATGCATACAGATGACGACATACTAGTTACGAAGAGACTAGATGCATAAGCGGTCATCCTTACTACTAAGGCGGAATCGGCCTTACAAGAGGCCTTAGTTATCATCTTGTGACGCGCGACAAGATAGTAGCAGACCTAAGAGTAATAGGGTAAATACATAGTAGCTAAGCATCTGTTAAGGCTATTATAATAGCCGACCTACTAATCACAGGAGCGACGGCAGTAGTCAAAACTACCGTAATAGCAAGTCTCGTAGCTACTAGGGCGATAATAGTAGTCAAAGTTAGTCTAGGAGCTAGCCGAGTAGCCGTCAAGGCCATAACAGTAGCTAGACTACAAACTCTGACTAAGGATACGACTACTCTAGTAGCGAAGATATACATAGTAGCCCTCCTGTACATAAAGACAAGTTAATCGAGCCTTTGCTTGTTAAAGTCTAAGAACTCTCTTAGATAGACGCTTTTCGAGGGCAGAAGGGCATGTCTATGCTATACCCTATAGCTCCTACTTACTAGCTAAGTTATAAGCATATTGCAATAGACTAGTAGCTTATAGCGCGTAATATGCTAGGGATAAAAGGTCGAGTTAGCTCGAGGCTAGACGACGTAGATTTAGATACTATAAGTACCTGCGTAGGTCCTATGAGGAGGTGCTAATGTTAGGGGCGTAGATAAGGCAGAGGTTGCGTTAGTGTCGTAACATCTACACGAATAGGGTCAGAGAAGCTATACTCGCATAGTCTGGCAAGGTAGACAATAAGTAGGGTTTAAAGGACTAGGCCGCAGACATGTTAATAGAAAGCAGATTCGAATGCTAGAACGAAGAAGAGGTAAGGAGAGAAGGCTTAGATGTCATCGAAAGCGCTAACATGTCACAGGACTAGAGGCTCGTGATCTTTTGTATGAAGAAGGCGTTCTTCTAGTTTAATTAGAAACTAGCATAGAATCCTTTAGAGTTACGCAAGGTAAACGCTTTCATGTTAAACAGCATGTATGCTACTATTACATACCTACTAGCCTAGATCAGAAATAGCCCTTTAGGGTTAAGACGAAGGCTAGCAAGACAAGATAGGTTCTAGTTAGTAGTGTCGATATCGATGATATCTTTAAGGGGAAGAAGAGGTATTAGGAAGAGCTCGATGCTAACAGACAGGAGGTCATTATAGCGACTATCACGGCATGTATATTAGGGGGGGAGGACAAAGGCAAGACAGCACTACTAGTGTAGGCGGCGCTAGCTATCAAGAAGGATCGCGGCATGACAGGCTTAGAGAGGGAATACAAGGACTTACAGAGGCGAAAGGTACTACGCGAGAATAGTACGTAGGAGACATTATCGAGAGGGCCTATGCTAACTTCTACTAGGTCGTACGCAATTGTTAGGTTAGCGTAGTATTAGCCTAGCACGAGGATCAAGCTAGGCCTTAATGTCTTTAATAGTAGGTATTTGTAAGCATGTAGCGGATGTTTAAGCAGACACTAATAGAGGGAGTAAGTGCCATAATAGCAAAAGGGCAAATGTTAGTAACTATGGTAGTAAGGCAAGCGATTATGACAGTGACGACTAGCCGATGCAGGGACTAGAGGAGCCATTGTTACGGGACATACTACATGATAGTATCATGACAACGAGGTTAGTTTCTCGTCTAACATCATGGCCATGATTACTAACATGTACTTGTCTAGTACAAAGGCTACTATAGTTAATAAGCTTCGACCTAGACACACGCAAGATGAAAGGTTAGTAGCCTTAGCGCGTCGTGAGGGCTAGCTATTACTAACGAGGCGGAAGTAGCGAGAGGCCTAAGCTACAGAGTAGGCGGTTAATCATGACTAGTGTAGACAAGCGGTATAGACAAGGCGACAAGGTCTTTAATGATGTAACCTTTAAGAAGCTACAGGAGAGGCAAAATAGTAGCGCTTTAGGAGAGTCGGTAGTAGTAAAGGTAAGCTAGTAGAACGGAATAGAGGATAAGGGCAAATAGAAGAGTCATATGTAAGGGCTAATACAGGATGTGTAGATAGTGTGTAGTAGCTATGCATTTGTTACTAGCTATACTAATTAAGGTCTTTAGGCGTAAGGCGCAAGTCAGATATAGCAGCTTGCTTGAATTCAAGAGGCGTCGTAAGAGCTACGTTTAAGCTGTATATGTGTTTAGTGTTAGCAAATCTGCTTAATTTACGTTATATGTCAGATTTAGTGTTAAAAGTAAAAGAGCATAGTGCGACAATAACAGGATATGTAGTATTAACTAGAATCATGAACTTAACGTCTATTACATGCAAATTGTTTTGATTTAAGTAGCTTGGCTTACATGCCCAAGCTACTTGCCGCTAGTATACTGCTAGTAGTAAGTTACTTACTAGTAGCATTCTTGTACTCTAAGCTACTTGCGTCCGCGACACGAGTAGCTTAGGAGGGGCCGAGTTTCTCGGGGGTATATACAAGCAGGCCAAGTTAGACGAGTAGGTAAGTAAGCTAAGTAACACAAGTTACTTAGTCTACTTAGGGCCTTGATTTTCGAGATGTACAGAGGAGCTACGAACAGAGTACGTAGTTAGCGGGTACGTAGAGCCTATTGTTAAAGTACTACAAGTCGCCTAACTTAGTCTAGTAATTTAGACTGCCTATAGTATCCTAGAGGGCTACACCCTTATTAATTCACTCTAATTCTCGCCCGTGTAACTGCTGAATAAGTCTCGAGACTTCTTTAAAGGGTTCTTTAGACATTACATGCTTACTACATGTAAGCTAGTTAACTACCGCACAGATCGAGCTAGACATAGTCGCTATAGCCGCTAGATAGGAGGGTTTATCGCTAGCGGAGGCTACAAGGCCCTATTAGACCCGCAGTTAACCTATAAGAGGAGCTAATAACAGGTCGCTACCCTATACTACAAGCTTCGTCTGTAGCGTAGGGAGGAAGGACTGTCGGCTAAACCCGTCTTCCTAGAACGATGCTAGATAACGAAGTTAAAGCTAGTAAGGAAAGTTGCCTACCTTGCTTGCTAACTACTTAGCTGCTTTACACCCATGAAGCCGCGAAGGCTGTTATAGTTAGTAAGTACCTTAATAGGGTACGCTACGCCTTTAAGGTAGGGTCGGTACTCCTTAAAGCTGTTAACAATACCTAAAAGCTCTTAGTTATAAGTCTCGTAATTAAGCTTAGCGCCCTACATCTTCCGCGACTAGAAGGCAATTAGGTACTATTACGCACTACCTTTGTGTAACTAGAGCTACGATATAATTGCGGCTATTACGAATTTCGAAGCATTAGTCTCTATTCGGATCTTCGTAATAGGGTCAAAGTGCTAAAGTATAGGTGTAGTTTAAAAGCTGCTTCAAGTTTAGAGAAAGCCTTGCTCTAAGCCTCCTCCTAAGGTACTATCCCTAGCTTTTTACCTCGAATCGTGCCCTTTGCGAGAGCCGTGAGAGGAGCCACGATCTTCGAACAGGATCGTATGAATCTGCGATAGAAGTTAGTAAATCCTAGGAACACCTGTACTTCTTAGAAAGTAGTTAGCTACAGCTACTCTGCGATTACAGACACCCTTCTGTTATCTATGATATAACCCTAAGGTTCCTCTAAGTTACCGCATTAAGGCCCCTATAGTTAGCGTATAGGCGGAGCGTGTTATCCTTCTTTAGGGTAAACATTACTAACGCTCTAGCCTCGCTGTCGCTTCGTCGGATCCACGCGTTCTTTTGCACCTTGTAGAGGTAGTCTCGAAGTGTTTTGAGCTAAGATTCCGACATAGGGTACAGAGGTCGATGCGGAGGATTGTAATCTTCCTTGAGGTTAATCGCATGCTCTATGTCTAGGGCCTAGGCATAGGCTGCAGCCTCTGCGTCAAAAATATTAGCGTATTCTTCTAACTTAGGCAGAAGGGTAACGTCTTCCTCACATTCTGTATGCGGACTACATACACACATTAGACCTTCTTTATGTCCTTATAGAAGCTATATGCGTCACGCATCCTTACCGCAGGAACTTTGCCTATAGAGCTAATAAACTAGTTATTAGTAGCTCTATTAATAACGACTCCCTGCTTATAGCGCTATAGGCGGCCTAGTAGGAGCTACTTATTAGGAACGTCTTTAGCGTAGAAGACTTCGTTAATCTCGCGCTCTTCTCCTAAGGAGTCCGCGAGTTAGAGGCGCACATTATACGTGCCTCGAGCCGCTACGCCTTCGCCTTAAAAGGACTTCATAGTAGGCAGCAGGGCTCCTAGGATTAGCTTTAAACTAAGCTATACGATTACCTGCTAGGGTATCATGTTAACCTCCGCAAGGTCGTCTAACATATAGTCTACTAGCTTAAGCGAGCCATTAACTCGGACTATACCGGATAGGCGCTAGGTAGGCTACAAGTGTACACTATCGGTAACAGACAGCTTAGACACCCGCGGTAGCCATTCGGTTGTCTCGGGCTTGTCCTTCTTTTGCCTCCTCTCTAGGGAGGTTTCGGACACCTTGTTTACCTTCTTCCTATTACTTCGTTAAGGATAGCAAGCTACCTAGTAGTCCTTTACTCTATAGATGTAGTAGCTGCTTAGAGGCTTCTCGCTACTATCTTTAGGCTTAGAGGGCTTGCTTCTCCAGAATAAACTACCGCGTTAGACGTGACCCTTAGGGCGCTTGTAATAGCGGCCCTTTAGTAGGTCCTTAGGGCTTAAACGCTTATTGTCCTTGCCGCCCGATTTTCCATTTCGCTTTAAGGTAATCTCTATACATGTCGTAAGGGACACGAGGTCTTGCCGAGTTGTCAGAAGTTCATGAAAAGTCATGATTATGTTCCGAAGATTGTCATTAAGCTTAACAAGTAGGTACTGTATGCGTTACATCTAAGTATAGGGTAGCATCTATCTCTTAAGCATAGCGAGATAGGTAGCAAAGCTAGAGGTAGTTTGTCCCTTCCTATGCCTAGCCTTCTTATACTTGACAGACATAGTAAGGGTATAGTTACCTAGATCCTTGACCTAGTTAACATAGAACTAGCGAAAGTCCGCCTATGTATACGATCTGTTGTATACCCGCATAAGGTTATACTACTCATGCTAATTGTTACGAGGTTCCTTATCCTCTTTAAGCTACATTATACTAAAGGCGACCTGTTTATCCTCTATAGAATCTCCGCGTAAGTTAAGCATGAAAACTACCTTACATGCCTGCAAGGAAGTTCAAGCCTCCTTTAAGGTGTCTCCCTTAAACGGCTTCAGGTTGCGTGCGTTACGACTGCCTCCTAGTTAGCCTACTATAGCCCCGAATTTAGGCACTAGATTTGCAGGTACATACAGAGAGTCTATACCTGCTAGTATGTTGTCTTTACGGGTCTCTCGCGTAAAATCTCGCTAGATTTCTTCATCCGCTAGTTTATTAGTACTACTTATAGCGACGTCTTCGTCGTCCTCGCTGTTGTCGCTACTAGAAGGGGTACGGCTCTAGCTCTAGTTTATAAGGTAGTCCGCGACCTAATTGACAATTATGGCCACAAGGGCTAGGTTAATAGTTAGGGTTAGCTGCGGTCCCTATACGGGGGATCTACTACCTTGTCTACTACGTAATTAGCCTTTAGCAGAAACGTCGTTTAATGTAGTGTCGCTCGCAGGGGGTACTCCTGCAGGCTAGTTACTTAGGCTAGCTTCGCTATCGCAGGCGCTTAGGATAGCGCTTACTACGCGTTAGTTACAAGTTCGTAGTACTCTAGACATATCGTAGTATTCTCTACTAGACTGCAAAGTAGGGGGGAGAAAGCAGAACTAATATAGATGTATATAATATGAAGATATCTCGTAGTATGACAGAGTAATCCGACCTTTTAATAGGTACAAGATAGCGCTACTTTCTGCTTATCATAGACGTAGCGCTAGAGGTACTTAGAACCCCCGACGCCTCTTAGTTAGGGGAAGCATGTCCGAGCCTAACCCCGCAGGGGTATCGTAGAGTCAGGAAGCTCCTATAGGGGTACCGTAGGGTTAGCAATATAGTAGCATCCTACGTCAAGCATTAATCCTACTTAGATAACATACAAGCTAACGTATGTACGAAGAACCCCCTTACTATGTGTAGTAGGGTCACTACATGCTAAGGGCGGGCATCGGAACCTATGCAGCTCTAATGGCCCCCTAGTATTAGCCGTGTCATTAAGAAAGGACAAGCTTATGAATTATAGACAGGAGGGCGTGTTTATTAGGTACGTCGAAGGCACTACTAAGATATAGAAGGTTTAGTCGCTAGACATGAAGAAGGTTATTATAATAGGTCAAATTCTTCGAAGAAAGTAAGGGGGGTAATTTGAATCTTAGCTTTACTCTGAAGAATTAGAGTAGCTCTATACTAACGTAACGGGTAGTTAGACGTCTGCCTAAGAAGCTATCTACCCTAAACCTAGCATAGGTATCCCGCAAGATTACGACACATGTCTATGTACTACCTAAAGCTAAGACTAACAAAGTCATTAAGAGACATGATCTCGACTCTAAGCATAAGTCAGAGCATGCGAAAGAGCTAGGCTAGCCGCTAGAGGCATCAGAAGTGTTAAACCTACTAGTTATACTACCTGCAGCACTTAGCAAGAGGATAATAGTAAGGTTAGAGGCACCTAAGGGCGTCAGAGTCAGAGATGTAGTGTATAATCTAAGATGGTTAAGCGAGGTTACTAGCAAGAAAGGTCGTAATCAGAATGACGATAGTAGGCAAGAAAAGGCAAAAAGGATAATAGAAACTATCTACAGCTTCATTACAATTCATGATGCTATGATAAAATCAAGCATAGATAAGGACACCTACTAGTATAAGGGCGACTAGGTTGCATTTACTACATAGGTAGAAGAATATAGCTTAGTAGTAGTAGGATCTAGAATGTAACTATTAGAGAAGATACCTGTCCTAAAGACGTACGAGCAGGCTATCTCTAACAAGAAATAGGGACACCTATAGTTAGAGGCTCTCTAGGCAGAGACTAGAGTACTTAAGGGTAACTAGACATACAAAACAATAGTTGCACTAAAGGATACTTACCTAATTACGCTAAAATGGGTCTTTAATGTAAAGTATAACATAGATGGATTAGTTAACAAATTCAAAGCGCGGCTAGTAGCTAGAAGCTTTAGTTAGATCCTTAGAGTTAACTTTAAAGACACCTTTGCTCTAATAGTTAGACATAATACTATTCAGATCTTTATAGCTATAGTCTGCATGAATAACTAGGAGTTACACTAGGTTAATGTTAATAACGCCTTTACTAAATTAGTCCTAAAGGAACGCATTCTGATACGAGCTCTACTAGGTGTAAAGGTTAACCCTAGCGAGGTATTAAAGCTCCTAAAAGGTCTATATAGCTTAAAGTAAGTAGCCCGAGACTAGTCCTAGCTATGCGAGGGAAAGATCAAGAAGATTAGCTTTTGTTAGAGTAAGGCAGACCCCTACCTTTTCGTCTATAATACTTAAAAGCTAATAATCTTAGTTAATGTTAATAACATTACAATTAGAGCTAAGAGCATAGGCAATGTAAATTAGTTAGTTTGCCACATTCTTTAAGATTAAGGACCTAGGTAAGGCAACATACCTGCTAAATGTTAGAATAGTTAGAGACTAAAAAGTAGGTACCTTGCGGCTAGATTAGACGTACTATGTTAACAAAGTTCTAGACAAGCTCATAATGACTAAGGAGAGCGCTACACTAACCCGATTGCTAATAGACAGCTTTGATGCAATTAGACTATTAGGGCCTAACAAAGTCAGAGTAAATTGCAAGGAGTACTAGGAGGGTATTAGGAGATAGATATACGTAGGTATTCTAACCTAACTAGACATTACGTTTACGCTTAGAAGATTAAGCTAGTATATGTTAGACCTAGCTTAGCATGATTAGCAAGCCCTAAAGAAGCTAGGAAGATACATGCGCTTGACAAATGACCTTAGGATTATCTATATAGTAAAGGGTTAGAGAATACTAGAAGCATACTCTAACTCTAACTATGTAATAGATTAGACAGATCGTATATTAGTCCTAGGTAGTGTCTACCTACTAATAGGAGGTCTAATATCTTAGGCAAGTAAGAAGCGGAAGTTAGTAGCTAGATCTATAATAGAAGCAGAATACATAGTAATAGCAAGATATGCAAAGTAGTTATAGTTCCTATGTGTCATAAGTGTTAGGAGTACTATAGGTTACAGGATCATGAGGGTCCTAAGTGCTATGAGTTATAGGCATAGTCATAGGAGAAAGGATCTGTTACGTGAGGACAGATCCCTAGATCTGTAGGGTTAGTCTACAGATCTACAGGCCTGTAAGGGAGAAGGGATCTGTCACGGGATAATAGACCCTCGGATCTATAGGGTTAGTCTATAGATCTATAGACACGGATCTGTTAGGTCTATCGACAGATCTAACAGAGCTGCTCTGTCTCTCTAGTATATAGGGATAGCTTTAGGACAGGCAGTTAGGAGCTTCGTGCTTAATTCAATTCCCTTTCCCTAGGGGATAGTTAGTTACAAGGACAATTACTATTGTCGATATTCTTCATAGCTCTACGAGTCTAACACCTAGTTACCTTCCTGCTATTAGTACCTACCCTTATGACATTTTAAGCACTACTTCTAAGGAAGTATTAGGGGACTCGTCAAGCGCTTAACATACGCCTATGTTAAGTAGTTCTTTAGCTGTTAGTTTTACTTCTAGCGATAGTTAACTAACACCACGAGAACAAGTTGCTAGTATACCTCAAATTACGTAGTAGCTCAAATCTATTCACCTTAGCGAGATGGCTCTAGCATCTGTCGCAGGTTTAACTACCGGGAATAGACATGGCAATAACAGCTTTAAGATAGGAAGCCCTACAGAGTTTATAGGACAATAATCTCAAGTCGAGATGTTTATCCTATAATGCTAGTTAGCATTTAACGTAGATATAGAACAGTTTACGACACATCATAAGCGAATGATGTACATTGTCTCTTACCTGAAGGGACTAGCGTTTAAGTTTATCTAGCCTTATCTAACAGATGATCTGGATTACGTTAGTAACGTCGAAGCTAGGAAGACAATAACTAGGGAGATTCTCAACTTAGACAAGTCTTTGTTTAAGGCATTACGCGAAGCTTTTAGGCTTAGTAATAAGCAACAGGAGGCCGAGAGAGCTCTCCTAGGAATCTAGTAGAAGGGTTCTGCTATTAAGTACCGCGTGGACTTTTAGACCCTCTCTGCTTGAGTTAACTAGAATGATAATGCTTTAGCCGCTTAGTTCTACTAGGGACTAAAGGAGACGATGAAAGACGAAATTGCCTGAGGAGATCGGCTAACGACATTCAAGGAAATAAGCAATCTCGCGATTAGAATCGATAATCGCATCTAGAAACGACAGCAAGAACGACAACATAGAAATCGCAAGCTAGCACAGTCTAACTATAAGGTCTAACGATTAGCACTAAAATAGCGAAGCGATTACTATAGTCTCTAACCTATAGAGTTAGATGCGACTAAGGGGCGTCTAAGGAATAGACCCTAAGGAAAGCCATAGAAGGGCTCTCCTCCCTAGAATAGTCTGAAGAAGCCATTCGACAAGAGTAATCTCGAGTGCTACAACTGTAGAAAGAAAGGACACTTTGCCCGCAAGTGTTTTGCTAAGAAGCAACGACAGGAACTGCCTAGGATAGAGCAGGCTCGCGCGACAATAACAGCGCCTTAGCAAAAGGCTGCTGCTACTTAAGAACCGGACTATGCTATACTTACTTAGACTACATGCTACGACGACAATTGTCGAATTCACATGAGTGATAAAGATAGTTCCGGATAGTACCCTAGCTAAAACAAGGCATAGTCGATCTATGCGCTAAGGGGTACAACTTCTAGTGCGATAGTCCTGAGGCAATAGGAGCTAGAAGAAGAAGAAGAAGGTTCGGAGGACAACTACGAGCTTGTCGAAGCCGTCATTCCTGATTCCAAGGAAGACGAGAGCATAGAGCGATAGGCCATGCCGCCGCATGACATTAGGCTCGATATTATCCGAATCATACAGAACTAGTAGGCTTAGGCTTGCCTATAGATTAATAGAGTACAACACGTTTACTAGCTTTAGTATGACGAACTAGCCGACTGTATGCGACGATACCTAAGGAGACTACTAGTCGTAGCTTAACCTCACGCGCATCAGAAAGTTGTCTAAGAAATTGTACTATTCGGGGTAGAGTTTACGCCCTAGGGAGGCTACCTAACCTACGAAGGTATTCAGATTTCACGAGCGCTACGACTCTAAGTCTACTACTTAAAGATAGAGTACGCAAGAAACGCGTAGGAACAGCGAGGCCAAGGGCGAGAACGACCTCTTAGGCTAGAGAACGGTAACGCTTAGAGAAGAAGCCGAGACCGCACGATCCCTGAACTAGTCTGTGAAGACAGTTATTCGGGAAACGACGAGGTCCGCTAGAATTAGACCTACAGACAGACTAGACAGGGCTGTAACGATATGCCGCGATTAGCGCCAGATACGCGAACAACCTTAGAGTATAGGTACACATTAACGAGACGCTAGCTAGGGCCTTAATAGATTCAGGATGTACTAGAATCTTCATGACGCCTAAGTTCGCTAGGACAGCTAGGATAAAGCTACAGGCGAAGACGAATGCTTTCTTGCTACAAGCGATTAATAGAAAGCCGGTTACGTACAACTAAGGAGTAGTTGACGAAGAGACCGAGATGATGCCTCTACGGATAGGACGCTACTAAGAGATGCTCTAGTTTGACATTACAGAGTCACTAGGCTTAGATGTAGTACTAGGGTTACTATAGCTAAGAAACGCTAACCCCTATATCGACTAGAAGAATGAGAGGATCTAGTTCCTAGAACTCTTAAGATCGATACCTCTACCTGTAGTGCATGACGTACTAGGCAAGATCGAAATATGTGTTATGACTTCAAGCGAGATAGTAGCCGCTATCAAGGATCTAGAACAGGAAGTGTACGTCCTATAGGTTAAAGTAACGCAAACAGAAGTCAGGGTCGAATTCATAGTTCCTAATGAGTATAAAGAGTTCGCTACTCTTTTCAAGGAAGAACCCGACTAAGAAGCTCTGCTAGAACACTAGGAGTAGGACCACGGGATACCCTTACTCCCTAGTAAGACACTAATGAAGCAATTAGTTCGCCTGTTATTAGCGTCGAAACTAGAGATTCTCCGGAAATACCTAGAAGACAACCTCTAGAAAGGCTTTATCCGCGAGTCGTAGTCCCTAGCCGGATATCTGATCCTGTTTATGCCTAAGGGGAAAGATGACTAGCGACTCTACGTAGATTATCGTAGATTAAACGACATCATAATAAAGAATAGTTATCCGCTTCCTTTGCTCTTAGAATTACAGGACCGCCTACAAGGAGCAATGTAGTTCTCGAAGTTCGACATACCTAGAGTGTATAACCGAATTCAAATTAAGGAAGACGAAGAATAGAAGACTACGTTCCGAACTAGGTTCAGACACTACGAGTACATAGTCATGCTATTTAGGTTAACAAATGCCCTAGCTACATAGCAGGCATTTATTAACAACGTGCTACGAGAGTACCTTAACGTCTTTGTGGTTATATACCTAGACGACATCCTTGTCTACTTACGGACAATCGAAGAACATAGGACTTACGTACGTAAGGTACTTTAGAAACTCTAGGATTACTAGTTAAAGGTTAAGCCTTAGAAGAGCGAGTTTCACAAGCAGGAAGTACAATTCCTTAGCTACGTAGTAGCATGGAATGGAATCAAGATAGACACTAACTAAGTCGTAAAAGAGTAGCTTACACTAACTAATGTTAAGGAAGTATGGTTCTTCCTTAGGTTCGCTAACTTCTACTAAAGATTTGTAGCAAACTATTCGAAGATTGCGGCACTACTTACGACTCTTACTACAAAGGATACACTATTCGTGTAGGACGACGCCTAACGGAATGCCTTCAAGGAACTTAAGCGACAATTTACAGATCAGCTAATCTTACTTGTATTCGACCTAGATAAGCCTATCACAGTCGAAACAGATGCCTCTGACGTAGCACTCGGGGCATGCTTAAGTTAACTAGGACCGAGTAGACGACTACAGCTAGTCGCCTACTACTCGAGGAAATTGTCTAGACCTGAACTCTAATACGACGTCTACAACAAAGAACTTCTAGCCATAGTAGACGCCTATAAGGCCTAGCAAGTCTACTTAGAAGATTCTAAGCACTAGGTCACAGTCTACACAGACTATAAGAACTTGCGATACTTTATAACGACAAAAGAATTAAACTGACGACAGGTTCGGTAGAGTAAGGAGCTCTCTAGTTTTAACTGTAAGATCGTCTATCGTAAGGGGACTGATAACGCGCGCGCCGATGCACTTAGCTACTAGACAGACTACATGAAGGGCGTGAAGCAGGAGAAACATGCTGTTCTCTAGGAAAATAGCGATAGCACGCTAGGAGTTAACCGACTCGCGGCTACGACTGTCACATAGACTAGTGAATTTCAGGACGACCTGAAGAACGCGCTAGTCTACGACCTAACTACACTCGCTGTCCGTAATGACATTAATAGACAGGAGGATTAGGAAGACAAAGACGGAATCCTTCTGTTTCAAGGATTAGTATATGTGCTAATGTCTTTACAATTAGAGCTACTACGACTCCGACATGACGTACCTTGGGCAGGACACCCGGGAGTGTCTAAAATGAAGCAAATTCTCTAACAAGAATATTACTTCCCTAGGATAAGCAAGGTAATCGAGGACTACGTCTGTCGATATGTAACTTGCTAACAAAGTAAGCATAACTGTCACAAACTATATAGGCTACTATGACTACTTAAGGTACCTTAATGGCTATAGGAATCGCTTGCCATGGATTTCATTGTTAAACTACCTTAGTCGAGAGAACCCGCTACGAATGAGTTCTTTAATAGGATCATAGTAGTAGTCGACTAATTCACTAAGTTTAGGAAGTTTATCCCTTACTACGAAGACTTTAAGACTAAAGATATCGCGCATGTCTTCATTAAATAGGTAGTAGTACTACACGGCATGCTATAGGACCTAGTAACGGATCGAGGATCCGTGTTTACCTCTAACTTCTAGAGAGCCCTAATGAGACAATTCTAGGTCAAACATCGACTAAGTACTTCCTTCTACCCTTAGACAGATAGACAGACAGAATGTCTAAATTAGACGTTAGAATAGTACCTTCGATCCTATGTGAATAGGGACTAGAACAACTAGGTAGAGTTGTTGCTAATAGCATAGCTCGCATATAATAGTACTCTAGTAGAGTCGACAGGACTCTCGCCTTTTCAGATAGCATATAGATCAGCTATAGAAGACATCCCGGACGTCTTAGCTAGTAATCCGAACCTAGTAGCACTCAGACGAGTAGAACATCTACGCTGACTGCAAACAGAAGCACGACTTGACCTGTAGTTGTATTAGTAGAACATGGCATAGTACGCGAATCGTAAGAGAATTAAGGGACTAATTCTAAAGGAGGGGGACAAGGTGTATCTCCTCCGCTGTCACATTAAATTAGACAAGCCAAGTAAAAAACTAGACGCTGTAAAACTAGGACCATTTAGGATTAAGGCTAAGAAAGGACTAGTTAATTTTGAGTTATAGCTACCTAAGCAGATAAGAATACACCCTGTGTTCTATGTCTCTCTGCTAGAACAAGTAGCGCTAGACGCTACACTACAAACAGAACCCTTACTACTTGACCCTAAAGTAGAAGAACCCAAGTACTCTGTCGAGAAGATTGTCGACACTCGCTAGCGGGACAGACAGCGAGAGTACTTAGTAAAATGGGAAGGATATAGGAGTACCAAGAACACCTAGGAACCCCTAGAACATCTGCGAAACTGTTAGCAAAAGATACGGAGTTTCGAGAAAGGAACGAACCTAGGAAGAAGATCCTAAGCTACGACTAGACTCCTGCAGGACGCCGTCAGTCGGCTCGGCTATCACTCTATCCAGGAAACCCTAATATAAGGCGTTAGTAAAA
Organism: Teratosphaeria epicoccoides; assembly: GCA_021401465.1. Lineage (NCBI taxonomy): Eukaryota > Fungi > Ascomycota > Dothideomycetes > Mycosphaerellales > Teratosphaeriaceae > Teratosphaeria > Teratosphaeria epicoccoides. Next base: position 45,816 of record JADDMT010000043.1, read on the forward strand.
CCCTCTATTACGCTCTATGTCGTAGGACTAAGAGCGAGACCTGCCGAAGGATCTAGGTCGAGAAGGAACCTAGCCTGCAAGAGAGCCTGTTCTTTGGCCTCATCCTCCCTAATCTCCCGCTCCTTAAGAGCGCGACTATCCTCGACCTCCTAGTCGACCGCGTCTAACTGTTTTTAAAGATGTATCTCCTTTGCATGCGCCTCTCTATTATCTTCTGCGAAGCCTCGGCTAGGACTGCCTTTGCACGATCGAGATTAGTAATTAGTCTTTTCTGCTAATTACCTAACTTCTTCTATTCGACCTCTGTTACCTTCGCGTCGTAACTTCGATAGTTACTAAAGTGACATTACGAACATTTCCCTAAGGAAATATGTACCTAACAAACAAGCTTTAACTCTTAATACTAAGTATAGGACTTTATGCTGTCCTAGCCCTAACGATAGATTCGATTCGCGCGGCGTTTACGTTTCTACGTTAAAGGGGCGTTAGTGTCTAGGATGACACAAGGCAGTAATGTAGAAAGAGAAGACATCATAGCATAAAAGGAAATGACAAGAGAAACCCCGTACTAATAAGGTAGCTTAGGGACGAGCTAGGCTAAGAGGGGGATAGTGTCATGAGTATTAGGAGTACTGTAGGTTACAGGATCATGAGGGTCCTAAGTGCTATGAGTTATAGGCATAGTTATAGGAATAAGGATCTGTCACGTAAGGACAGATCCCCGGATCTATAGGGTTAGTCTACAGATCTATAGGCCTACAAGGGAGAAGGGATCTGTTATGGGATAACAGACTCTCGGATCTGTAGGGTTAGTCTACAGATCTACAGACATGGATCTGTTAGGTCTGTCGACAGATCTAACAGAGCTACTCTGTCTCTCTAGTATATAGGGATAGCTTCAGGACAGGTAGTTAGGAGCTTCGTGCTTAATTTAATTCCCTTTCCCTAGGGGATAGTTAGTTACAAGGACAATTGCTATTGTCGATATTCTTCACAGCTCTACGAGTCTAACACCTAGTTACCTTCCTGCTATCGGCACCTACCCTTATGACACTATGTTAGATTCTCTGAGATATGAAGATAGAGTGACACATTAGTTAGAGCCTACTTATTAAGGAGCAGATGAAGTTTGCGATTAGGTTACCTATAGTGTAGCTACAAGGAGACAACTAAGCGGTAATTACCCTTGCTAGGGATGCTTACGTAAGCGAGAGGTTAAAGCATATTAACATAGTCTACTATTACTAATACGATCTGTATAAGAAGGGAATCATATCTATTAGCTATGTTAAGACCTCTAACATAGTTACTAATAGTCTAACGAAGCTAAAACTAGGAACCTAGTTTAACAGAGTAGTAGAGTAGCTTTAGCTAAGGAAGTAGCTTTTTAGTTCTTATTACGCATATGTCTACTACTAGATAGTAGTACTACGATTACACTAGATAACCTACTACCTTAGGAACCTTATTTGTTAACTAAAATCTCTACCTAATAAGTTACATTACTTACAACTTACACTAGGACTACGAGAACTACTACTACTATGCTAGGATTAAGAGCTCTGACTACTACGCTAAGGCTAAGAACTCTGACTACCTCTGCGAGGCTAAGAGCTCTAACTACTACGCTAAGGCTAAGAACTCTAACTACCTCTGCGAGGCTAAGAGCTCTAACTACTAGGCTACTTGCTTGTAAGGGCCGGTTTCCCGCTAGCTCGGGGCCTACTACTAGGATAATACAAGCTTGTTTCGGAGATACCCGACTAGTTAGAGGTACCTAGATAATACTAACTAGAGTTAGAGACCTCTAACAAATTAGTAAGCGTAACCTAATAATAATCTCACAGATTATTGTATGTAGTAGCGCGCTCTTAACGATTAGCCTTAGCAATCCTATATAATGGATCGATGCAACTAAACTAAGGAGGAGGAGCTTAAAGAGCTAAAGGCAACTATAGCCTAGGCCTCTGCATAGTAGCTAGAGGGCTTAGACCTATAGAATGTAAAGCCTAACATACTAAATATAGACTCTAACTCTAACGTAGAGTACTATAGCTAGTAGCATACTAACTAATCCTAGGAAAGTTTAGCTTAAGCTTATTAGGAGGCTAAGCAGGAGATAGCATTCTGATATCGCTAGAGCGCTAGTCGCGAGTACTGCTAACACGCTAGTCACTTAGGCTCCTACAAGTAGTTATGCTCATGCTAGTTATGTAGGTGTCAGTAGGCGGACGCCTAGTTAGAGGAGCGAAGGGGCGTAGAGACAAGGTCACTATTCGCTCCTAACTCTTAGTAATCTAACGACTAATAACGTTAGAGGATGCTATACTCTAATGACTAGACATAGGGCTCTAAATAAGGCTTATATTCCAGAGCATTGTATTTAGAACAGATTAGGTCTAATGTAACCGCTATAGTGTAGTAGGCTCCTTAATTGATAGCGACTCATCCTTGACAATTAGTAGGATAGGAGTACAAGTGTAGCGAGGAGGCACATAATGCCTACCCTAGACTCGACAAGTTAGAGCATTAATTCTCTCGCTAAGGCGGTTCAAGCTACGATTAGTTACCTAATCGCTAACTGTTAATTCTCTGCTAATAATACTCTGCCTAGCGTAAGCTTCTTCTACCTAGCAAAGATAGACAAGGGTCCTACGAGTAATAAGATCCTCTAGGTTATACTCTTACTTAGCATCTAGCGCTAGACGAGGCCTAGTAGGCTAGAGACCCTCTCTAAACTACTTAATAAAGAAGTCTTCTACGTTATAATTAGTAACCGGATTAGTTAGATCATTGACATGAAGGAGCAAGTCACAATGTACGTGCTCGCTATACTAATCTTATATGCGTAGTTCTTAACTATGCTGCCTCTTAATGTCGCTCTAACTGGGCAAACGAGGCGTATTCCGCCTTGAAGGTCGCTAAAGGGTTAGCGGAGCAGGTAGATTACGAACTAGTAGATCAGAACGTAGACTAAGGTTATAAGTACCCGCTAGGTTAGGGAACTCGCTAGCTAACAGCAAATCACGACTCCTCCTACTAGGCGAAAAATTACTCTAATTAGCTAGATTGTCGCCTAGCTTGTCTAACCTAGTATACAGCGAATACTACCTCTTCTGATTCTTCTAAAAGTAATTAGTATACAAGCCTTAAAGATAAGGGTTACTTAGATTAGTAGCATATACGCTATATAGCTTACTATAGTATCTGCTAGACCTAGTTCTATACTAATGTTAGTATATACGCTAATTAGAGCTACCTATAGCGAAGCTCGCAGCGATTAGTGTAGTACTATTCAGAGTGTTTAAGTTATAGTGCTTAGGACCTAGGTCGTTTGTAAAGGTAGTACTCTATTTAGAGACATAGTACTATGTTACTTTGTTCTTAAACGAAGATAGTACCTTGCTAAAGCGGCTAAAGTTATTAGCTTTATGAAGGAAGCAAATACACACCTAGAGCTTACTAAGACTAAGAGTCAGATGCCTTAAGTCGTTAGAGCTACTAAAAGTTAGTTATAGTTAGAGAAGCTAACTATACTAGATAACCTACTAGAGCTCGATAATCTATGCAAGCTTTACGTTAAACAAAGTACTATCTAGTAGGACTAGGAGCATACCTCTCTGTAGAGCTATGTTAATGTGTCAAAGAAGCTATAGTTAGTAGTTAATAATGATAAGAAAGAGAAGGATAATTAAGAAGAGAAGGTAGACTTTATATAAAGTTAGACTTACCTATAAAAGTAGAGTAAACACATAAATTTGCGAACATATAAGCGAGAATGCTCTAGCGTATTATTCTCTTTTACAATAGCATTAATCTAGTAGTACAAGCATGCTACGACAAACATCTTCACTAGTTAGACAAATAATAGATTAGAAGTTAGTAGGAGTATACGAAGTATACTAGTATATGTCTAAGTAGGAGTGTTAAAGTGTGATAGGTAGTAGCATACTAGCCGTACTAAGTTAGTAGGAGTCAGAGTTAGGCAGGACCCTGACTCTAACCTCTCTAACTTAGGTTAGGGGTTAAGGGATATTTGACCCTAGCTAAGAAGAGAAGATTTTTTCTTCTCTTCTCTTTAATCATTACATTCGTTTATATACTTAATACCTGACATAATACATCGCTTCTGTAGCTACTCCCTATACGTAAATCTATTGCCTGTATGTAACCTTAATTTAATACTCGCTACGCGTTAGTTATAAGTTTAGGGTACTCTAGACATATTGATATTTTCTGCTAGACTATAAAGTAGGGGGGAGAAAGCAGAACTAATACAGATATATACTATATGATATTAAAAATATCTTGTAGTATAACAGAGAAATCCGACCTTTTAGGAAGTACAAGATAGTACTATTTTCTACTTATTACAGAGGTAGCGCTAGAGGTACTTATAACCCCTAACGTGATACGATTAATACTAGGGGGCTATTAGAGCCGCATAGGTTCTAATGCCTACCGTTAGCATGTAGTAACCCTACTACACATAGCAAGGGAGTCCTTCGTACATACGTTAGCTTATATGTTGTCTAAGTAGGATTAATGTTTAATGTAGGATGCCCCTATGTCGCTGACCCTACGGTACCCCTACGGGGTTAGGCTTAGACATGCTTTCCCTAATTAAGGGGCGTTAGGGGTTATAAGCACCTTTAGCACTACCTCTGCAACAAGTAGAAAGGAGCGCAATCTTGTACCTATTAACAGGTCAGATTACTCTGTCATACTACGAGATATTTTCATATTATATAGCATATATATCTATATTAGTTCTGCTTTCTCCTCCCTGCTTTGTAGTCTAGCAGAGAATACTACGATATGTCTAGAGTACTACGAACTTACAACTAACATGTAGCAAGCGCTATCCTAAGCGCCTGTAATAGCGAAGCTAGCCTAAGTAACTAGCCTGTAGAAGTACCCCCTACAAGCGACACTACATTAAGCGACGGTTCTGCTAGAGGCTATTTACGTAGTAGACAAGGTAATAGATCCCCTATATAGGGACTATAGCTAACCCTGACTATCGACCTAGCCCTTATAGCTATAATTGTTAATTAGGTTACGAACTACCTTACGAACTAGAGCTAGAGCCGCACCCCTTCTAGTAGCGACAACAGCGAGGACAATAAAGACGTCGCCATGAGTAGTACTAATGAACTAGCAGACAAGAAATCTAGTAAGATTTCACGCTAGGGACCCGCGAAGATAACTTACTAGTAGGCGCAGACTCTCCGCGTATGCCTGCAAATCTAGTGCCTAAATTTAGGGCCATAGTAGGCTAACTAGGAGGCAGTCGTAACGCACGTAACCTGAAGCCGTTCAAGGGAGACACCTTAAAGGAGGCTCGAACTTTCTTGTAGGTATGTAAGGCAGTTTTTATGCTTAACCTACGCGGATATTCTACAGAGGGCGAACAAGTCGCCTTTAGTATAATGTAGCTCAAAGAGGATAAGGAACCTCGTAACAATTAGCATAAGTAGTAGAACCTTATGCAGGTCTATAACAGAACATATACATAGGCAGACTTTCGCTAGTTCTATGTTAACTAGGTCGAGGATCTAGGGAACTATGCCCTTACTATGTCTGTCGAGTATAAGAAGGCTAAGTAGGGAAAGGGACAAACAACCTCTAGCTTCGCTACCTATCTTGCTACACTCGAGAGACAGATGCTACCCTATACTAAGACGTAACGCGTGCGGCACCTACTCGTCAAACTTGATGACAATCTTTAGAACATAATCATGACTTTTCATGAACTTCTGACAACTTAGCAAGACCTTGTGTCTCTTATGACACATATAGAGATTACCTTGAAGCGAAATAGAAAATCGGGCGGCAAGGACAATAAGCGTTTAAGCCCTAAGGACCTACTAAAGGGCCGCTATTACAAGCGCCCTAAGGGTCACGTCTAACGCGGTAGTTCATTCTAGAGGAGCAAGCCCTCTAAGCCTAAAGATAGTAGCGAGAAGCCTCTAAGTAGCTACTACATCTGTAGAGCGAGAGACTACTAGGCGGCTCGCTATCCTAAACGAAGTAATAGGAAGAAGGTAAGCAAGGTGTCTAAAACATCCCTAGAGGGGAGGCGAAAGAAGGACAAGCCTAAGACAACCGAATAGCTACTACGGGTATCTAAGCTATCTATTACTGATAGTGTAGACTCGTGGCCTACCTAGTACCTGTCTAGTACGGTCTAAGTTAATAGCTTACTTAAGCTAGTAGACTATATGTTAGACGACCTTATAGAGGTTAACGTGATACCCTAGCGGGTAATCGTACGGCTTAGTTCAAAGCCGATCCTAGGAGCCCTGCTGCCTACTATGAAGTCCTTTTAAGGCGAAGGCGTAGCGGCTTAAGGCACGTATAACGTACGCCTCTAACTCGCGGACTCCTTAGGAGAAGTACGCAAGACTAACGAAGTCTTCTACGCTAAAGACGTTCCTGATAAGGAGCTCCTACTTAGCCGCCCTTAGCACTATAAGCAGGGAGTCATTATTAAAAGAGCTACTAACAATTAGTTCTACAGCTCTAAAGGCGAAGTTCCTATAGTAAGGATACGTGACGTACATAGCTTCTACAAGGACATAAAGAAGGTCTAATGTATGTATGCGGTCTACATACAGAACATGTTATAAGTGTTAGGAGTACTATAGGTTTTAGGATTATGAGGGTCCTAAGTGCTATGAGTTATAGGTATAGTCATAGGAGTACTATAAGTTATAGGCATAGTCATAGGAGTACTATGAGTTATAGGCATAGTTATAGGAGAAAGGATCTGTCACGTAAGGACAGATCCCTAGATCTATAGGGTTAGTCTACAGATCTATAGGCCTACAAGGAAGAAGGGATCTGTCATAGGATAATAGACCCTTAGATCTATAGGGTTAGTCTATAGATCTACAGACATGGATCTGTTAGGTCTGTTAACAGATCTAACAGAGCTACTCTGTCTCTCTAGTATATAGGGATAGCTTCAGGACAGGCAGTAATATAGATGTATATGCTATATGATATGAAAATATCTCGTAGTGTAACAGAGTAATCCGACCCTTTAGTAGGTACAAGACAGCGCTGCTTTCTGCTTATCGCAGAGGTAGCGCTAAGGGTGCTTATAACCCCTGACGCTCCTTAATTAGGGAAAGCATGTCTGAGCCTAACCCCGCAGGGGTACCGTAGGGTTAGCGACGTAGGGGCGTCCTACGTCGACAACTGATCCTACTTAGACGACATACAAGCTAACGTATGTACGAAGGACCCCTGTGCCATATGTAGCAGGGTTACTACATGCCAAGGGTAGCTACTAGAACCTATGCGGTTCTAATAGCCTCCTAGTATCAACCGTATCACTGCCCCTCCTCCTATGAGGATGTCCCTAGCCTTACTAAGTAACGCACGCGGAACATATAGGGTACAGGATATAGCACGCTTACACTACGCAAGGGTAAATAGGTAGATAGCCTACGTAACATGTGTTATGCGTACACCTTAACACCTTCGTAGCGAGTGCAGGGCGGAGGCTGCTAACTCGGGCGGGTTTTAATCTGTTATATGTTAGGCGGCTTCGTAACACCTTCGCTTTACATGCAGATCGAGATATCAGGAAACCACGAGTACGTACTTTAGTTAATCCTTGAAATTATAGGGCGAGTATGCGCGCCGGCCTTGCCAAGTAGCTTAGCCGTCCCTATTTAGTCGTGACTGTAAAGAACGTGTCGTAGAACCTTAGGGTAGTAGGGAAGTACGCGGACACTCTACACGCGCCGCTTGAAACAGCAGGAGCGCGCTCCTAGCGCGGGCCTCGCTACATTTCCATGCTAGTAGGCTAGCACGAGTGCGGTTAGCGCACATGCGTAACAGCCGCGTTATCTATTATTGCATTATTCGGTCCCCTTGTAAGTTAACTAAAGGTAGGTACTCTGCGTATGTAGTTCGAGTTACTAGCTTAACGGTTACAGTAGGCAACAGGGGGGCTGTTAGAGGGTATAAAAACCTCGTCGCTTCCTAAACTTTCCTGTTCTAAGATACTAACATCGACCTCTGCTCCTACTTCGCTTAGCTCGCGCCTCGCTATGTCTGCGGGTCTGTACTAGAGCTCCTTCTTCTTCAATTAATCAATTAAGATCAATTAACCTGTCTTAGCTATAATGGCTTATATGCTGCAGACTAAGTTCGACGCTACTCGCTCTGCCCGCGATTGTCGCTTGTGTCGACAATGCCTCGACAACCTTAGTAGCCAAGCTGCACACATCTCTCCTCCGCGTGTTAGTAAGGCATCCCCTACCCGCGAGGTATGCGTGACTAGTACTAACCGAAGCGTAGCCGAGATCTACGTCAGCAGGTTTAATAAGGGCAGTATCTACTACAATTATGTCAACTGTAATAGCAAGCATCAAAAATGCTAAGACCTCCCTAAAGAGGTATACGGCGAGTACAACTAGCTCTGCCATAACATCGATAACTTCTAGAGTACGCGCGACAAGGGGATTGCCGAAGGTACTCTGACTATAAACAGGCTACAGGCTAAGTACCGCGAGGTACTCGCCTACCTGCTTGGCGCCCTCTCGTGCTTCACTGTGACTACTAATTGTTCTCATGGCGGTGTTCGCTTCGACTCTCTGCTAACAGGCGAAAACGTTTATCTAGGTCTAATCGTAGACTTAGTCTAGAAGATCTTGAAGGTGCTAACCGTTAGGGTCGAGACCTTCGCTATAGTACGCTTATAGTGCAGGTACCCTCCAAGTATGAATGCTAACTTTCTCCGCTAGGCTAACGTTAGCGTCGAGAAATATCCGACTAGCTGTTAGCGTCAGCAACTCGGGGCCCTTACCTCTATTGACAATGACTTTAAGACGCGGATAATCCGCAAGAAGGTTATCAAGCAATTTACCGCTCCTGCCGCTAAGGCTACACCCTAGCGCCGTACCGAGAGACAGCCTGCCTCTAAGCTAGTCCTAAGGACTAAGCCGTAAGTTACTTACTCGAATCCTGTTACGTGCGTATAGCTAACACATTGTAGCGCCGCCGCCTACGCCGCCTTAACGCTACTGTCTAAGAAGAAGAAGAGAGCTAGGGCCGAAATTGAGGTTAGCGACGAGGAAGCCGAGCCTTCCCCGCTTGCGACCCGCACTACGTCCGTCAAGACGCTAAGGCACAAGCCTCTAGGCCAGATCTTTAAGGATGAGGAGGATGACGACGTCTAGGATACCTTCGGTCCTAACGTAATCCCTTCGCGCTATAGTGTCACCGTACTAGTTACGCCTAAGGGAGACACTAAGTCTGATGATGTAGTCGACACTTGTGTTAAGAAGCGCAAGATGATCTCGAGGGCCGAGCGTAACAGCCGCAAGCGCGCTCGAGTCTCTTCGCCTTCTGATGCTAAGGATAAGGTAGTTGTCGCGACTAGGCGCGGTAAGGGTATCGCTAGTTCTCTGGCTACTATAGGCTCTGAAGACAAGCTCTCTCGCAACCTACTAAAGAAGAAGATGCTAGCCTCTCTTCGTGGCGTTGCTACCCCCGTTACTCATAGTCGCTTTAGCGTGTTTAGTAGACCCCGTGTAGGTAGGTAGTCCCTAGCGGACCGTAACAAGAAAGACTCTCCTACTTCGGGTTTAGTTAGGAAGCCCCTAACTAGTAGTCGCTAAGCATTAGCTACGAAGCTAATCCGAGCATGTCTCTTGTTCTTCTTAGGTTTATTCTAGGTGTGCCTTTAGGCATCAATGATATATAAGTAGGGCGTTTGCTTCTCGTTGTCACTTCGCGTGTTATGCGCTACATACATGTGTTAAGAATCCTGCTCCAGAACCCTTATCTTCCCATGAATCGACCTTCTTAAGCCCTGCTCACGCCTCCTCCGCTCTTCGAATTCACGAATAGCTTCTAGAGCGTTCTTGTAGTCTTTAGCCGGAACCTATTATGTGTACTTAGGTAGGTATCCTTTCTACTTTACTAGATAGTACGTTGCGCCCTTACGCCGCATACTGTCCTTAATACTCTTGACTTCCTACTCTTCGTTCTCTTCTGCTACTAGCATCGGGTCCGCGGGCTCTTCGCCCTCGCGCTATACCCATGGTTCGAGTAGAGATACATAGAAGACGTCATGCACACGATACGACAATGGCAACAATAGCTAGTACGCCTGCAAGCCTATCGCGTCGCGTATCCGGAAGGGTCCGACAAACCTTGGCGTCATCTTCTTGCTTAGAAGTTTCAGCTTAAGATTCTTCGTTAACAGTAACACCTTCGTACTAACTACGTACTACATCGGTTTAGCATAGGCGTTATTATGTTTAATCTAGGATTCTAAGGCCTTTTTCTAGTATTCTATTAGCACCGAATGTACCTCGCGCATACGCCGCGCTGATTCCGCAGCGGCCGGCACCCTCTCCTCAGAAGACTTGTCCCGAGGCAGTTCTAGGTGTATTTCTAGATTAAAGCCATAAAGAATCTGAAATGGCGACATGCGCATAGTAGCATGCACGCTGTTATTAACTGCAAATTCCGCTATAGGAATTATGTCGGCCTAGGCATCCTAGTTCTTAGCGTAGTAGCACCGAAGGTACTACTCAAGAGTCTAGTTCATACGTTTAGTCTAACCATTAGTCTGTAGATAGAATGCTATACTTAGGCGGTACTTAACACGCGCCTCAAACACAAATTCTTGCTAGTATTTACTAGTGAAGACAGAACCTCGATCTGATAGGATACTTCGGGGGACACTAAAGCGCTATACGACTTTGTCGCGAAGTAGCCACGCAAGCTCGCCGCTTGTGCACCTTTTCGTACATAGGATGAAGACATTCATCTTCGAGTATTAGTCGACTACTACAAGGACAGCATTAACTACATTGCCTTTCTACTTTGCTAGCAGCAAATCGGTAATGAAATCTATGGTCAAGTCTTGCTATGGTCTCTCTAGTAGTAGGAGCGCCTAAGTATTGCCATAGGGGCGATAGCGCCGAGATTTGCTAATCTAGCACGTCTAGCAGGATTTGACATAGTTAGAGACATCCTGTTCTAGCGTAGGCTACTAGTATTTGCGTCCGAGAAGTGCGTTTGTCTTCTCTACGCTAAAATGGCCCGCGAGTTTATCGTCATGATGAATACAGAGGAGCTGCGAACAGAGTACGTAGTTAGCGGGTACGTAGAGCCTATTGTCAAAGTACTACAAGTTGCCTGACTTAGTCTAGTACTTCGGACTGCCTGCAGTGTCCTAGAGGGCTATACCCTTATTAATTAACTCTAGTTCTCGCTCTTGCAATCGCTGAATAAGTCTCGAGACTTCTTTAAAGGGTTCTTTAGACATTACATGCTTACCGCATGTAAGCCGGTTAACTACTACACGGATCGAGCTAGACATAGTCGCCATAGCTGCTAGATAGGGGGGTTCGTTACTAGCGGAGGCTATGAGGCCCCATTAGGCCCGTAGTCGACCTACAAGAGGAGCTAACGACAGATCGCCGCCCTAAACTACAAGCTTCGTTTACAGCGTAAGGAGAAGCTGTTAGTTACCCTCTTCCCTAGTGTTGTAGTTTAGTCGTCACGAAGGACTGTTAGCCGGATTTGTCTTTCTAGAACGATGCTAGATAACGAAGTCAAAGCTAGCGAGGAAAGTCGCCTACCTTGCTTACTAACTACTTAGCTGCTTCACGCCCATGAAGCCGCGAAGGTTGTTATAGTTAGTAAGCACCTTAATAGGGTACGCTACGCCTTCAAGGTAGTGTTAGTACTCCTTGAAGCCGTCAACAATAGCCAAGAGTTCTAAGTCGTGAGTCTTATAGTTAAGCTTAGCGCCCTACATCTTCCGCGACTAGAAGGCAATCAGGTACTATCGCGTACTGCCTTCGTGCGACTAGAGCTACGATATAATTACGGCTATTACGAATTTTAAAGCATCGGTCTCTATCCGGATCTTCGCAGCGAGGTCAAAGTGCCGAAGTATAGGCATAGTTTAAAAAGCTACTTTAAGTTTAGAGAAGGCCTTACTCTAAGCCTCCTCCTAAGGCACTTTCCCTAGCTTTTTTCCTCGAACCGCGCCCTTTGCGAGGGCCGTGAGGGGAGCCACGATCTTCGAGTAAGATCGTATGAATCTGCAATAGAAGTTAGTAAATCCTAGGAACACCTGCACTTCTTAGAGGGTAGTCGTCTATAGCTACTCCGCGATTGCAGACACCCTTTAGTTATCTATGATGACTCCTTCCGTAGAGACGATGTATCCGAGAAACTTAATCCTATGCGTCAGGAATAAGCACTTCTTTAGGTTCGCATACAGAGCAAACTTGCGGAGCTATTCAAGTACTATACTTAGATGCCGAATATGCTCCTCCTTCAAGTCGGAATAGACTAGTATATCGTCTAAATATACTACGTAGCAGGTGTTAACGAGGCTAGCTAGGGCCTAGTTAATATACGCTTAGAACGTTGCTAGTGCGTTAGTTAAGCTAAATGGCATCACTATATACTCGAAGTGTCTATACTACATTCGGAATGTAGTCTTCTACTTGTCGCCCTTTCGGATCGGTATCTAGTAGTAGGCGTCCTTTAAGTCGATAGACGAGAAAATGGCGGCGCGACTAAGGCGGTCAAGCGTCTCGCTAATAAGTAGTAGGGGGCAGCGGTTCTTCTAGGTTACTACGTTAAGGCCCCTATAGTTAACGTATAGGCAGAGCATGTTGTCCTTCTTCGGGACGAACATAACTAACGCTCTAGCCTCGCTGTCGCTTCGTCGGATCCACGCGTTCCTTTGCGCCTTGTAGAGATAGTCTCGGAGTGTTTCGAGCTACGATTCCGACATAGGGTACAGAGGTCGATGCGGAGGGTTGTAGCCCTCCTTAAGGTTAATCGCATGTTCCGCGTCTAGGGCCTAGGCATAGGCCGTAGCCTCTACGTCGAAAATATCGGCGTATTCCTCTAACTTAGGCAGAAGGGTAACGTCCTCCTTGATGTTCTGTATGCGGACTGCATAAACGCATTAGACCTTCTTCATGTCCCTATAGAAGCTACGTGCGTCACGCATCCGCACTATAGGAACTTCGCCTATAGAGCTATAGAACTAGTTGTTAGTAGCTCTATTAACAACGACTCCCTGCTTGTAGCGCTAAGGGCGGCCGAGTAGGAGCTCCTTATTAGGAACGTCTTCAGCGTAGAAGACTTCGTTAGTCTCGCGCACTTCTCCCGAGGAGTCTGCGAGTTAGAGGCGTACGTTATACGCGCCTTAAGCCGCTACGCCTTCGCCCTAAAAGGACTTCATAGTAGGCAGTAGGGCTCCTGGGATTAGCTTCAAACCGAGCTATACGATTACCCTCTAGGGTATCACGTTAACCTCCGTAAGGTCATCTAACATATAGTCTACTAGCTCGAGCGAGCCGTTAACTCGGACCGTACCGGATAGGCGCTAGGTAGGCCACGAGTCTACACTATCGGTAACAGACAGCTTAGATACCCGTAGTAGCCATTCGGTTGTCTTAGGCTTGTCCTTCTTTCGCCTCCCCTCTAGGGAGGTTTCGGACACCTTGCTTACCTTCTTCCTATCACTTCGTTTAGGACAGCGAGCTGCCTAGTAGTCCCTTGCTCTACAGATGTAGCAGCTACTCGGAGGCTTCTCGCTACCGTCTTTTAGCTCAGAGGGCTTGCTCCTCTAGAATGAACTACCACGTTAGACGTAGCCCCTAGGGCGCTTGTAATAGCGGCCCTTTAGTAGGTCCTTAGGGCTTAGACGCTTATTGTCCTTACCGCCTGATTTTCTATTTCGCTTCAAGGTGATTTCCATACGTGTCGCAAGGGACACGAGGTCTTGCCAAGTCGTCGGAAGTTCATGAAAAGTCATGATTATGTTCTGAAGATTGTCATTAAGTTTGACGAGTAAGTGCCATACACGTTGCGTCTTAGTATAGGGTAGCATCTGTCCCTCGAGCGTGGCGAGATAGGTTGCGAAGCTAGAGGTTGTTTGTCCCTTCCCCTGCTTGGCCTTCTCGTACTTGACAGACACGTTAAGGGCGCGATTCCCTAGATCCTCGACCTAGTCGACACAGAACTAGCGAAAGTCCGCCCATGTATACGTTCTGTCATAGACCTGTATAAGGTCATACTACTTATGCTAATTGTTACGAGGTTCCTTATCCTCTTCGAGCTACATTACACTAAAGGCGACTCGTTTGCCCTCCATGGAATATCCGCGTAGGTTAAGCATGAAAACTGCCTTACATGCCTGCAAGAAAGTTCGCGCCTCCTTTAAGGTGTCTCCCTTAAACGGCTTTAGGTTACGTGCGTTACGACTACCTCCTAGTTAGCCTACTATGGCCCCGAATTCAGGCACTAGGTTCGCGGGCACACGCGGAGGGTCTGCGCCTCCTAGTAAGTTGTCTTCGTAGGTCCCTAGTATGAAATCTCGCTAGATTTCTTCGTCAGCTACTTTGTTAGTACTACTTATAGCGACGTCTTCGTCGTCCTCGCCGTTATCGCTGCTAGGAGTAGTGCGGCTCTAGCTCTAGTTCGCAAGGCGGTTCGCGACCTAATCGACAGTTATGGCTACAAGGGCTAGGTCGATAGTCGGGGTTAGTTGTAGTCCCTATACGGGGGGTCTATTGCCTAGTCCGCCGCGTAATTAGCCTCTAGCGGAACTGTCGCTCAATACGGTGTCGCTCGTAGCGGGTACTCCTGCGGGCTAGTTACTTAGGCTAGCTTCGCTATCGCAGGCGCTCGGGATGGCGCTCGCTACGCGTTAGTTGCGAGTTCGTAGTACTCTAGACATATCGTAGTATTCTCTGCTAGACTGCAAAGCAGGGGGGAGAAAGCAGAACTAATATAGATGTATATGCTATATGATATGAAAATATCTCGCAGTGTGACAGAGTAATCCGACCCTTTAGTAGGTACAAGATAGCGCTGCTTTCTGCTTATCGCAGAGGTAGCGCTAAGGGTGCTTATAACCCCTAACGCTCCTTAATTAGGGAAAGCATGTCTGAGCCTAACCCCGTAGGGGTACCGTAGGGTCAGCGACGTAGGGGCGTCCTACGTCGACAACTAATCCTACTCGGACGACATACAAGCTAACGTATGTACGAAGGACCCCTGTGCCATATGTAGTAGGGTTACTACATGCTAAGGGCAGCTACTAGAACCCATGCGGTTCTAATGGCCCCCTAGTATCAACCGTATCAGGCAGTTAGGAGCTTCGTGCTTAATTTAATTCCCTTTCCCTAGAGGATAGTCAGTTACAAGGTTAACTACTATTGTCGATATTCTTTATAGCTCTGCGAGTCTAACATCTAGTTACCTTCCTACTATTAGTACCTACCCTTATAACATTTTAAGCACTACTTCTAAGGAAGCATTAGGGGACTCGTCGAGCGCTTAACATACACCTATGTTAAGTAGTTCTTTAGCTGTTAGTTTAACTTCTAGCGATAATTAACTGACACTATGAGAATAAGTTGCTACTATACCTCAAATTACGTAGTAGCTCGAATCCATTCACCTTAGCGAGATGGCTCTAGCATCTGTCGCAGGTTTAACTACCGGGAATAGACACGGCAATAACGGCTTCAAGATAGGAAGCCCTACAGAGTTTACAGGACAACAATCTCAGGTTAAGATGTTTATCCTATAATGCTAGTTAGCATTTAACGTAGATATAGAATAGTTTACAACATATTATAAGCGAATGATGTATATTGTCTCTTACCTGAAGGGACTAGCGTTCGAGTTTATCTAGCCTTATCTAACAGATTATCTAGATTACGTTAGTAACGTCGAAGCTAGGAAGACGACAACTAGGGAGATTCTTAACTTAGACAAGTCTTTGTTTAAGGCATTACGCGAAGCGTTTAGGCTCGGTAATAAGCAACAAGAGGCTAAGAGAGCTCTCCTAGGAATCTAGCAGAAGGGCTCTGCTATTAAGTACCGCGCGGACCTTTAGACCCTCTCTACTCGAGTCGACTAGAATGATAATGCTTTAGCCGCTTAGTTCTACTAGGGACTAAAGGAGACGGTTAAAGACGAAATTGCCTGGGGAGATCGGCTAACGACATTCAAGGAAATAAGCGATCTCGCGATTAGAATCGATAATCGTATCTAGGAATAACAGCAAGAACGACAACATAGAAATCGTAAGCTAGTACAGGCTAACCATAAGGTCTAACGATTAGCACCGAAATGGCGAAGCGATTACTACGGTCTCTAACCTATAGAGTTAGATGCGACTAAGGGGCGTCTAAGGAATAGACCCCGAGGAAAGCCGCGGAAGGGCTCTCCTCCCTAGAATGGTCTAAAGAAGCCATCCGACAAGAGCAATCTCGAGTACTATAACTGTAGAAAGAAAGGACACTTTGCCCGCAAGTGTTTTGCTAAGAAGCAATAACAGGAACTGCCTAGGATAGAGTAGGCTTGCGTGATAACAATAGCGCCTTAGCAAAAGGCCGCTACTACTCGAGAACTAGACTATGCCGTACTTACTTAGACTACGTGCTATAACGACGATTGTCGAATTCACATGAGTAATAAAGATAGTTCCGGATAGTACCCTAGCTAAAACAAGGCATAGTCGATCTATGCGCTAAGGGGTACACCTTCTAGTGCGATAGTCCTAAGGCAACAGGAGCTAGAAGAAGAAGAAGAAGGTTCGGACGACAACTACGAGATTGTCGAAGCCGTCATTCCTGATTCTAAGGAAGACGAGAGCATAGAGCGATAGGCTATGCCGCTACATGACATTAGGCTCGATATTATCCGAATCATACAGAACTAGTAGGCTTAGGCTTGCCCATAGATTAATGAAGTATAACATGTCGACTAGCTTTAGTATGACGAACTAGCCGACTATATGCGACGACACCTAAGGAGACTACTAGTTGTAGCTTAACCTCACGCGCATCAGAAAGTTGTCCAAGAAATTATACTGTTCAGGGTAGAGTTTACGCCCTAGGGAGGCTACCTACCTACAAAGGTATTCAGATTTCACGAGCGCTACGACTCTAAGTCTACTACTTAAAGATAGAGTACGCAAGAAACGCGCAGGAACAGCGAGGCTAAGAGCGAGAACGACCTCTTAGGCTAGAAAACGGTAACGCTTAGAGAAGAAGCCGAGACTATACGATCCCTAAACTAGTCTGTAAAGACAGTTATTCGGGAAATAACAAGGTCCGCTGGAATTAGACCTACGGACAGACTAGACAGGGCTGTAACGATATGCCGCGATTAGCGCCAGATACGCGAATAACCTTAGAGTATAGGTACATATCGACGAGACGCTAGCTAGGGCCTTAGTAAATTCAGGATGTACTAGAATCTTCATAACGCCTAAGTTCGCCAGGACAGCTAGGATAAAGCTACAGGCGAAGACGAATGCTTTCTCGCTACAAGTAATTAATAGAAAGCCGGTCACGTACAACTAAGGAATAGTTGACGAAGAAACCGAGATGATGCCTCTACGGATAGGACGCTACTAAGAGATGCTCTAGTTCAACATTACGGAGTCACTAGGCTTAGATGTAGTACTAGGGTTGCCATGGCTCAGAAACGCTAACCCCTATATTAACTAGAAGAATGAGAGGATCTAGTTCCCGGAACTCTTAAGATCGATACCTCTACCTATAGTGCATAACGTACTAGGTAAGATCGAAATATGTGTTATGACTTCAAGCGAGATAGTAGCCGCTATTAAGGATCTAGAACAGGAAGTGCACGTCCTATAGGTTAAAGTAACGCAAACGAAAGTCAGGGTCGAATTCATAGTTCCCGATAAGTATAAAGAGTTCGCTACTCTTTTCGAGGAAGAACCTGATTAAGAAGCTCTACTAGAACACTAGGAGTAGGACTACGGGATACCCTTACTCCTTAGCAAGTTACTAACAAAGCAATCAGTTCGCCTGTTATTAGTAGTAAAACTAGAGATTCTCTGGAAATACCTAGAAGACAACCTCCAGAAAGGCTTCATCCGTAAGTCGTAATCCCTAGCCAGATATCTAATCCTGTTTGTGCCTAAGGGGGAAGATGACTAGCGACTCTGCGTAGATTATCGTAGATTAAATAACATCATAATAAAGAATAGTTATCTACTTCCTTTGCTCTTACAATTACAGGACCGCCTACAAGGAGCGATGTAGTTCTCAAAGTTTGACATACCTAGAGCGTATAACTGAATTTGAATTAAGGAAGGCGAAGAATAGAAGACTACGTTCTAGACTAAGTTTAGACACTACGAGTACATAGTCATGCTATTTAGGTTAACAAATGCTCTAGCTATATAGTAGGTATTTATTAACAATATGCTACGAGGGTACCTCGACATCTTTGTAGTTGTATACCTAGACGACATCATCATCTACTCCCGGACGATCGAAGAGCATAGGACTCACGTGCGTAAGGTACTTCAGAAACTCTAGGATTACCGGTTAAAGGTCAAGCCTTAGAAAAGCGAGTTTCACAAGCAGGAAGTAAAATTCCTTAGCTACGTAGTAGCATGGAATAGAATCAAGATAGACACTAAGAAAGTCTAAGTCGTAAAAGAGTAGCCTACGCCGACTAATGTTAAGGAAGTATAGTCCTTCCTTAGGTTCGCTAACTTCTACCGAAGATTTGTGGCAAACTATTCGAAGATTACGGTACTACTTACGACTCTTACGACGAAGGATACGCCATTCGTGTAGGACGATGCCTAACGGAATGCCTTCAAGGAACTTAAGCGACGATTTACAGATCAGCTAATCTTACTTATATTTGACTTAGATAAGCCTATTACAGTCGAAACAGATGCCTCCGATGTAGTACTCGGGGCATGCTTGAGTTAACTAGGACCGAGTAGACGACTACAGCTAGTCGCCTACTACTCGAGGAAATTGTCTAGACCTAAACTCTAATACGACGTCTATAACAAAGAACTTCTAGCCATAGTAGACGCCTACAAGGCCTAGCGAGTCTACTTAGAAGGTTCTAAGCACTAGGTCACAGTCTACACAGACTATAAGAACTTGCGATACTTTATAACGACAAAAGAATTAAACTGACGACAGGTTCGGTAGAGTAAGGAGCTCTCTAGTTTTAACTGCAAGATCGTCTATCGTAAGGGGACCGATAACGCGCGCGCCGATGCACTTAGCTACTAGACAGACTACATGAAGGGCGTGAAGCAGGAGAAACATGCTGTTCTCTAGGAAAATAGCGATAGCACGCTAGGAGTTAACCGACTCGCGGCTACGACTGTCACATAGACTAGTGAATTTCAGGACGACCTGAAGAACGCGCTAGTCTACGACCTAACTACACTCGCTGTCCGTAATGACATTAATAGACAGGAGGATTAGGAAGACAAAGACGGAATCCTTCTGTTTCAAGGATTAGTATATGTGCTAATGTCTTTACAATTAGAGCTACTACGACTCCGACATGACGTACCTTAGGCAGGACACCCGGGAGTGTCTAAAATGAAGCAAATTCTCTAACAAGAATATTACTTCCCTAGGATGAGCAAGGTAATCGAGGACTACGTCTGTCGATATGTAACTTGCCGACAAAGTAAGCATAACCGTTACAAATCGTATAGGCTACTACGACTACTTAAGGTACCTTAACGGCCATAGGAATCGCTCGCCATAGATTTCATCGTTAAACTACCTTAGTCGAGAGAACCCGCTACGAATGAGTTCTTCGACAGGATCATGGTAGTAGTTAACCGATTCACTAAGTTTAGGAAGTTTATGCCTTACCGCGAAGACTTTAAGACTAAAGATATCGCGCATGTCTTCATCAAATAGGTAGTAGCACTACACGGCATGCTATAGGACCTAGTAACAGATCGAGGATCCGTGTTTACCTCTAACTTCTAGAGAGCCCTGATGAGACAATTCTAGCTTAGACATTATGTCATAAGGGTAGGTGCCGATAGCAGGAAGGTAACTAGGTGTTAGACTCGCAGAGCTGTAAAGAATATCGACAATAGTAGTTAACCTTGTAACTAACTATCCCCTAGGGAAAGGGAATTAAATTAAGCACGAAGCTCCTAACTGCCTATCCTGAAGCTATCCCTATATACTAGAGAGACAGAGCAGCTCTGTTAGATCTGTCGACAAACCCGACAGATCTATGTCTATAGATCTGTAGACTAACCCTATAGATCTAAGGGTCTGTCATCCTATGACAGATCCCTTCTTCCTTGTAGGCCTATAGATCTATAGACTAACCCTACAGATCCTTTCTCCTATGACTATGCCTATAACTCATAGTACTTAGGACCCTTATGATCCTAAAACCTACAGTACTCCTAACACTTATGACACTATCCTCCTCTTAGCCTAGCTCGTCCCTAAGCTACCTTATTAGTGCGGGGTTTCTCTTGTCATTTCCTTTTGTGCTATGATGTCTTCTCTTTCTACATTACTGCCTTGTGTCATCCTAGACACTAACGCCCCTTTAACGTAGAAACGCAAACGCCGCGCGAATCGAATCTATCGTTAGGGCTAGGACAGCATAAAGTCCTATACTTAGTGTCAAGAGTTAAAGCTTGTTTGTCAGGTACATATTTCCTTAGGGAAATGTTCGTAATGTCACTTTAGTAACTGTCGAAGTTACGACGCGAAGGTAACAGAGGTCGAATAGAAGAAGTTAGGCAATTAGCAGAAAAGACTAATTGCCGATCTTGATCGTGCGAAGGCGGTCCTAGCTAAGGCTTCGCAGAAGATAATAGAGGCGCATGCAAAGGAGATGCGTCTTCGAAAAACAGTTAGACGCGGTCGACTAGGAGGTCGAGGATAGTCGCGCTCTCGAGGAGCGTGAGATCAAGGAGAATAAGGCTAAGGAACAGGCTCTCTCGCAGGCTAGGTTTCTTCTTGACCCTAATCCTTTAGCGGGTCTCGCTCTTAGTCCTAGGACATAGAGCGTAATAGAGGGTTTTACTAACGCCTTATATTAGGGTTTCCTGGATAGCGTGATAGCCGAGCCGATTGACAGCGTCCCGCAGGAGTCTAGTCGTAGCTTAGGATCTTCTTCCTAGGTTCGTTCCTTTCTCGAAACTCCGTATCTTTTGCTAACAGTTTCGCAGATGTTCTAGGGGTTCCTAGGTGTTCTCGGTACTCCTATATCCTTCCCATTTTACTAAGTACTCTCGCTGTCCGTCCTGCTAGCGAGTGTCAACAATCTTTTCGACAGTATACTCCGGTTCTTCTACTTTAGGGTCGAGTAGTAAGGGTTCTGTTTATAGTGCGGCGTCTAGCGCTGCTTGTTCTAGCAGAGAGACATAGAACACAGGGTGTATTCTTATCTGCTTAGGTAGCTGTAACTTAAAATTAACTAGTCCTTTCTTAGCCTTAATCCTAAATGGTCCTAGTTTTATAGCGTCTAGTTTTTTACTTGGCTTGTCTAATTTGATGTGACAGCAGAGGAGATACACCTTGTCCCCCTCCTTTAGAATTAGTCCCTTAATTCTCTTACGATTCGCGTACTATGCTATGTTCTGCTAATAGAACTACAGGTCGTGCTTCTGTTTGCAGTCGGCGTAGATGTTCTACTCATCTGAGTGCTACTAGGTTTAGATTACTAGCTAAGACATCTAGAATGTCTTCTATAGCTAATCTATATGCTATCTAAAAAGGCGAGAGTCCTGTCGACTCTGCTAGCGTACTATTATACGCGAGCTATGCTATTAGCAATAATTCTACCTAGTTGTTCTAGTCCCTATTCACATAGGATAGCGCTCGCTACGTGTTAGTTACAAGTTCGTAGTACTCTAGACATATTGTAGTATTCTCTACTAGACTGCAAAGCAGGGGGGAGAAAGCAGAACTAATACAGATATATACTATATGATATTAAAAATATCTTGTAGTATAACAGAGAAATCCGACCTTTTAGGAAGTACAAGATAGTACTATTTTCTACTTATTACAGAGGTAGCGCTAGAGGTACTTATAACCCCTAACGTGATACGGTTGATACTAGGGGGCCATTAGAACCGCATGGGTTCTAATGCCCGCCCTTAGCATGCAGTAACCCTGCTACATATAGTAAGGGGGTCCTTCGTACATACGTTAGCTCGTATGTTGTCTAAGAGGGATTAGTTGTCAACGTAGGACGCACCTACGTCGCTAACCCTATAGTACCCCTGCGGGGTTAGGCTCGGACATGCTTTCCCTAATTAAGGAGCGTCAGGGGTTATAAGCACCCTTAGCGCTACCTCTGTAATAAGCAGAAAGCAGTGCTGTCTTGTACCTACTAAAAGGTCGGATTACTCTGTCATACTACAAGATATTTCTATATTATATAGCATATACATCTATATTAGTTCTGCTTTCTCCCCCCTGCTTTGCAGTCTAGCAGAGAATACTACAATATGTCTAGAGTACTACGAACTTGCAACTAACATATAGCGAGTACTATCCTAAGTGCCCGTAATAGCGAAGCTAGCCTAAGTAACTAGCCTGCAGAAGTACCCCCTGCGAGCGACACTGTATCGAGCGACGGTTCCGCTAGAGGCTAATTACGCGGCAGACAAGGTAATAGACCCCCCGCATAGGGACTGTAGCTAACCCTGACTATCGACCTAGCCCTTATAGCCATGATTGTCGATTAGGTCGCGAACTGCCTTGCGAACTAGAGCTAGAGCCGCACCGCTTCTAGTAGCGATAACGGCGAGGACGACGAAGACGTCGCCATAAGTAGTACTAATGAACTAGCAGACGAAGAAATCTAGCGAGATTTTATGCTAGGGACCCGCGAAGACAACTTACTAGGAGGCGCAGACCCTCCGCATGTGCCTGCAAACCTAGTGCCTAAATACGGGGCCATAGTAGGCTAACTAGGAGGTAGTCGTAACGCACGTAACCCGAAGCCGTTTAAGGGAGACACCTTAAAGGAGGCTCGAACTTTCTTGTAGGCATGTAAGGCAGTTTTCGTGCTTAACCTACGCAGATACTCTATAGAGGGCAAACGAGTCGCCTTTAGTGTAATGTAGCTCAAAGAGGATAAGGAACCTCGTAACAATTAGCATAAGTAGTATGACCTTATGTAGGTCTATGACAGAACATATACATAGGCGGACTTTCGCTAGTTCTATGTTAACTAGGTCGAGGATCTAGGGAATCGCGCCCTTACTATGTCTGTCAAGTACGAGAAGGCTAAGCAGGGGAAGGGACAAATAACCTCTAGCTTTGCTACCTACCTTGCTACACTCGAGGGATAGATGCTACCCTATACTAAGACATAACGCGTGCGGCACTTGCTCGTCAAACTTAATGACAATCTTCGGAATATAATCATGACTTTTCATGAACTTCTGACAACTCGGCAAGACCTCGTGTCCCTTGCGACACGTATGGAGATTACCTTGAAGCGAAATGGAAAATCGGGCGGCAAGGACAATAAGCGTCTAAGCCCCGAGGACCTACTAAAGGGCCGCTATTATAAGCGCCCTAGGGGTCACGCCTAACGCGGTAGTTCATTTCGGAGGAGCAAGCCCTCTAAGCTAAAAGACAGTAGCGAGAAGCCTCCGAGTAGCTGCTACATCTGTAGAGCGAGGGACTACTAGGCGGCTCGCTGTCCTAAACGAAGTAATAGGAAGAAGGTAAGCAAGGTGTCTGAAACCTCCCTAGAGGGGAGGCAAAAGAAGGACAAGCCTAAGACAACCGAATAGCTACTACGGGTATCTAAGCTGTCTGTTACTAATAGTGTAGACTCGTGGCCTGCCTAGCGCCTATCTAGTACGGTCTGAGTTAATAGCTTGCTTAAGCTAGTAGACTGTATGTTAGATGACCTTGCGGAGGTTAATGTGATACCCTAGAGGGTAGTCATACAGCTCGGTTTAAAGCCGATCCTAGGAGCCCTGCTGCTTACTATGAAGTCCTTTTAGGGCGAAGGCGTAGCGGCTCGAGGCGCGTACAACGTGCGCCTCTAACTCGCGGACTCCTTAGGAGAAGTGCGCGAGACTAACGAAGTCTTCTACGCTAAAGACGTTCCTAAAAAGGAGCTCCTACTTAGCCGCCCTTAGCGCTACAAGCAGGCAGTCGTTGTTAATAGAGCTACTAATAACTAGTTCTACGGCTCTATAGGCGAAGTTCCTGTAGTACAGATGCGTGACGCACATAGCTTCTACAAGGACATAAAGAAGGTCTAATGTGTGTATGTAGTCTGCATACAGAACATCAAGGAGGACGTTACCCTCCTGCTAGATTTAGAGGAGTACGCTCATATTTTCGACGCAGAGGCTGCGGCCTATGCCCGAGCCCTAGATGCAGAACATGCGATTCACCTTAAGGAGGGTTATAATCCTCCGTATCGACCTCTATACCCTATGTCGGAATCGCAGCTTAAAACACTTCAAGACTACCTCTACAAGGCGTAAAGGAACGCGTGGATCTGACGAAGCGACAGCGAGGCTAGAGCGTTAGTCATTTTCGTCCCGAAGAAGGATAATACGCTCTGCCTATACGTTAACTATAGGGGCCTTAACGCGGTAACCTAGAAAAACCGCTGCCCCCTACTACTTATTAGCGAGACGCTTGACCGCCTTAGTCGCGCCGCTATCTTCTTGTCTATCGACTTAAAGGACGCCTACTACTAGATACTAATCCGAAAGGGCGACAACTAGAAGACTACATTCTAAACGTAGTATAGACACTTTAAGTATATAGTGATACTATTTAGCTTAACTAACATACTAGCAACGTTCTAAGCGTATATTAACTAGGCCCTAGCTAACCTCGTTAACACCTGCTACGTAGTATATTTAGACGATATACTAGTCTACTCTGACTTAAAGCAGGAGCATATTTAGCATCTAAGGATAGTACTCGAATAGCTCTACAAGTTCGCTCTATATGCGAACCTAAAGAAGTGCTCATTCCTGACAGATAGGATTAAGTATCTTAGATATATCGTCTCTACGGAAGGAGTCATCATAGATAACTAAAGGGTGTCTGTAATTACAGAGTAGCTATAGCTAACTACCCTCCGAGAAGTACAGGTATTCCTAGGATTTACTAACTTCTATGGCAGATTCATACGATCCTACTCGAAGATCGTAGCTCCTCTTACAGCCCTCGTAAAGGGCGTAATTCAAGGAAAAAAGCTAGGGATAGTGCCTTAGGAGGAGGCTTTAAGTAAGGCTTTCTCTAAACTTAAAGAAGCTTTTTAAACTACGTATATACTTTAGCACTTTGACCTCGCTACGAAGATCAGAATAGAGACTAATACTTTAAAATTCGTAATAGCCGCAATTATATCGTAGCTCTAGTTGCACAAAGGTAGTACGCGATAGTACCTAATTGCCTTCTAGTTACGGAAGATGTAGGGCGCTAAGCTTAACTACAAGACTTACGACTAAGAGCTTTTAGCTATTGTTAATGGCTTTAAGGAGTACTAACACTACCTCGAAGGTATAGCGTACCCTATTAAGGTGCTTACTAACTATAACAACCTTCGCGGCTTCATGTGCGTGAAGCAGCTAAGTAGTTAGCAAGCAAGGTAGGCGACTTTCCTTGCTAGCTTTGACTTCGTTATCTAGCATTGTTCCGGAAAGACGAATCTAGCTAACAGTCCTTCGTGACGACTAGACTATGACACTAGGGAGGAGGGCGACTAATTAACCGGGCCCTAGCCGGCCTCGTTGACACCTGCTACGTAGTATATTTAGACGATATACTAGTCTACTCTAACTCGAAGGAGGAGCATATTCGGCACCTAAGGATAGTACTTAAACAGCTCCGCAAGTTCGCTCTATACGCGAACCTAAAGAAGTGCTCATTCCTAACACATAGGATTAAGTTTCTTGGATACATCGTCTCTACGGAAGGAGTCATCATAGATGACTAAAGAGTGTCCGTAATCGCGGAGTAGCTGTAGCTAACTACTCTCTAAGAAGTGTAGGTGTTCCTAGGATTCACTAACTTCTACCGCAGATTCATATAGTCCTACTCGAAGATCGTGGCTCCCCTCACGGCCCTCGCAAAGGGCGCGATTTAAGGAAAAAAGCCAGGGATAGTGCCTTAGGAGGAGGCTTAAAGTAAGGCTTTCTCTAGACTTAAAGCAGCTTTTTAAACTACGCCTATACTTCGGTACTTTGACCTTACTACGAAGATCTAGATAGAGACTAATACTTCAAAATTCGTAATAGCCGCAATTATATCGCAGCTCTAGTCGCACGAAGGTAGTACGCGATAGTACCTGATTGCCTTCTAGTCGCGGAAGATGCAGGGCGCTAAGCTTAACTATGAGACTTACGACTAAGAGCTTTTAGCTATTGTTAACAGCTTTAAGGAGTACTAATACTACCTCGAAGGCGTAGCGTACCCTATTAAGGTGCTTACTAACTATAGTAACCTTTGCGGCTTCATAGGCGTAAAGCAGCTAAGTAGTTAGCAAGCAAGGTAGGCGACTTTCCTCGCTAGCTTGAACTTCGTTATCTAGCATCGTTCTAGAAAGACGAATCCGGCTAATAGTCCTTCGCGACAACTAGACTACGACACTAGGGAGGAGGGCGACTAACAGCTTCTCCCTATACTACAAACGAAGCTTGTAGTTTAGGGCGGCGATCTGTCGTTAGCTCCTCTTGTAGGTCGACTACAGGTCTAATAGGGCCTTATAGCCTCCGCTAGCAACAAACCCTCCTATCTGGCAGTTATGGCGACTATGTCTAGCTCGATCCGTGTAGTAGTTAACTAGCTCATATGTAGTAAGCATGTAATGTCTAAAGAACCCTTTAAAGAAGTCTCGAGACTTATCTAGCGGTTACAAGAGTAAGAACTAGAGTTAATTAATAAGAGTGTAGCCCTCTAGGACACTACAGGCGGTCCGAAGTACTAGACTAAGTCAGGCGACTTGTAGTACTTTGACAATAGGCTCTACATACCCGCTAACTACGCATTCTGTTCGCAGCTCCTCTATATTCATTATGACAATAAACTCGCGGGCTATTTTAGCGTAGAGAAGACGAACGTACTTCTCGGACGCAAATACTAGTAGCCTACGCTAGAACAGGATGTCTCTGACTATGTCAAATCCTACTAGACGTGCCAGGTTAGCAAATCTCGGCGCTATTGCCCCTATGGCAATACTTAGGCGCTCTTACTACTAGAGAGACCATGGCAGGACTTGACCATGGATTTTATCACTAATTTGCTGCTAGCAAAGTAGAGAGGCAATGTAGTTAATGCTGTCCTTATAGTAGTCGACTAATACTCTAAGATAAATGTCTTCATCCTATGTACAAAAAGATGCACAAGCGGCGAGCTTACGCGACTACTTCGCGACGAAGTCATATGGCGCTTTAGTGTCCCCCGAAGTATCCTATTAGATCGAGGTTCTGTCTTTACTAGTAAATACTAGCAAGAATTTGTGTTTAAGGCGCGTGTTAAGCACTGCCTAAGTATAGTATTCTATCTACAGACTAATAGTCAGACTAAACGTATGAACTAGACTCTTGAGTAGTACCTTCGGTACTACTACGCTAAGAACCAGGATGCCTAGGCTGACGTAATTCCTATGGCGGAACTTGCAGTTAATAATAGCATAAATGCTACTATGCGCATGTCGCCATTTTAGATTCTTTATAGCTTTAATCCGGAAATACACCTAGAACCGCCTCGGGACAAGTCTTTTAAGGAGAGGGTGCTAGCCGCCGCGGAATTAGCGCGGCGTATGCGCTAGGTACATTCGGTGCTAATAGAACACTAGAAAAAGGCCTCAGAATCCCAGATTAAACATAATAACGCCTATGCTAAACTGATGTAGTATGTAGTTAGTACAAAGGTGTTACTGTTAACGAAGAATCTTAAGCTGAAACTTCTAAGCAAGAAGATGACGCCAAGGTTTGTTAGACCCTTCCGGATACGCGACGTAATAGGCTTGTAGGCATACTAGCTATCGTTACTATCGTCGTATTATGTGCATGATATCTTCTACGTATCTCTACTTAAACTATAGGTATAGCGTAAGGGCGAAGAGCCCGCGGACCTAATGCTAGTAGCAGAAGAGAACGAAGAGTAGGAAGTCGAGGGTATTAAGGACAGTATGTAGCGTAAGGGCGTAACGCACTATCTAGTAAAGTAGAAAGGATACCTACCTAAGTACACATAATAGGTTCCGGCTAAAGACTATAAGAACGCTCCCGAAGCTATTCGTGAATTCGAAGAGTAGAGGAGGCGTAAGCAGGGCTTAAGAAGGTCGATTCGTAGGAAGATAAGGGCTTCGGAGCAGAATTCTTGACATGTGTATATAGTGCATAACGCGCGGAGTAATAACAAGAAGCAAACGCCCTACTTATACATCATTAATGCCTAAAGGCATACCTAGAATAAACCTAAGGAGAATAAGAGACATGCTTAGATTAGCTTCGTAGCTAATGCTTAGCGACTACTAGTTAGGGGCTTCCTAACTAAACCCGAAGCAGGAGAGTCTTTCTTGTTACGGTCCGCTAGGGACTACCTACCTGCATAGGGTCTACTAAACACCCTAAAGCGACTATGAGTAATAGGGGTAGTAATGCCACGAAGGGAGGCTAGCATCTTCTTCTTTAGTAGGTTGCGAGGGAGCTTGTCTTTAGAGCCTATAGTAGCTAGAGAACTAGCGACATCCTTACTACGCCTAGTCGTAACAGCTACCTTATCCTTAGCATTAGAAGGCGAAGAGACTCGAGCGCGCTTGCGGCTGTCGCGCTCGGCCCTCGAGATCATCTTGCGCTTCTTGACACAAGTGTCGACTATATCATTAGACTTAGTGTCCCCCTTAGGCGTAACTAGTATAGTAACACTATAGCGCGAAGGGATCACATTAGGACCGAAGGTATCCTAGATGTCGTCATCCTCCTCTTCCTCAAAGATCTGGCCTAGAGGCTTGTGCCTTAGCGTCTTGACAGACATAGTGTAGGTCGCAAGCAGGGAAGGTTCGGCTTCCTCGTCGCTAACCTTAATTTCGGCCCTAGCCTTCTTCTTCTTCTTAGACAGTAGCGTCGAGGCAGCGTAGGCGGCAGCGCTACAATGTGTTAGCTGTACGCACGCGACAGGATTCGAGTAAGTAACTTACGGCTTAGTCCTTAGGACTAGCTTAGAGGCAGGCTGTCTCTTAGTATGGCGCTAGGGCGTAGCCTTAGTAGCGGGAGCGGTGAATTGCTTGATAACCTTCTTGCGGATCATCCGCGTCTTAAATTTATCGTTAATAGAGGCAAGGGCCCTGAGTTGCTGACGCTAACGGCTAGTCGGATATTTCTCGACGCTAACGTTAGCCTAGCAGAGAAAGTCAGGATTCATACTTAGAGGGTACCCGCACTATATGCGTACTATGGCGAAGGTCTCGACCTTAACGGTTAGCACCTTTAAGATCTTCTAGACTAAGTCTACGATTAGACCTAGATAAACGTTTTCGCCTGTTAGTAGAGAGTCGATGCAAACACTGCTATAAGAACAGTTAGTAGTCGCAATGAAGTACGAGAGGGCGCCAAGCAGGTAGGCGAGTACCTTGCGGTACTTAGCCTGTAGCCTGTTCATAGTTAGAGTACCTTTAGTAATCCCCTTGTTACGCGTACTCTAGAAGTCGTTAATGTTACGGCAGAGCTAGTTATACTTGCTGTATACCTCTTCAGGGAGGTCTTAGCATTTTTGATGCTTGCTATTACAGTTAACATAATTGCGGTAGATACCGCCCTCATTAAATCCGCTAATGTAGATCTTAGCTACGCTTTAGTTAGTATAAGCTACGCATACCTCGCGGGTAGGGGACGCCTTACTAACACGCGGAGGAGAGATGTATGCAGCTTAGCTGCTAAGGTTATTAAGGCATTATTAACATGAGTGACAATCGCGGGCAGAGTAAGTAGCGTCGAACTTAGTCTGTAGCACATAAGCCATTATTACTAGGGTGAGTTAATTGATCTTAATTGATTAATTAAAGAAGAAGAAGCTCTAGTTTAGACCTACAGACATAGCGAGGCGCAGGCTAAGCGAAATAGAAGTAGAGGTTAATGTTAGTATTTTAGAACAGGAAGTTTAGGAAAGCGACAAGGTTTTTATACCCTCTGACAGCCCCCCTGTTACCTACCGCAACTGTTAAGCTAGTAACTTAAACTACATGCGCAGAGTACCTGCCTTTAGTTAACTTACAAGGGGACTAAATAATGTAAGAACAGATGACGCGGCTGTCACGCATTTGCGCCGACTATACTTGTGCTAGTCTACTAGCATGAAAATGTGGCGAGACCTGCGCTAGGAGCGCGCTCCTGCTGTTTTGAGTAGTACGCGTAGAGCGTCCGCATACATTCCTACTACCTCTAAGATTCTGCGACATGTTCTTTACAGTCATGACTAAATAGGGATAGCCAAGCTACTTGGCAAGGCTAGCGCGCATACTCGCCCTATAATTTCAAAGATTAACTTAAGTACATACTTGTAGTTTCCTGATATCTCGATCTGCATGTAAAGCGAAGGTGTTATGAAGCTACCTAACATGTAACAGATCGAAACCTACCTAAGTTAGTAGCCTCTGTCCTATACTCGCTACGAAGGTGTTAAGGTATACGCATAACACATGTTATGTAGGCTATCTACATATTTACTCTTGCATAGTATAAGCGTGCTATATCCTATACCCTATATGTTCCGCGCGTATTACTTAGTAACGCTAGGGACATCCTCATAGGAGGAGGGGTAGTAATACGGTTAATACTAGGGGGCTATTAGAGCCGCATAGGTTCTGATGCCCGCCCTTAGCATGTAGTGACCCTACTACACATAGTAAGGGGGTCCTTTATACATACGTTAGCTTATATGTCGTCTAAGTAGGATTAATGTTTGACATAGGATGCCCCTATATCGCTGACCCTACGGTACCCCTACAGGGTTAGGCTTAGACATGCTTTCCCTAATTAAGGGGCGTCGGGGGTTATAAGTACCTTTAGCGCTACCTCTGTAATAAGCAGAAAGTAGCGCTATCTTGTACCTATTAACAGGTTAGATTACTCTGTTATACTACGAGATATTTTGATATTATATAGCATATATATCTATATTATAACATCCCTTCATTAGGAAGCATGTCTATGTCTAACTCTGCAGGGGTACTGTAGAGTTAGGGAACCTCTGTAGGGGTACTATAGGGTTAGCGGTATAGGAGTATCCTTTGTTAGGCATTAATCCTACTTAGACAACATATAAGCTAACGTATGTACGAAGGACCCCCTTGCTATGTAGTAGGGTTATTACATGCTAAGGGCAGGCATTAGAACCTATGCGGCTTATATAGTTGCCTAGTATTAACTATATTATAACTAGCCTACTAACAGATTTGCTAAAGGCTACTTAGCGCTATTTATAGACTAGAGATATAGATAAGTATTTAAGATACTCTGCAAGCGCTTTTTAGGTATGCTTATCCTATACTACTATAACCCTACATAGGCTATACACATTAAAACAGATGCCTCGTAATTTGCTATAAGGGTAATCCTCTCGTAGCTATTTAAGGATAGCTAGTAGTGTCTAGTAAGTTTTATATCTAGAAAGCTATAACCTGCTATGCATAACTAGGAAACCTTTAACTAAGAGCTATTAGTAGTAGTTTATGCCTTTAAGACATAGCGACACTACTTTAAAGAGGCGTAACATATAGTATAAGTCTACATGTACTAGAATAACCTATAAGGCATGCGTAATATGTCTAAGCAAAACCTATAACAAGTATAATAGCCGGTTAATTTAGGCAGGTTTAACTTTTATACGTTCTATAGGCAAGAGAATAAGCAACCTACTAACGGCCCTTTAAGAAGGCAAGATTACTTTACTAAGAACAAGCAATTTAGACCTTACTACCTACGCTTAAGACAAACCTAGCCCTTATTAGCATGATTAGTGTTTGTGTACTAAGTAGCGCAAGAGGAGCTACGCATAACGAGAGGTTATTAGTTACTATAAAGCCGCGTAATAGTCATATAAGTAGATTAGTGTTAGAGCTGTCCCCTATTACTAGTACTACTAGATGTATATAGTACATGCTACGCTTAGAAGTAAGGATACTACTTAGCGAGACTATACCTAAATCTAAAGAGTCATAGACAGAAATGCTTAAGTTAGCTTTATAAAGAGACAGATTTACGTTATAGTAGCTAGTATTAATGTCACATGAAACTTACACAAGTCGTAGTAGGGTTAACCCTATATAGAGGGAAGATAGGAAAGGTCTCCTGTAGTAGAAGGGAAGACCATATATTCCCCTAGAGGAAGACTAGGGAGAGGAAAGTATTAGATAGGAGCTAATATAGTTAAGTAATAACAATCCTATAACTAGATACTTTGGCGTAGCTTAAACGCATAAGCTACTCTTAAGACTGTATTTCTAGCCTAGATGTAAGGCAGATATCCGACAATATGTTAAGACATATGTAGTATGCTAATATAGCTTAGTACCTAGACATTTACTATATAATTAACTTAGTTTGTTACCTACACTAGAACGGCTATTCTAAGAGCTAATAATAGATTTCATTATAGGTTTACTACCTGTAAAAGATAACTATTACATCTTTAATGTAATCCTAGTAATTACTAACCGCTACTTAAAGATAGCGTAGTACCTACCTACTTGTAAAAGCTAGACTATAATTAGGCTTACAAATTACTTTGCAAAATATATATGCTACTTATACTAAGGGGTGCCTAAAGGCATAGTAAGTAACAGAGGACCTACATTTATATCAGCCTTCTAGAGAGAAGTCTACTACTAGTTACAAATTAAAAGGTAGCTAAGTATAGCGTTTTATCTACAAACAGATGATTAAAGAGACAGATAAAATCAGACGCTTAAGTACTACCTACGCTACTACTACGTAGGAAGCGCAACTAACTAGATAACATCTTTGCTAATAGTAGATTTTGCCTATAATAATAGCAAGTATAGTAGTACTAGGTAGTTGCTATTCTTCGTACTTTGGGGGTTCTACCCTATAATACTACTAATACCTAAGGACGCGCATCTAGATTATCCTGAATATTATAGTAGTCATAAGCCTTAAGTAGTAATATATAGACGATATTATAAATACAATACTTGCTTAGTAGCTATAAGTAATACGCCTACGTCTCTATTACTTCTAGTAATTAGAAGGGCACTATCTACTTTAGTTTAGCCTTCTAGTTAGGAGACTAGAGGCGGAGATTATAGGTACTTAATAGGACCTACTATCTTTCTTTAGAATGAGAATAGGGCATAGTGTTAGCTATAGCAGCGCTATTAATTCCTACGCTCTTTACAAGTAGTTCTTAAGTAATATATGTGCGTCTTCTATGCGCAAGGCTTATATTAGGCGTTAGAAAGTCTCCGTCCGTACGTGTAATAGATTTAAATCTCATAACCTTCCTGCATTAATATCTCATTTAACCTAAGTAGTGTAGATGTAAAACATAGCTCATTTGATTTACAATTATACACTCTATAATGTATGTATATATTTTAATACTTAGTTTGCTACCCTTCTACGATGATTACTACCTAAAGCCATCCTAGCATAGATTTAATTACATTAACTATTATCTTAGTTTTAATGTTTTACTATGTATGTAGTAAGGCCTATTTTAAGGCCTTAAGTCCTCATGCTTCTATCATTAAATCTAGGTTAAGTAAAAGGCTATAAATAGCCTGTTAAAGGTAATACTAGAGGTACTTAATTAGGTTCAAATTAGGTAAATAAGGTAGCTAATCTAGTAAGATACAGATGTAGTTTTCATTAATCTAGTCCTTTATATAGCCTGAAGTAGAGATTAGATCGTTATCTTACATGAAGATCTATCTATTATACATAGGTAGAAGGACCTCTTCATATGTATCTATGTAGAATGTTAATGTATACCCCCCCCTACCCCCCCTCCTACCCTCCTACTCTCTCTAGGTACAAACTTATCTCTAACTATAAGCATAAGCTCTCTACGTAGTATATTGCTAATACGGTTAATACTAAGGGGGCCATAGGGGCCGCATAGGTTCTGATGCCCTCCCTTAGCATGTAATAAGCCTACTACATAGCAAGGGGGTCCTCCCTATATACATTAGCATGTATGTCATCTAAATAGGATTAATGCCTAACGTAGGATACCCCTACGCTACTAATCCTATTATACCCCTACGGGGTCAGGCTTAGACATGCTTTCCTAATTAAGGGGCGCTAGGGGTAATAAGCACCTCTAGCGCTACCTCTGTAATAAGCAGAAAGTAGCGCTATCTTGTACCTACTAAAAAGTCGGATTACTCTGTTATACTACGAGATATTTTCATATTATATAGCATAAACATCTATATTAGTTCTGCTTTCTCCCCCCTACTTTGCAGTCTAGCAGAGAATACTATAATATGTCTAGAGTACCGCGAACTTGTAACTAATGTATAGTAAGTACTATCCTAACTACCTATAATAGCAAAGCTAGCCTAAGTAACTAACCCGTAGAAGTACCCCCTGCTAGTAACACTACATTAAACGACAGTTCTACTAGAGGCTAATTACGTAGCACACAAGGTAATAGACCCCCTATATAGGGACTATAGCTAACCCTAACTATCGACCTAACTAGGTTACAAACTACCTTGCAAACTAGAGCTAAAGCTATACCTCTTCTAGTAGCGATAATAGCAAGGATGACAAAGACATCACTATAAGTAGTACTAATAAACTAGCGAATAAAGAAATCTAGCGAGACTTTACGCTAGGGACCTACGAAGAAAACATACTAGTAGGCGTAGACTCTCTACATATGCCTACGAATGTAGTATCTAAATTTAGGGCCATAGTAGGCTAACTAGGAAGTAGTCATAACGCACGTAACCTAAAGCCATTTAAGAAAGACACCTTAAAGGAGGCGCAAACTTTCTTATAGGTATATAAGGTAGTTTTTATGCTTAACCTATGCGGATATGCTATAGAGGGCAAATAGGTCGCCTTTAGTGTAATATAGCTTAAAGAGGATAAAGAACCTCATAATAATTAGCAAAAGCAGTATGACCTTATGTAGGTCTATAATAGAACGTATATATAGGCAGATTTTTGCTAGTTCTATGTCGACTAGGTTAAAGACCTAGGTAACTAGGCCCTTACTATGTCTGTAGAGTATAAGAAGGCTAAGTAGGGGAAGGGACAAACAACCTCTAGCTTTGCTACCTATCTTGCTACGCTCGAGGGACAGATGCTACTCTATACTAAGACGTAATACATATAGCAATTACTTATCAAGCTTGATAACAATCTTTAGAACATGATTATGACTTTTCATGAACTTCTAACAACTCGGCAAGACCTTGTGTCTCTTATAACATGTATAGAGATTGCCTTGAAGCAAAACAGAAGATCAAGCGGCAAGGACAATAAGCATTTAAGCCCTAAAGACCTGCTAAAGGGCCGCTATTACAAGCGTCCTAAGGGTTAAGGCTAGACGTCTCGTAGATATAGATATATTTTCTTAGATAGATAGTAGAAAAGATATATCTATTATCTGTTCCTTAGATATTTCTTAGAAGATAGTCTATAAGATCTATATAAAAGATAATATAGATAGAACTAGATAATAAAGATAAAAGGTAGATATAAGAAGATAGAGTAGAGAATCTGGATATATCTAGCAAATAGTAGATAATGTAAGATAAGCTAGATATTTCTAGATAATCATAGATAATGTAAGATAAGCTAGATATTTCTAGATAATCAAAGATAATAGAAGATAAAAGATAAAAACTTTAGCTTAGTAACATTAACAAGGTACTTAAATTTTGTGTCTATACTACTACATATATATCCTTCTGTCGTGATAGAGCAGGACCTCTCGGCTGCCTTAGACGACTAAAGCGATTATGTTCCTCTTACTCTTCGCTATCGCTAATACCTTCGTAAGATATCATCTGCTTTATCTCCTCTATTATGACCTTGTAGTTATAGAGCTATATGTCTAGATCTATCTCTATATCTGACGCAAATGTAAGATCTGCCTTAATACGTAGCTAAGCCTCTAGCTTAGCATTAGTCTTCTTAGCTCGTACCTAATAGCGAATCATCATAATTGCAGAAACTACTAATAGACTATAATTGCGATTATATCGCGCCGCATAGCGGGTAATACTAAAAGTCCGCTCTACGCTAACAGCCGCTATAGGTATACATAGAACATTGCGCGCAAGGTAGGCTAGAGTAGGGAACTAGTAAGCAAGGTATCTCTATACTATACAGATCTCGTTACTAAATTGACTAAGCTCTAAGCTAAGATCTGTTTAAGGTTAGTAAGATGACACCATGTAACTTGACATAGACATACTATAGACAAACCTGTTTAAGGTTAGTAAGATGATACTATACAAGCTAACATAGACATACTATAGATAAACCTGCGTTTTTATAACTCTTAAACTCATTTCTACTAACATTAACTAGCTGTGCTTAGTCTTCATGTAGAAGGAAGCCTGTAAGCGTAAAGTTGCTAGATAGCCTCTTCTACGGCTAGAGGCAGGTAGTAGAAGACGACTCGGCCCTGTCCTAGTATCGCTTTTGCTATAGCGTCTTAAGCAATTTCTAAGCATGCTTGTTATACTCTAGATCGCTACTAAACTCTTGTGTCTTCTAGTAAGCATCTTTTATCCTTAGGTTTAGAAGGACTACTATTACGTAAAGATCCCTATGCAAGTAACTAGTGTCTCTGTAGTACTTGTTAAGTTAATCCTAAGCCTCGTTAAGCGCTTTAAGGAGTACCTTTTACTATAGCGCTATCTTTTTCTGAAGCTTGCTCTTAGCCTTTTTAATAAGCTTGAATAGCATGTTATAAAAGGCAAGTACAAAATGTAGTGTAGGACCTTACGTCTACCTAATGATTATAGTCATAAGCGTAAACAGACGTATAAGGTTAATCACATAATCTAGTACCTTCTACTCCTATAGATTAAGCGCTAGCTACTTTAGATCTTAGCTATTAATGTACTTCTTAATAGCAAGGCAGAGCTTTTAATATCAGACAAGCATGATTATAGTTAAATCCTATTAGCTCTTCACGTCTTGTTATGCTCAGAGAGGCTTACCCTATAGTATACCCTTGCTATTAATAGTCCCTTACTTTGCAAAGGCATCTTAGATGCTATTAAAGGCTTCCTTACGCGTCCTGCTTGCGTTAATATTAATCGTTGTGTGTCGGATCTAAAACATTTACATAGGTTAGCTTATAGTTGTATGCAAGGTACTAGTAGCATTAACAGACCTTTGTAATTAGATATAGTAGTGCATATTCCCCTTGACTCCTATCTAAAGCTTTTAACGTAGCTTCAAGCGATTTAAGATTAGTCTAAGCCTCCTTCTTGTCCTAGATCCTAACTAGATCCTCGTTAGTCGCATTAGCTCTTAACACCTTAAAGAGCTTACCTGTAGCGAGCTATATAGTATACGAGAGGCACATAACCTTTACTAGCTCTAGGTCTTTAATATTACCATCTAAAGCTTCAAGGTCTACAACTTCCTATAGGGCATTTTCTTTCCGAATAGCGTCGATAGCGTCATTCATAGCCTTGACCATTGTTTTTTTGTTACTAGCGTTGTTAGTAGTAATCGTTATAAGCTAGCGTCAGAGTTTGTAGTAAGTAATGTTATTTTCTATTATCCTCGCAAAGTTAGCACTAGTGTAAGAGCCCTTAATCGAATGGAAATCAAGCAGCTCTTCATGGAAGGACTAGTTATTGTCAATCTAATATGCTTTAATAGCAAGGAAGCATGCTTTACTATATGGCGCCTACTACGCGTTAGCTACAAGAGTGACTTTAAAGTTACCTACAAGTTTAGAAAGAAGCTTCTCCCGCATAGAGGCATCTGTAAGCAGTATACGCTACCGCTAAGTTAATGCAGCTCGAAACTCAGGCTTCGAGAAGTAGCATTAGTAAGTGTTCTACATATCCCCTTCCTAGAAGAAGGTAAGAGGTAGGCCCTACAAAACAATATACTTCGTCATTATTGCTAGGAAATTAGCTGCTATTAACTGTGATTTAGTGCTGTCGTCTATTCTGCGGCGTTTCTATAGAAATTGTTAATAATCTAATGTGTCTATAGTATGTCTATAGCATGTCTATAGCAGTGTACCTATGTTAGATTACGTCGTAGTACCTACTAACGTGTCTGAATACTATGCACGCGCTTGCCGCGCCTCTTGACACTTCTGAGAGTTAGGGTAGGTTAGAAGAGGTGACGTCCCTATCGAGATAGTTAGATAGTTAAGAGCTTTGTCGCAGATCCTGCATATAGCTCGAGGCTCTCTAGTAGATTTAAGAGCGCCTTTATTGTATATTGCCTACGCGTTTAATGACTTGCTAGCCTCGCCCTATTAGATCGGCAGCCTTGTCTTCTCTTGCATTCTCTTCTTAAACCTACTACTTAGCTGCTACTACCTTAATGTAACCTATTAGACAAAATCTTGGTAGTACTTAGGGTCGTAGAGGTAGTAGTCGCCACGCTCCTTAAAATGACAGGTCTAGAGATACTACGGTTAGAATGGCGGTAACGAAGGAACGCTGCTACTAGGCTGCTAGCTAAATGCTAACCTTTAGCTAAAGAGAAAAGTCGCCTATTAGGAACAAGTAGCAGAGCGGAGAGTAGGTAAGTCTAAGGGTTACTGTTAGGTATTATGTTAGAGGTCAAGTAATAGCGACTGTCTTACTACACTCTGTTATGTACTCAAACGAGTTAATCGGCGTAATAGGCTCTAGCTATTAGCTTGGCGGTCTGTGTCAACTTAGGACCGCGGTGTTCTATGTATTAGTGTAGTAAGAATAGGCATCGCTACTTCTAATGCGTTAGTAGGAAAGTAAACAAACAATAGATAGACGCAGATATCTGACTATTCACAGATAGATAGTTTTTTGTCGTTGTACGCTCTGTCGCGCTTAAGAGGCTAGTTTTAGACCGAAATTGTAGTTAAAGCTAGTTTTAATTCAACTCTAACTTAAGGCGAGGCCCGCTTAGTACGGCCCTTGCGAAATGAGCTCTATTAAGAAGCTAGTCAAATTAATGCCCTAGTAGGCGTAGCGTTAATGCGTAGCGCTTTCTCGCTATATCTAGCTGCCCCTGTAGCGGACATCCCTTTCTAGTCCTATGCTCTAATCGATGACCTTCTGTAAAAACGCTTATTCTTCTCTAGGCCTAACGCCTTAGTTCTACACTAAACACAAGGCTAGCTAGTCGCAATCTCTAG
The DNA here is from genome assembly GCA_021401465.1 of Teratosphaeria epicoccoides. Classification (NCBI taxonomy): domain Eukaryota; kingdom Fungi; phylum Ascomycota; class Dothideomycetes; order Mycosphaerellales; family Teratosphaeriaceae; genus Teratosphaeria; species Teratosphaeria epicoccoides. The sequence continues at coordinate 84,971 of JADDMT010000043.1, forward strand.
ATCAAACTATCATTTGCTACCTAGAAAGCCTTGTAGCTAACAATTTCTGCTCTGCTACATGCTTGACTCGTAGGAGCTAGTACGCGAGATCTTGTGTAGACATGCTAGGATTCTCATCTTTAAAGCGCTAAACTGCTCGCGTTTTTGCTTTGTAGATCGAGTTCTAATATGTGTCTACTAACTAAGCATTAGGCTATAGTCGCTACCTTTGCTTGTATTCTCGAACTACATTAGGATAGGTTAAGAGCAATCGACCTAGGTCTAAGACATAGCGCTTCGTAGGAGGCTTAGGGATCGCGAGATTCGCTGCCTTGCGTTTTAGTGCTATGATAATCAGCTAGTACAGGTATTAGAATTCTTTAGGCGGCGTATAGTAGCGCTTTAGTAGTAGTAACAGAGAAGAAGAAGTGCAAGTTATAGATTAAAAGAAGCTTTGCTTTTAGGCAGTAATTAGAAGGTATAGTAAAGAAAGAATGTACGACTTAGCGTTAGCGTCAGAGTTGACTTGTTACTTGCTAACTTACGTGACTCTTATAGCATTACTTAGCATTTAAGACTACTATCTTAAGTCGTTAAAGTCAAGTACTATACTGCTCTTCTAGCGACCTCATGCTATGTAGCGTATATACGCTTTAATACTACGTTCTTAATTTGAAGCTTTGACGCCATAGGTATTACTACTTAATTTGGAATAGTACGGCCCTACTATGTGTAATTCAAAGTCTTTCGCCTGCCCTAGATCCTGATTTTCTCGCTCTAACTTCCATCTTGTTTACTAAATTGCCTGCGTAATACGTCCTTCTAGTAATATGCTACTACTTAGTAGTATTAAGGATACTAATAAGAGTAATGCGGACTCTATAAGGAGCCCTATTTTCCGCAACTGTATACAGCTAAAGAAAAGGGTTGCAAAAAAGCGCAAGCCTGTAAAGAAGTCTACTACTATTAGCCGTATGCAAGCTTACCTTCATGAAACACCTTTAGCGAGGCGTCTAAAAAGCGGCTCATACACCCTAGGCCTAGGGAAAAAAATCGCAGTTCGGACTAGTTAGACCTTTTAATAGCGTAAGCCTAAGAAGCTAGGGCTAGCAGCTATACGAGAGATTCGGAAGTATTAGAAAGGCACTAAGCTCTTGTTATAAAAGTTGCTATTTACTTAGCTCGTCTAAGAGATTACAGGCTTAGTAGTACTAGGTCACGCAGAATATCGCTTCTAAAGTCTTGCTTTAGTTACATTGTAAGAGGCTACAGAAGCATATCTTGTCGCTAAGTTCAAAAGGTATAACATGATTACAATCTACTTAAAACATATTACTATTATGCCTAAAGATATATAGCTCGTTTAGTAGCTAAAAAAGCATCTTAGTAGTATTAACAGGACGCACTATAGATGACCTAGTCTTTCTGCCTCTTACTAAGCCCTACTTAGCTACTATCTAGCTATGTAGACATGCCGTGGACATACTATAGACATCTAACGTTCTTTAGGACAGATTATAGAGCTCTGTCCTGCAAATGGCAAGCTACCTACTTCTAGAACCTTATACACAAACCTACTTAGCGAAATTCAGAGCGACTACTCTTAGACACTAGCAATCTTGCTAGGTAGTAAGAGTAAAAGCTGTTAAGCGCTAGAAAGCTAATATCCCTTAGCGCTTCAGAGGTAAAAGCAAGGCTACTTTACGCTAGGTAGTAAGAGTAAAAGCTGTTTAGCGCTAGGAAGTAGACATTGCTTAGCGCTTTTATGTGAAGTTAACGTAGACATGCTATAGACAACTTTTTTTAAGCTTTCCTACTAATATACCTTATAGGTAGTATAAGTCTAGGTAACCTAATCTTTAGTAAGTAAATTACTAGTCTCTCGTTTTTATGCAAAGTTAACGTAGACATGCTATAGATAGCTTCTTTTAAGCTTTCCTGCTAATATACCTTATAGGCGGTACGAGTCTAGGCAACCTAACATTTAGTAAGTAAATTACTAGTCTCTCGTTTTTGTGTAAAGTTAACATAGACATACTATAGACAAAGATTGCTGCCTAAAGTCTAACTAGTCTAATTGCAGGGCAGTTCTTAGAAGGTCGGAGGGATGTAGCCTTTCGTCAAGTACTCGGTACTTGCTAATTACCCTACCCTTTGTTATACTAGTATTACTAACTAAGCAACGATTTAGATAGTGCTTTAAAGTACCTACAGAGTATTACTACTTCTTGAGCTAGGTCTAGTATAGTGTAGACACGCTGTAGACACGCTGTAGACACATGCGTACTCGTTTTTCTAGGACCTAAGCGCATTACGTACCTTCCGAATTTAATCGACTCGCGTATACTATAGCTTGCGCACATGGCCCTAGCAACTAAAGGCCCTACCTTACTACCTCATGACTTGTTACAACCTTTCTTGTAGTACTAATCTCTAATAACCCTTACTTATTACATTCGCACTTACACTTTACTAGAGTAATCTATTACTTACCTGTACTCTATTCGCCGCATGACATAGCTTTAATTAGTAGCGCATTAATCCTACCTTTTCGCAACTAGCGTAACCTTGTTATAGCTAGTACGTCTGCAGATATCCTAATGCAAGCTTAATACTAACAGTCTTAGACATGCCTCCTAATCTCCCTAAAGCCTAGCTTGAATAGCAGGCTGCGTTACGCAGGCGAGGTAATAGTACTACTTAAAGCACGACTGCCTAGAAAGTGCCTCGTAAGAGTACTAGTAGCGAGTCTACTCGCAAGAGTACTAGCAGCAAGTCTATAACCGTAGTAGCGGCTACTAGGAAAGGCACTAAGACTCGTAAGGATTAGCATTAGAAGACTAGTTAGAAGAAGAAGAAGAAGGACGCTTAGGGTAGTAGTACGCTATAGAGAAGGAAGCATAAGTAGAAGGCTAGTAGTATGTTTTGTAACTCTCAACTAAGTTTAATTACTAACTTGCTTATAGCGATAGCGCTAAGAGAGATCAGGAGATACTAGTGTTCTGTAGATCTGTTAATTTAAAAGAGACTATTCTAGAGGCTTGTCCGGGAGATTACAAACGACAACACGAGAATACCTGACGTCAGGTTCTAAGCTAGTGCTATTCAGGTAACTAAGAGGCAGCCGAAGCGTACTTAGTATCGTATTTTAAGAGTAAGTTTTAATGTAAGTCATATTACGTAGTTGCTAACCGCATGTCTAGATGCAAACCTAGCAGCTATCTATGCTAAGCGCGTTACTATTTAGCAGAAGGACATGTAGCTTGTTAGAAGGATTGTAAAGAATATAGGTCATAATGCCCTAATAATAAGTGCTAATTAAGAGGGTTACTATAGACATGACGTAGACAGACATATAGGCAGAGCCTATGTTATTCTATTAGTAATAAGGCTTTAAAGTGTGCATACTATATATCGATAAGCTCTACTCCTGTTAATAGTTAGGACTTTACGCTTCATGCACTCTAAATACAAGTTCTAAATCTTAATTTCTTAGATTTTGCTCTGTTTAAGCTTATTATCTATAGATATCTACTTAGTCTAGCGACAATGGATTATCTCTAGCTCTTAATCTATTAGGTAAAAGATATAGAGCAGATAGACAGATATCTCTTATATTTTAGTAGTATCTACTCTCTAGATATAGCTTAGATTTATCTATTATCTATATCTTCTCTAATCTATGAGACGTCTAGTTAAGGCTAACATAGTAGTTTAGGCTAGATGATACGGTTAATACTAGGGGGCTATTAGAGCCACATAGGTTCTAATGCCTGCCCTTAGCATGTAATAACCCTACTACATGTAGTAAGGGGGTCCTTCGTATATACGTTAGCTCGTATGTCGTCTAAGTAGGATTAATGCCTAACATAGGATGCTACTACGCTGCTAACCCTACGGTACCCCTGCGGGGTTAGGCTCAGACATGCTTTCCCTAATTAAGGGGCGTTAGGGGTTATAAGTACCTCTAGCGCTACCTCTGCGATAAGCAGAAAGCAGCGCTATCTTGTACCTACTAAAAGGTCAGATTACTCTGTTACACTACAAGATATTTTCATATCATATAGTATATACATCTATATTAGTTCTGCTTTCTCCCCCCTGCTTTATAGTCTAGCAGAGAATACTATAATATATCTAGAGTACTACAAACTCGTAACTAACGCGTAGTAAGCGCTATCCTAAGCGCCTATAATAGCGAAGCTAGCCTAAGTTACTAGCCCGCAGGAGTACCTACTACGAGTAACACTGCATTAAACGACAGTTCTGCTAGAAGCTAATTACATAGCAGACAAGGCAATTTATCCCCTGCATAGGGACTATAGCTAACCCCGACTACTAACCTAGCCCTTATAGCCATAATTGTCGACTAGGTCGCGAACTGCCTTACGAACTAGAGCTGAAGCTACACCCCTTCTAGTAGTAGCAACGGCGAGGACGACGAAGACGTCGCTATAAGCGGTACTAATGAACTAGTAGATGAAGAAATCTAGCGAGATTTCACACTAGGGACCCGCAAAGATAACATACTAGTAGGCGTGGATCCTCCGCGTATGCCTGCGAATGTAGTGCCTAAAACAGGCTAACTAGGAGGCAGTCGTAACGCAGGCAACCTGAAGCTATTTAAGGGAGATACCTTAAAGGAGGCTCGAACTTTCTTACAGGCGTGTAAGGTAGTTTCTATGCTTAACCTATGCGGATATGCTATAGAGGGCGAACAGGTCGCCTTTAGTATAATGTAACTTAAAGAGGATAAGGAACCTCGTAATAATTAGCATGAGTAGTATAACCTTATACGGGTCTATGACAGAATGTATATGTAGGCGGACTTTCGCTAGTTCTATGTCGACTAGGTCGAGGATCTAGGGAACCGTGCCCTTACTATGTCTGTCGAGTATAAGAAGGCTAAGTAGGGGAAGGGGCAAACTACCTCTAGCTTTGCTACCTATCTCGCTACGCTCGAGAGACAGATGCTTCTATATAGTAAGACGTAACGCATGCGGCACTTACTTGTCAAGCTTAACGACAATCTTCAGAACATGATCATGACTTTCTATGAACTTCCGACAACTTGGCAAGACCTTGTGTCCCTTACGACAAGTATGGAGATTACCTTAAAGCGAAATGGATAATCGAGCGGCAAGGACAATAAGCGTCTAAGCCCTAAAGACCTACTAAAGGGCTACTATTACAAGCGCCCTAAGAGTTAAGTCTGATGCGGCGGTCTATTCTAAAGGGTCAAACCTTCTAAGCCTAAGGATAGTAGCAAGAAGCCTCTAAGTAGCTGCTACATATATAGAGCGAAGGACTACTAGGCAGCTCGCTATCTAAAACAAAGTAATAGGAAGAAGGTAAACAAGGTGTCCGAAACCTCCCTAGAGGGGGAGCGAAAGAAGGACAAGGCCAAGGCAACTAAATAGCTACTATAGGTGTCTAAACTGTCTGTTACTAACAGTGAAGACTCGTGGCCTGCCTAGCGCCTATCTAGTGCGATCTAAGTTAATAGCTCGCTTAGGCTAGTAGACTACATGTTAGACAACCTTGCGGAACTTAACGTAATACCCTAGCGGGTAATCATACAGCTTGGTTTGAGGCCGATTCTAGGAGCCCTACTACCTACTATAAAGTCCTTTTAGGGCAAAGGTGTAGCAGCTTAAGGCGTGTATAATGTGCGCCTCTAACTTATGGACTCTTCGGGAGAAAAGCACGAGACTAACGAAGTCTTCTACGCTAAAGACATTCCTGATAAGGAGCTCCTGCTAGGTCGCCCTTAGCGCTACAAGTAGGGAGTCGTTGTTAATAGAGCTACCGACAATTAGTTCTACAGCTCTACAGGCTAAGTTCCTGTAGTAAGGATGCATGACATACATAGCTTCTACAAGGACATGAAGAAGGTCTAATGTGTATATGTAATCCGCATATAGAACGTCAAGGAAGACGTTACCCTTCTGCCTAAGTTAGAGGAGTACGCCGATATTTTCGACGTAGAGGCTACGGCCTATGCCTAGGCCCTAGACGCGGAGCATGCGATTAACCTTAAGGAGGGTTATAATCCTCCGTATCGACCTCTATACCCTACGTCGGAATCTTAGCTTAAAACACTTCGAGACTATCTCTACAAGGCGTAAAAGAACGCGTGGATCTGACGTAGCGACAGTAAGGCTAGAGCGTTAGTAATGTTCGTCCTGAAGAAAGATAGCACGCTCCGCCTATACGTTAATTATAGGGGCCTTAACGCGGTAACTTAGAAGAACCGCTACCCCCTACTACTTATTAGCGAGACGCTTAACCGCCTTAGTCGCGCTGCTATCTTCTTGTCTATCGACTTAAAGGATGCCTACTACTATATACCTATCCGAAAGGGCGACGAGTAGAAGACAGCATTCTAAACATAGTACAGACACTTCGAGTATATAGTAATGCTATTTAGATTAACTAACGTACTAGCGGCTTTCTAGGCGTATATTAATTAGGCCCTAGCTAGCCTCGTTAATACCTGCTACGTAGTATATTTAGATGATATACTAGTCTACTCTAACTTAAAGGAGGAGCATATTTAGCATCTAAAGATAGTGCTTAAATAACTCTATAAGTTCGCTCTGTATGTAAACCTAAATAAGTACTTATTCCTTACAGACAGGATTAAGTTCCTTAGATACATCGTCTTAATAGAAGGAGTCATTATAGATGACTAAAGGATATCCGTAATCGCGGAGTAGCTATAGCTAACTACCCTCTAAGAAGTACAGGTGTTTTTAGGATTTACTAACTTCTACTATAGATTCATACGGTCCTATTCGAAGATTGTGGCTCCCCTTACGGCCCTTGCAAAGGGCGCGATTTAAGGTAAAAAGCTAGGGATAGTGCCTTAGGAGGAGGCTTAGAGTAAGGCTTTCTCTAACCTTAAAGTAGCTTTTAAAACTACGCCTATACTTCGGCACTTTGACCCTACTACGAAGATCTAAATAGAGACTAATGCTTCAAAATTTGTAATAGCCGCAATTATATCGTAGCTCTAGTCACACGAAGGTAGTACGTAATAGTACCTAATTTCCTTCTAGTTACAGAAGATGCAGGGCGCTAAGCTTAACTACGAGACCTACGACTAAGAGCTTTTAGCTATTATCAATAGCTTCAAGGAGTACTAACACTACCTCGAAGGCGCAGCGTACCCTATTAAGGTGCTTACTAACTATAATAACCTTTACGGCTTCATGGGCGTAAAGCAGCTAAGTAGCTAGCAAGCAAGGTAGGCGACTTTCCTTGCTAGCTTTGACTTCGTTATCTAGCATTGTTCTAGGAAGACGAACCTAGCTAACGGTCCTTCGTGACAACCAGACTACGACACTAGGAAGCAGGGTAACTAACAGCTCCTCCTTACGCTATAGACGAAGCTTGTAGTTTAGGGTAGCGACCTGTTATTAGCTCCTCTTATAGGTTAACTACAGGCCTAACAGGGCCTCATAGCCTCTACTAGTAATAAACCCTCCTATCTGGCGATTATAGCAACTATGTCTAGCTTAATATGTGCGGTAGTTAACCGGCTTACATGTAGGAAGCATGTAATGTCTAAAGAACCCTTTAAAGAAGTCTCGAGACTTATTTAGTAGTTGCAAGAGCGAGAACTAGAGTTAATTAATGAGGGTATAGCCCTCTAGGATACTACAGGCGGTCTAGAGTACTAGACTAAGTCTAGCAATTTGTAGTACTTTAATAATAGGCTCTACGTACCTACTAACTACATACTCTGTTCGTAGCTCCTCTATATTTATCATGACAATAGACTTGCGGGTCATTTTAGCGTAGAGAAGACAAATACGCTTCTTAGACGTAAATATTAGTAGCTAACGCTAGAACAGGATGTTTCTAACTATGTCAAATCCTGCTACACATACTAGATTAGCAAATCTTGGCGCTATTACCCCTATGGTAATGCTTAGGCGCTCCTACTACTAGAGAGACTATAGCAAGACTTGACTATAGATTTTATTACTAATTTGCTGCTAGCAAAGTAGAGAGGCAATATTGTTAATGCTGTCCTTATAGTAGTTAACTAATACTCGAAGATAAATGTCTTCATCTTATGTACAAAAAATTGCACAAGTAGCAAGCTTACGGGACTACTTCGTAACAAAGTTATATAGCGCTTTAGTATGCCCTAAAGTATCCTATTAGATCGAGGTTCTGTCTTTACTAGTAAATACTAGCAAGAATTTGTGTTTAAGGCGCGTGTTAAGTACCGCCTAAGTATATCATTCTATCTACAGACTAATAGTTAGACTAAACGTATGAACTAGACTCTTAAGTAGTACCTCTAGTGCTACTTTGCTAAGAACTAGGATGCCTAGGCTAACGCAATTCCTATAGCGGAATTCGTAGTTAATAATAGCATGTATGCTACTATATGTACGTCGCTATTTTAGATTCTTTATAGCTTTAATCTGAAGATATACCTAGAACTACCTTAGGACAAGTTGTCTAAGGAGATAGTGCTAGCTGCTACGGAATTAGCGTAGCGTATGCGTAAGGTACATTTAGTACTAATAGAATACTAGAAAAAGGCCTTAGAATCCTAGATTAAACATAATAACGCCTATGCTAAACCGATGTAATACGTAGTTAGTATAAAGGTATTACTATTAACGAAGACTCTTAAGCTTAAACTTCCGAGCAAGAAGATGACGCTAAGGCTCGTCAGACCCTTCTAGATACGTGACGTAATAGGTTTGTAGGCATACTAGCTATCGTTACTATTGTCGTATTATGTGCATAACGTCTTCTACGTATCTCTACTTAAACTATAGGTATAGCGCAAGGGCGAAGAGCCTGCGGACCTGATGCTAGTAGCAGAAGAGAATAAAGAGTAGGAGGTCAAGGGTATTAAGCATAGTATGTAGCGTAAAGGCATAACGTACTATCTAGTAAAGTAGAAAGGATACCTACCTAAGTATACATAATAGGTTCTAGCTAAAGACTACAAGAACGCTCTAGAAGCTATTCGTGAGTTCGAAGAGCGGAGGAGGCGTAAGCAGGGCTTAAGAAGGTTAATTTGTAGGAAGATAAGAGTTTTAGAGCAGGCGTATAACACGCAAAGTAACAACGAGAAACAAACGCCCTACTTATACATCATTAATGCTAAAAGGCACACCTAGAATAAACCTAAGGAGAAAACAAGAGACATGCTTAGATTAGCTTTGTAGCTTATACTTAGCAAATACTAGTCTAGGGCTTCACTAAACCCGAAGTAGAAGAGTCTTCCTTGTTATAGTCTACTAAGGACTACCTACCTACACGGGGACTACTAAACAACCCGAGGCAACTAGGAGTAATAGGAGTAGTAACGCTACAAAGAGAGGCTAGTATCTTCTTCTTTAGTAGGTTACAAGGGAGCTCGTCTTTAGAGCCCGTAGTAGCTAGAGAGCTAGTGACAGCCTTACCGCGCCTAGTCGCGACGACTACCTCCTCCTTATCTTTAGCATTAGAAGGCGAAGAGACTTAGGCGCGCTTGTAGCTATTACGCTTAGCCTGTAAGATTATCTTACGCTTCTTGACACAAGTGTCGATAACATCATCGAACTTAGTGTCTTCCTTAGGCATAACTAGTATAGTAACACTATGTCGCGAAGGGATCACAATAGGATTAAAGGCATCCTAGACGTTATTATTATCCTCCTTAAAGATCTAGCTTATAGGCTTATGCTTTAGAGTCTTAGCGGATACTATGCAGATCGCAAGCAGGGAAGGTTTAGCTTCCTTGTCGCTACCCTTAATCTTAGCCCTAGCCTTCTTCTTCTTCTTAGATAGTAGCGTCGAGGTAGCGTAGGCAGCGGCGCTACAATGTGTTAGCTATACGTACGCGACAGGAGTTAAGTAAATAACTTACAGCTTAGTCCTCTAGACTAGCTTAGAGGCAGGCTGCCTTGTAGTACGGCGCTAGGCGTAGCCTTAGCGGCAGGAACGGTGAATTGCTTGACAGCCTTCTTGCGGATTATCTGCGTCTCGAAGTCATTATTAATAGAGGCAAGGGCCCTGAGTTGTTAACGCTAGTAGCTAGTCAGGTAGTTCGCGGGGCCTATGTAAGTCTAGCAGAGGAAGTTAGCATTTATTCTTAGAGGGTACCCGTACTATATACGTACTATAGTAAAGCTCTTAACCCTAACGGTTAGCACCTTTAAGATCTTCTAGACTAAGTCTACGATTAGACCTAGACAAACGTTTTCGCCTGTTAGTAGAGAGTTAAAGCGAACACTACCGTGAGAACGGTTAGTAGTCGCGGTAAAGGACACGAGAGCGCTAAGCAGGTAGGCAAGTAACTTGTAGTACTTAGCCTATAGCTAGTACATAGTCAGAGTGCCTTTAGTAATCCCCTTATTACGCGCGCTCTAGAAGTTATCAATGTTATGGCAGAGCTGATTATACTCTCCGTATACCTCCTCGGGGAGGTCCTAGCATTTTTAATGCTTGCTATTATAGTTGACATAATTGTAGTAGACACTACCCTCATTAAATCCGCTGACATAGATCTTAGCTACGCTTTAATTAGTATAAGTCATGCATACCTCGCGGGTAGGGGACGCCTTACTAACACGCGGAGGAGAGATGTATGTAGCTTAGCTACTAAGGTTGTTAAGGCATTATTAACACAAGTGACAATCGCGGGTAGAGTAAGTAGCGTTAAACTTAGTCTATAGCACCTAAGCTATTATTACTAAGATGAGTTAATTAATCTTGATTAATTGATTAATCAAAGAAGAAGAAGCTCTAGGTCAGACACGTAGACACGGCGAGGCGCAGGCTAAGCGATGTAGAAGCAGAGGTTAATATTAGTATTTTATAACAAGAAGTTTAGGAAAGTAGCGAGGTTTGTATACCTACTAACTAGCCTCCCTGTTACGTACCGCAACTGTTAAGCTAGTAACTCGAACTACATGTGCAGAGTACCTGCCTTTAGTTAACTTACATAGGGACTAAATAATGTAAGAACAGATAACGCGGCTGTTACGCATGTGTGCTAATTACACTCGTGCTAGTTTACTAGCATAAAAATATAACAAGGTCTGCGTTAGGGGTACGCTCCTACTATTTCGAGTAGTATACGCAGAGTATCCGCATATATTCCTACTAGCCCTGAGGTTCTGCGATGCGTTTCTTCACAGTCATGACTAAATAGGGACAGCTAAGCTACTTAGCAAAGCTAGCGCGCATACTTGCCCTAAAATTTTAAGGATTAACTAAGGTACGTACTTGTAGTTTCCTAATATGTTAATCCGCATGTAAAGCGAAGGTGTTACAAAGCTGCCTAACATGTAACAGATTTGAAAATCCGCCTATGTTAGCGACCCCCGCCCTGTACTTACTATAAGGGTATTAAGCATACGTACGACATATGTTACATAGGCTATCTACCTGTTTACTCTTACGTAGTATAAGCGTGCTATATCCTGTACCTTATATGTTCTGCATGCATTACTTAGTAAGGCTAGAGACATCCTTAAAGGAGGAAGGGTAGTAATACGATTAATACTAGGGGGCTATTAGAGCTGCATAGGTTCTAATGCCTGCCCTTAGCATGTAATGACCCTACTATATGTAGTAAGGGGGTCCTTTGTACATACGTTAGCTCGTATGTCATCTAAGTAGGATTAATGCCTAACGTGGGATGCTACTATACTGCTAACCCTATAGTACCCCTACAGGGGCTTCCTGACCTCACGGTACCCCTGCAGGGTTAGGCTTAGACATGCTTTCCCTAATCAAGGGGCGTTAGGGGTTATAAGCACCTCTAGCGCTACCTCTACGATAAGCAGAAAGCAGCGCTGTCTTGTACCTACTAAAAGGTCAGATTACTCTGTTATACTACGAGATATTTTCATATTATATAGCATATACATCTATATTACTAGAAGAGTAGACCTTTAAGCCTAAGGATAGTAGCAAGAAGCCTCTAGGTAGCTACTACATCTGTAGTACGAAGGACTACTAGGCAAGCTACTATCCTAAACAAAAAAACAGGAAGAAGGTAAACAAGGTGTCTAAAACCTCCCTAGAGGGGAAGCGAAAGAAGGATAAGCCTAAGAGGACCGAATAGCTACTACAGGTATCTAAGCTGTCTGTTACTAATAGTATAGACTTATAGCCTACCTAGCGCCTATCTAGTACGGCCTAAGTTAATAGCTTGCTTAAGCTAGTTAATTATATGTTAGATGACCTTGCGGAACTTAATGTGATACCCTAGCAGGTAAGTATACAGCTTACTTTAAAGCTAATTCTAGGAGCTTTGCTACCTACTATGAAGTCCTTTTAAGGCAAAGGCGTAGCGGCTTAAGGTACGTACAATGTATGCCTCTAACTTGCGGACTCTTTAGGAGAAGAGCGTAAGACTAACGAAGTCTTCTACGCTAAAGACGTTCCTAATAAGGAGCTCCTACTAGGCTACCCTTAGCGCTACAAGCAGGGAGTTGTTATTAATAGAGCTACTAATAATGAGTTCTATGGCTCTAAAGGCAAAGTTCCTGTAGTAAGGATACGTGACATGTATAGCTTCTACAAAGACATAAAAAAGGTCTAATGCGTGTATACGGTCTATGTATAGAACGTTAAAAAAGATAATACCCTTCTGCCTAAGCTAGAATAATACGCCGATATTTTTGACGTAGAGGCTGCAGCCTATGCCTAGGCCCTAGACGCGGAGTATGCAATTAACCTTATATAGGGTTATAATCCTCTGTATTAACCTCTATACCCTATGCCGGAATCCTAGCTCAAAACACTTGAAGACTATCTCTATAAGACGTAAAAGAACGCGTGGATCTGACAAAGCGACAGCGAGGCTAGAGTGTTAGTAATATTCGTCCTAAAGAAGGATAGTGTACTCTGCCTATACATTAACTATAGGGGCCTAAATGCGGTAACTTAGAAGAACCGCTGCCCCCTACTACTTATAAGTAAGACGCTTGACTACCTTAGTCGCGCTGCTATCTTCTTGTCTATTAACTTGAAGGACGCCTACTCCTAGATACCTAACTAAAAGGGCGACAAGTAGAAGACTATGTTCCGAATGTAGTATAGACACTTCAAGTATATAGTAATGCCATTTAGATTAACTAACATACTAGCAACTTTCTAAGCGTATATTTATTAGGCCCTAGCCGGCGTTGTTAATAACTGCTACGTATTATATTTAGACAATATACTAGTCTACTCTAACTCGAAGGAGGAGTATATCTAGCATCTAAAGATAGTACTTAAAAGACTCCGCAAGTTTACTCTGTATGCAAACCTAAAGAAGTACTTATTCCTTACGCATAGGATGAAGTTTCTTAGATACATTGTCTCTATAAAAGGTGTTATCATAGATGACTAAAGGGTGTCTGTAATTACAGAGTAGCTACGACTAACTACCCTCTAAGAAGTATAGGTGTTCCTAGGATTTACTAACTTCTATCGCAAATTTATACGGTCCTATTCGAAGATTGTGGCTCCCCTTACGGCCCTTCTAAAGGGTGCGGTTTAAGGTAAAAAGCTAGGGACGGCGCCTTAGGAGGAGGCTTAGAGTAACGCTTTCTCTAAACTTAAGTAGCTTTTTAAACTATACCTATACTTCGGCACTTTAGCCATACTACTAAGATCTAGATAGAGACTTATACTTCAAAATTCGTAATAGCCGTAATTATATTATAGCTCTAGTTACACGAAGGTAGTACGTAATAGTACCTAATTACCTTCTAGTCGCGGAAGATGTAGGGCGCTAAGCTTAATTAGGAGACTTCTAACTAAGAGTTTTTAGCTATTATTAATAGCTTTAAGGAGTACTAACCCTTTATAACTTCATAGGTATAAAGCAGCTAAGTAATTAGTAAGCAAGATAGGCGACTTTCCTTACTAGCTTTCACTTCGTTATCTAGCATTGTTCTAGAAAGACAAATCTAGCTAATAGTCCTTTGTAACGACTAGACTATAATACTAGGGAGTAGGGTAACTAGTAGCTCCTCCCTACGCTGCAGACAAAGCTTGTAGTTTAGGGTAGTAAGCTGTTATTAGCTCCTCTGTAGGATAACTATAGGCCTAATAGGGCCTTATAGCCTCTGCTAGCGATAAACCCTCCTATCTAGCGGTTATAGCAACTATGTCTAGCTCTTTCTAGGCGGTAGTTAAGTAGCTTACATGTAGTAAGCATATAATGTCTAAAGAACTCTTTAAAGAAGTCTCGAGACTTATTTAGTAGTTACAAGAGCAAGAACCGGAGTTAATTAATAAGGGTGTAGCCCTCTAGGATGACTAAGTCAGGCAACTTGACATTAAGCAGACAGCAAGAGTACTTAGTAAAATAGGAAGGATATAGGAGTACTGAGAACACCTAGGAACCCCTAGAACATCTGCGAAACTGTTAGTAAAAGATACGAAGTTTCAAGAAAGGAACGAACCTAGGAAGAAGATCATAAGCTACGACTAGACTCCTGCGGGACACCGTCGATCGGCTCGGCTACCACGCTATCCAGGAAACCCTAATACGAGGCATTAGCGAAACCTTCTATAGCGCTCTATGTCGTAGGACTAAGAGCAAGTCCTGCTAAAGGATCTAGGTTAAGAAGGAACCTAGCCTGCGAAAGAGCCTGCTCTTCGGCCTTATCCTCCCTGATCTCACGCTCCTCGAGAGCGCAACTATCCTCGACCTCCTAGTCGACCGCGTCTAACTATTTTCGGAGACGCATCTCCTTTGCATGCGCCTCTATTATCTTCTGCGAAGCCTCGGCTAGGACCGCCTTCGCATAATCGAGATCGGCAATTAGTCTTTTCTGCTAATTACCTAACTTCTTCTATTTGACCTCTATTACCTTCGCGTTATAACTTCGACAGTTACTAAAGTAACATTGCGAACATTTCCCCGAGGAAATATGTACCTAATAAACGAGCTTTAACTCTTGATACTAAGTACAGGACTTCATGCTATCCTAGCCCTAACGATAGATTCGATTCGCGCGGCGTTTACGTTTCTGCGTTAAAGGGGCGTTAGTGTCTAGGATGACACAAGGCAGTAATTTAGAAAGAGAAGACATCACGACATAAAAGGAAATGACAAGAGAAACCCTGTACTAATAAGGTAGCTTAGGGACGAGCTAGGCTAAGAGGGGGATAGTGTCATAAGTGTTAGGAGTACTATAAGTCACAGGATCATGAGGGTCCTAAGTGCTATAAGTCATAGTATAGTTATAGGAGTACTATAAGTTATAAGCATAGTCATAGGAGAAAGGATCTGTCACGTGAGGACAGATCCCTAGATCTATAGGGTTAGTCTACAGATCTACAGGCCTATAGGGGAGAAGGGATCTGTTACAGGATAACAGACTCTCGGATCTATAGGGTTAGTCTACAGATCTACAGACACGGATCTGTCGGGTCTATCGACAGATCTAACAGAGCTACTCTATCTCTCTAGTATATAGGGATAGCTTCAGGACAGGCAGTTAGGAGCTTCGTGCTTAATTCTTAATTTAATCCTCTCTTGCTTAGAGGAGAGTCAGTTACAAGGTTAACTGCTATTGTCGATATTCTTTACAGCTCTACGAGTCTAATACCTAGTTACCTTCCTGCTATTAGCACCTACCCTTATGACACAAGCGAGCGATAGTAGAGATCCTCTAATCTATCCTTATCTACATAAAGAGATTATAGCTAACAAAGCGCTAATTAGAGCTCGTTAGGATCTTAGGACTACAGAGACCTAACCCTTAAAGGCACTATGCTACTAGCTACTAATAAAGAGGGGGCATAGTCGTAATATGTCGTAGGTGACCGGATGTATAAGCTAGCTAACACAAATGAGTAGTTTAAGGCTAATTTAACCGCTCTATATAAGATATTACGGAGCCTTAACGAATTTATTAGCACTCTGACGCTTGAGTACAAGATAGCTACAGAGGCATAGGCTATACTACTCTCAAAGTATAAGAAGAACCTTCTAACATCCTTAAGGGTATATTAGTAGCAGTACACGATGTACGAGATAGACGAGGATACGAGTATTAACAATGCCTATACGATACTTACAAACCTATTACGTAAGATTATTAATGTCAAACCTAAGACAAGGATGTTATACATGTAAGACAGAGTTGTCTAACAGATCCTTAATGCCCTACCTAAGTACTACTACGACCTAAGACATAACATTAATCTAATAGGTATAAAGGATAGTTAGAGAGTCCTATATATCCTGTTTGAAGAGGAGTTGTGCCTAAAGGGCTCTAACATTATAATAAGCGCGGAAGTTAGAAAGGGCAGAGTATGCTTCCTTTATAGTTTACCTAACTATATTGTGCAGAAGTGCCTATGACTACCTAATGCACAAAAGGCACTAAAAGAGAAGCAGAAGCTACGTAAGCGCCGTAGTAGCCTGCTACGCTAGAGGAACACTAAGCTAAGGTCTCTGACTTAGAAAAGGCAAAAAGCATAATAGAAATCATCTATAGCTTCATTGCAATTCATGATGCTATGATTAAATGAAACATAGATGAGGACACCTACTAGTATGAGGGCAACTAGGTTGCATTTACTACATAGGTAGAAGAATATAGCATGGTAGTAGTAGGAGCCAGAATGCGACTATTAGAAGACACCTATCCTAAAGACATACGAGCAGGCTATCTCTAACATGTTTAACCTAGAATTGTCTTATTAGGGCTCTCTAGAAGTTAGAGGTAAACACGGATCCTCGATCCGTTACTAGGTCCTATAGCATGCCATGTAGTGCTACTACCTATTTGATGAAGACAAGCGCGATATCTTTAGTCTTAAAGTCTTTGTAGTAAGGGATAAACTTCCTAAACTTAGTAAATTAGTCGACTACTACCATGATCCTGTCGAAGAACTCATTCGTAGTAGGTTCTCTTGACTAAGGTAGTTTAACAATGAAATCTATGGTGAGCGATTCCCATGGCCGTTAAGGTACCTTAAGTAGTCGTAGTAGCCTATATAGTTTGTGACAGTTATGCTTACTTTGTTAGCAAGTTACATATCGACAGACATAGTCCTCGATTGCCTTGCTTATCCTAGGGAAGTAATATTCTTGTTAGAGAATTTGCTTCATTTTAGACACTCCTAGGTGTCCTGCCTAAGGTATGTCATGTCAGAGTCATAGCAGCTCTAATTATAAAGACGTTAGCATGTATACTAATCCTTGAAACAGAAGGATTCCGTCTTCGTCTTCCTAATCCTCCTGTCTATTCATGTCGTCGCGGACAGCAAGTACAGTTAGGTCGTAGACTAGCGCGTTCTTCAGGTCGTCCTAAAATTTACTAGTCTATGTAATAGTCGTAGCCGCAAGTCAGTTAACTCCTAGCGTGCTATCGCTATTTTCCTAGAGAACAGCATGTTTCTCCTGCTTCACGCCCTTCATGTAGTCTGTCTAGTAGCTAAGTGCATTAGCGCGTGCGTTATCGGTCCCCTTACGATAGACGATCTTATAGTTAAAACTAGAGAGCTCCTTACTCTACCGAACCTGTCGTCAGTTTAACTCTTTCGTCGTTATGAAGTATCGCAAGTTCTCATGGTCTGTATAGACCGTGACCTAGTGCTTAGAACCTTCTAAGTAGACTCGCTAGGCCTTGTAGGCGTCTACTATAGCTAGAAGTTCTTTGTTGTAGACGTTGTATTAGAGTTTAGGTCTAGACAATTTCCTCGAGTAGTAGGCAACTAGCTGTAGTTGTCTACTCGGTCCTAGTTGACTTAAGCATGCCCCGAGTGCTACGTTAGAGGCATCTGTTTCGACTATGATAGGCTTATCTAGGTCGAATACAAGTAAGATTAGCTAATCTGTAAATTGTCGCTTAAGTTCCTTAAAGGCATTCTGTTAGGCGTCGTCCTACACGAATAGTGTATCCTTTGTAGTAAGAGTCGTAAGTAGTGCCGCAATCTTCGAATAGTTTGCTACAAATCTTCGGTAGAAGTTAGCGAACCTAAGGAAGGACTATACTTCCTTAACATTAGTCAGCGTAGGCTACTCTTTTACGACTTAGACTCTCTTAGTGTCTATCTTGATTCCATTCTATGCTACTACGTAGCTAAGGAATTATACTTCCTGCTTGTGAAACTCGCTCTTCTAAGGCTTAACCTTTAACTAGTAATCGTAGAGTTTCTAAAGTACCTTGCGCATATAAGTCCTATGTTCTTTAATCGTCTGTGAGTAGACGAGGATGTCATCTAGGTATATAACTACAAAGACGTTAAGGTACTCTCGTAGCACGTTATTAATAAATGCCTACTAGGTAGCTAGAGCATTTGTCAACCTAAATAGCATGACTATGTACTTATAGTGTCCGAACCTAGTTCGGAACGTAGTCTTCTATTCTTTGCCTTCCTTAATTTGAATTCGGTTATACGCTCTAGGTATATCGAACTTCGAGAACTACATTGCTCCTTATAGGCAGTCCTGTAATTCCGAGAGCAAAGAAAGCGGATAACTATTCTTTATCATGATGTCGTTTAATCTACGATAATCTACGCAGATTCGCTAGTTATCTTCCCCCTTAGGCACAAACAGGATCAGATATCTGGCTAGGGACTACGACTCGCAGATAAAGCCTTTCCGGAGGTTGTCTTCTAGGTACTTCTAGAGAATCTCTAGTTTCGCTGCTAATAACAGGCGAACTAATTGCTTCGTTAGTGTCTTGCTAGGGAGTAAGGGTATCCCGTAGTCCTACTCTAAGTGTTCTAGCAGAGCTTCTTAGTCGGGTTCTTCCTCGAAAAGAGTAGCGAACTCTTTATACTTATCGGGAACTGTGAATTCGACCCTGACTTCCGTTTGCGTTGCTTTGACCTATAGGACGTGCACTTCCTATTCTAGATCCTTGATGGCGGCTACTATCTCGCTTAAAGTCATAACACATATTTCGATCTTGCCTAGTACGTCGTGTACTACAGGTAGAGGTATTAATCTTGAGAGTTCTAGGAACTAGATCCTCTTATTCTTCTAGTCGATATAGGGGTTAGCGTTTCTTAGCTATAGCAACCCTAGTACTACATCTGAGCCTAGTGACTCCATGATGTCAAACTAGAGCATCTCTTAGTAGCGTCCTATCCGTAGAGGCATCATCTCGGTCTCTTCGTTAACTACTCCTTAGTTATACGTGACCGGCTTTCTATTAATCGCTTGTAGCGAGAAAGCATTCGTCTTCGCCTGTAGCTTTATCCTAGCTGTCCTGGCGAACTTAGGCGTCATGAAGATTCTAGTATATCCTGAATCTATTAAGGCCCTAGCTAGCGTCTCGTTAATGTGCACCTATACTCTAAGGTTGTTCGCGTATCTAGCGCTAATCGCGGCACATTGTTACAGCCCTGTCTAGTCTGTCTGTAGGTCTAATTCTAGCGGACCTCGTTGTTTCCCGAATAACTGTCTTCACGGACTAGTTCAGGGATCGTACGGTCTCGGCTTCTTCTCTAAGCGTTACTGTTCTCTAGCCTAAGAGGTCGTTCTCGCCCTTGGCCTCGCTGTTCCTGCGCGTTTCTTGCGTACTCTATCTTTAAGTAGTAGACTCGGAGTCGTAGCGCTCGTGAAATCTGAATACCTTCGTAGGTCAGGTAGCCTCCCTAGGGCGTAAACTCTACCCCGAACAGTACAATTTCTTAGATAACTTTCTGATGCGCGTGAGGTTAAGCTACGACTAGTAGTCTCCTTAGGTGTCGTCGCATATAGCTAGCTAGTTCGTCATACTAAAGCTAGTTGACATGTTATACTCTATTAATCTATAGGTAAGCCTAAGCCTACTAGTTCTGTATGATTCGGATAATATCAAGCCTAATGTCATGTAGCGGCATAGCCTATCGCTCTATGCTCTCGTCTTCCTCGGAATCAGGAATGACGGCTTCGACAAGCTCGTAGTTGTTGTCCGAACCTTCTTCTTCTCCTTCTAGCTCCTGTTGCCTTATGACTGTTGTACTAGAAGGTGTACCCCTTAGCGCATAGATCGACTATGCCTTGTTTCGGCTAGGGTACTATCTAGAACTATCTTTATCACTCATGTGAATTCGACAATCGTCGTTATAGCACGCAGTCTAAGTAAGTGCGGCATAGTCTGGTTCTTGAGTAGTAGCGGCCTTTTACTAAGGCGCCGTTGTTGTCGCGCGAGCCTGCTCTATCCTAGGTAGTTCCTGTCGTTACTTCTTAGCAAAACACTCGCGGGCAAAGTGTCCTTTCTTTCTACAGTTATGGCACTCGAGATTACTCTTGTCGAATGGCTTCTTCAGACCATTCTAGGGAGGAGAGCCCTTCCGCGGCTTTCCTTAGGGTCTATTCCTTAGACGCCCCTTAGTCGCATCTAACTCTATAGGTTAGAGACCGTAGTAATCGCTTCGCCATTTTGGTGCTAATTGTTAGACCTTATAGTTAGCCTGTGCTAGCTTGCGATTTCTATGTTGTCGTTCTTGCTGTCGTTCCTAGATGCAATTATCAATTCTAATCGCGAGATCGCTCATTTCCTTGAATGTCGTTAGCTAATCTCCTTAGGCAATTTCGTCTTTAACTGTCTCCTTTAGTCCCTAGTAGAACTAAGCGGCTAAAGCATTATCATTCTAGTCGACTTAAGCAGAGAGGGTCTAAAAGTCCGCGCGGTACTTAATAGCGGAACCCTTCTGCTAGATTCCTAGGAGAGCTCTCTCGGCCTCTTGTTACTCATTACTAAGCCTAAAAGCTTCGCGTAATACCTTAAACAAAGACTAGTCGTCGTCTTCCTGGCTTCGACGTTACTAACGTGATCTAGATAATCTGTTAGATGAGGCTAGATAAACTCGAACGCTAGTCCCTTTAGGTAAGAGACAATGTACATCATTCGCTTATGATGTGTTATAAACCGTTCCGTATCTATGTTAAATGCTAACTAGCATTATAGGATAAACATCTTGACTTAAGATCGTTGTCCTGTAAACTCTGTAAGGCTTCCTATCTTGAAGCCGTTATTGCCGTGTCTATTCCCGGTAGTTAAACCTGCGACAGATGCTAGAGCTATCTCGCTAAGGTGAATAGATTCAAGCTACTACGTAATTTGAGGTATAGCGGCAACTTGTTCTCGTAGTGTTAGTTAACTGTCGCTAGAAGTTAAACTAATAGCTAAAGAACTACTTAACATAGGCGTATGTTAAGCGCTCGACGAGTCCCCTAATACTTCCTTAGAAGTAGTGCTTAAAATGTTATAAGGGTAGGTGCTAATAGCAGGAAGGTAACTAGGTGTTAGACTCGTAGAGCTATGAAGAATATCGACAATAGTAATTGTCCTTGTAACTAACTATCCCCTAGGGAAAGGGAATTAAATTAAGCACGAAGCTCCTAACTGCCTGTCCTGAAGTTATCCCTATATACTAGAGAGACAGAGCAGCTCTGTTAGATCTGTTAATAGACCTAATAGATCCATGTCTGTAGATCTGTAGACTAACCCTACAGATCCGAGGGTCTGTTATCCCGTGACAGATCCCTTCTCCCTTGCAGGCCTATAGATCTGTAGACTAACCCTATAGATCTAGGGATCTGTCCTCACGTGACAGATCCTTTCTCCTATGACTATGCCTATGACTTATAGTACTTAGGACCCTTATAATCCTGTAACCTACAGTACTCCTAACACTCATGACATAAGAGCATAGGCAATGTGAATTAGTTTAAGAGCAAGTTTGCGACATTCTTTAAGATTAAGGAACTAGGTAAGGCAACATACCTGCTAAATGTCAGAATAGTTAGAGACTAAAAAGTAGGTACCTTGTAGCTAGATTAGGTATACTACGTTAACAAAAATTCTAGACAAGCTTATAATGACTAAGGAGAGCGCTACATTAACCTAATTGCTAATAGACAGCTATGATATAATCAGACTATTAGGGCCTAACAAAGTCAGAGTAAATCACAAGGAGTACTAGGAGGGTATTAGGAGATAAATGTACGTAGGTATTCTAACCTAACTAGATATTACGTTCGCGCTTAGAAGATTAAGCTAGTACATGTTAGACCTAGCTTAGTACTACTAGCAAGCCCTAAAGAAGCTAGGAAGATACATGTACTTAACAAAGGACCTTAGGATTATCTATATAGTAAAGGGTTAGAGAACACTAGAAGGATACTCTAATTCTAACTATGTAATAGATAAGACAGATCGTATATTAGTCCTAGGCAATGTCTACCTACTAGTAGGAGGTCTAAAATCTTAGGCAAGTAAGAAGCAGAAGTTAGTAGCTAGATCTATAATAGAAGCAGAATACATAGTAATAGTAAGATATGCAAAGTAGTTATAGTTCCTATGTTAGATTCTCTAAGATATGAAGATAGAGTAACATATTAGTTAGAGCCTGCTTATTAAGGAGGAGATAAAGTTTGTAGTTAGGTTACCTATAGTGTAGCTGTAAGGAGACAACTAAGTAGCAATTACCCTTGCTAGGGATGCTTACGTAAGCGAGAGGTAAAAGCATATTAACGTGGCCTACTATTACTGACGTAATCTATGTAAGAAGGGAATCATATCTATTAGCTATGTTAAAACCTCCGACATATTTGCTAATAGCCTGACAAAGCCGAAACTAGGAACCTAGTATAACAGAGTAGTAGAGTAGCTTCGTCTAAGGAAGTAGCTTTTTAGTTCTTATTACACATACGTCTACTACTAGATAGTAGTACTATTAATACACTAGATAACCTACTACCTTGTAAATCTTATTTGTTAACCAAAATCTCTACCTGACAATTACATTACTTGCGACTTGTACTAGGACTACGAGAACTACTACTACTACGCTAGGATTAAGAGCTCTGACTACTACGCTAAGGCTAAGAACTCTGACTGCCTCTATAAGGCTAAGAGCTCTAACTGCTAGGCTACGAGCTTATGAGAGCTAGATTCCCGCTAGCTTAAGGCCTACTACTAGGATAATACAAGCTTGCTTCGGAGATGTCTGACTAGTTAGAGGCACCTAGATAAAACTAACTAGAGTTAGAGACCTCTGACAGATTAGTAAGCGTAACCTGATAACGATCCTGCAAATTATTATATGTAGTAGCGCGCTCTTGACAATTAGCCTTAGTAATCCTATATAATGGATTAATGCAACCAAACTAGGGAGGAGGAGCTTAAAGAGCTAAAGGCGACTATAGCCTAGGCCTCTGCATAGTAGCTAGGGGGCTTAGACCTGCAGAATGTAAACTCTTACGCGCTAAATATAGACTCTAACTCTGACGTAGAGTACTACAGCTAGTAGCATACTAACTAATCCTAGGAAAGTTTAGCTTAAGCTTAGTAGACGACTAAGTAGGAGATAGCATTCTGATGTTACTAGAGCGCTAGTTACGAGTACTGCTAACACGCTAGTTACTTAGGCTCCTATAAGCAGTTAGGCTTATGCTAATTATGTAGGTATTAGTAGGCGGACGCCTAGTTAGAGGAGCGAAGGGGCTTAGAGACAAAGTTGCTATTTGCTCTAAACTCTTAGTAGTTAGATAACTAATAACGTTAGAGGATGCTATACTCTAATGACTAGACATAGGGCTCTAAATGAGGCTCATATTCTGGAACATTGTATTTAGAACAGATTAGGTCTAATATAACCGCTATAGTTTAGTAGGCTCCTTAATTGATAGCGACTTATCCTTGATAATTAGTAGGATAAGAGTGCAAGTGTAGCGAGGAGGCAGATAATGCCTACCCTAGACTTAACGAGTTAGAGCATTAATTCTCTCGCTAAGGCGGTTCAAGCTATAATTAGTTGCCTAATCGCTAACCATTAATTCCCTACTAATAATACTCTGCCTAGCGTAAGCTTCTTCTGCCTAACGAAGATAGACAAGGGTCCTATAAGTAATAAGATCCTCTAGGTCATACTCTAACTTAGTACCTAGCGCTAGACAAGGCCTAGTAGGCTAGAGACTCTCTCTAAACTACTTAATGAAGAAGTCTTCTACGTTATAATTAGTAACTAGATTAGTCGGATTATTGATACAAAGGAGTAGGTTATAATGCATATGCTCGTAATACTAATCCTAGTAGCGTAGCTCTTAATTACGCTACCTCTCGATGTCGCTCTAACTAGGCAAACGAGGCATATTCTGACTAGGCGGAAGTGCTAGAGGAGGTAGATTGTTCTCATCAAAATTCTGACGAGGGTGCCTTGAAGGTCGCTAAAGGGTTAGCAGAGGTAGTAGATTAGAACGTAGCCTAAGACTCTTCCTACTAGGCGGCAAAGCACTCTAATTAGTTAGATTATTACCTAGCTTGTCTAACCTAGTATATAGTAAACACTACCTCTTCTAATTCTTCTAAAATCAATTAGTACACGAGCCTTCAAGATAAGGATTACCTGGATTAGTAGCACATATGCTATATAGCTTACTATAGTATCCGCTAGACCTAATTCTATACTAATGTTAGTACACGCGCTAATTAGAGCTAGCTGTAGCGAAGCTAGCAGCGATTAGCGTAGTACTATTTAGAGTGTTCAAGTTGTAATGCGTAGGACCTAGGTTATTCGTGAAGGTAGTACTCTAATTAGAGATATAGTACTATGTTACTTTGTTCTTAAACAAAGATAGTACCTTGTTAAAGCGGCTAAAGTTGTAAGCTTCGCGAAGGAAGCGAATGCATGCCTAGAGCTTATTAATATTAAGGGTTAGATGCCTGAAGTTGTCAGAGCTACTAAAAGTTAGTCATAGTTAAAGGAGCTAACTACACTAGATACCCTGCTAGAGCTTAATAATGTATACGAGCTTTGCGTTAAACGAAGCACTATCTAGTAGGATTAGTAGCATGCCTCTCTATACAGCCATGTTAACATGTTAAGGAAGCTCTAGTTAGTAATTAATGATAATAAGAAAGAGAAGGACAATTAAGAAGGGAAGGACAACTTCATACAAAGTTAGACTTACTTGTAAAAGCAGAGTAAGCACATAAATTTGCGAACATGTAAAGCGAGAATACTCTAGCGCATTGTTCTCTTTTATAAGAGCATTAGTCTAGTAGCATAAGCATGCTATGACAAATATCCTTACTAGTTAGACAAACAATAGATTAGAAGATAGTAGGAGTACACTAAGTATACTTGTATATGTCTACATAGGAGTATTAAAATGTGATAGGTAGTTGCATACTAGCTGCACTAAGTGAGTAGGAGTCAGAGTTAGGCAGGACCCTGACTCTAACCTCTCTGACTCAGGTTAGGGGTTAAGGGATATTTGACCCTAGCTAGGAAGAGAATAATTTTCTTCTCTTCTCTTCTATTTATTACGTTCGTTTTTATATACTTAATACCTGACATAATACATTCCTTCTGTAGCTACTTCCTCTATGTAAATCTATTACCTATGTGTAACCTTAATTTAACAGCATGCGTGCTACTATGCGTATGTTGCTATTTTACATTCTTTATAGCTTCTATCTAGAAATACACCTAGAACCGCCTTAGGACAAGTCGTCTAAGGAGAGGGTACTAGCTACTACGGAATTAGCCTAGCATATACGCGAGGTACATTTAGTGCTAATAGAATACTAGAAAAAGGCCTTAGAGTCCTAGATGAAACATAATAACGCCTATGCTAAACCTATATAGTATGTAGTTAGTACAAAGGTATTACTATTAACAAAGAATCTTAAGCTGAAACTTCTAAGTAAGAAGATAACGCTAAGGTTCGTCGGACCCTTGTAGATCTATAACGCGATAGGTTTGCAGGCATACTAGCTATCGTTACTATCGTCGTATTATGTACATAGTATAAAGGCGTAACGTACTATCTAGTAAAGTAGAAAGGATACCTACCTAAGTACGTATAATAGGTTCCGGCTAAAGACTAGAAGAACACTCTAGAAGCTATTTGTAAGTTCGAAGAGCGAAGGTGTTATAAGCAGGGCCTAAGAAGGTCGAATTGTAAGAACATAAGAGTTTTAGAGCAGAGTTCTTAATACATGTATGTAGCGCATACCGCGCAAAGTAATAACAAGAAACAAACGCCCTACTCATACATTAGTAATACCTAAATGTACACCTAAAATAAACCTAAGAAAACAGGAGACATGCTCAGATTAGCTTTGTAGCTAATGCTTAGTAACTACTAGTTAAGGGCTTCCTAACTAAACCTAGAGTAGAAGAGTCTTTCTTGTTACGGTCTACTAATGACTACCTACTCGAATAGGGACTACTAAATACTCTGAAGCGGCTAGGAGTAACAGGAGTAGTAATACTACAAAGAGAAGCTGTTATCTTATTCTCTAGTAGGTTGCAAGGGAGCTTGTCTTTAGAGCCTATAGTAGCTAGAGAGCTAGTAACAACCGCGTCTAGTTGCGACAATTACTTCATCTTCCTCCCTCCTAGTAACAGAAGGCAAAGAGAGCTAGGCGCGCTTGCGGCTATTACGCTTAGCCTATAAGATCATCTTACGCTTCTTAACACAAGTGTTAAAGACACCCTTAGACTTAGTGTCTTCCTCTTACATAGTTAGTATGGCAATACCGCGGCGCGTAGGGATCGCATTAGGATCGAAGGTATCCTGATCCTCCTCCTCCTTAAAGATCTTGCTTAGAGGCTTGTACTTTAGCGTTTTAGCGGACGTAGTATAGATCGCAAGCAGGGAAGGTTCAGCTTCCTTATTACTAACCTTAATCTTAGTCCTAGCCTTTAACTAACTCCATTGTTTTTGAAACTCCATGATGTCTATTTTGTAGTCTGTTATAGTTTAATCGTATATACTCTATAACTTGTTCCTTAAGTACTTAGTACTTCCTATGTTTAATTAAGAATTGTTCTTCTATATCTTAAAGAACTTGCACAATGTTGTTAAATTCTTTCGTATTAGCACTAAGGCTTCTGTCTTAATTAGCCTTTAGTATTTGTTATTACACTGTTTTGTGACCCTCTATATAGTCGCTATAGTAGCTTAGTACGTTAGCTTGTCCGTTCTTACGTCTAGGAGTATAGCAGATTTCGAACATGTACTATCCTAACAGTTCTAACTAGCGGGCCTATCTTTAGGTTAGTACTTTAGTCGTAGTAAAGTAAGTCAGATTCTTGTAATTAGAAAGAATTGTAAGACTTAGTACTCCTTCCGCATATACTCGCTAGTGTAATAGGGGTGTAACTATTACAAGTAGCTTCTTATTATAGATGTCGTAGTTCTGTTCCGCAGATGACATCTTTCTTAAGTAGTAGGCTACAGGGTATCGTTTCCTATCATACTCTTACGTGAGGCATGCTCCTATAGCTCTGTCTAACGTATCTGTCTCTATCTAGATCGCCTTATTTCTATCGAATAATTGTAGCGTTAGTACTAAAGCGCACTACTCTTTTAGTCGCTTAAACGCTAGGTCTTCATTTAGGCTCTAGTTCCATTTCTTGTCTTTTCTCGTAAGCTCCCTAAGGGGTGCCGATATCTTAGAGTACCCCTTAATAAATTTTCTGTTATAGTTAGCTAGTCCTAGGAATGCCTGTACGTCCCTAACGCATGTTAGTATTAGCTATTCCTATATTAACCTACTCTTCTCTAGATCGATTCAGATTCTAGTCGTGCTAATAATGAATCCTAGGAACTTGACTTCCTTCTTGTAGAATTCGCATTTTTCTGGTGTAGTCTTGAACCCTACTTAACTAAGTCGTTTGAAGACATCCTGTACCTATTATATGTGCTTGTTAAGACTTCCCCTAGTGTAAACTAGAATGTCATCCATGTATGCTATAACGCATACGTCTAGAAGCTCTTAGAGGACTTCATTAACAAGGTCCTAACATGTCGCTAGGGCGTTAGTTAGTCCTATTAGCATGACTAAGAACTTGTAAAGTCTATATCTTGTTTAAAATGCTGTCATCTATTCGTGTCTAGGAGCCATGCATATTCCGTAGAACGTATTACATAGGTCGATCTTTGTATAATAGTCCGATCTAGTTAATTAGTCTTGTATTTCT
Organism: Teratosphaeria epicoccoides; assembly: GCA_021401465.1. Classification (NCBI taxonomy): domain Eukaryota; kingdom Fungi; phylum Ascomycota; class Dothideomycetes; order Mycosphaerellales; family Teratosphaeriaceae; genus Teratosphaeria; species Teratosphaeria epicoccoides. The sequence goes on from JADDMT010000043.1 coordinate 112,862, forward strand.
TTGATGTTTAGTAATAGATACTAATTCTTGATTATGATGTTGTTAAGCTGTCTAAAATCTACTTCTAGTCATAGTTTCCTGTTTGCTTTTAGAACAAACATTACTAGTAAGGCTATAGAGGATGTCGACTTCTATATCTAGCCTTTCTCTAGTTTCTTATTTAGCTATTTGTCTAGGGTTTTAAGCTCTTTCTTAGACATCGCATATAGGGGTCCCTACAGAGGCTCTTTCCTAGGCTATAAGTGTGTCTTGTGATCCTATAGTTAATGTTTAGGGAAGGCCGCTTTGCCCCTTTCCTCTTTTAAGGGTCGCTTCTACTTGCTATACTCCTTAGGAATGTCTAGGTCTAAGATTCTAGTTTCATTCTTCGATAGTGCATGACTTCTATCCTTCCTGTGATCATTGTTATGACCCTCCTAACCTAACGGCAGTGTCGATCTAGGTTAAATACGGTTTTCTGTAATTCCTGTTAATTTAAACGTCTTATAAGTCTTCCTGTGTTTGTAAATCTTATCTGCCTACAAACGCTGCCGCTATACAGGTTAAATGCCGATCATGTAATTACATTCCTTAAATATAAGTACTCCTCTTTTCTAGTCTATGACTAGGTTATGCTTTCTTAACTAAGGCATGCCTAGTATAATGTCATAAATAGCCATGTTAGTAACATCTAAGATAATTTCCTCATGGTGCCGTTAGATAGCTAGTAGTAACGATATTGTCTCTTGTTCCACGCTAGGTAGTAGTGACCTTCTACTACTATGAGTTTATACACTCCTTCCTTTCTGCTTTAGGTTGTAATCTCTCGGCTCTTAACGAATAATTCGGAGGCAAAATTCCTACTCTCTCCGGAATCTATTAATGCACTTATTAGGTGCCTGTTAACGATTATTTTAGTGTAGAAGACTACTGTTAATACTTAAGCGCTTTCTGTGTTAAGGGACTCCCTTAGAACGCTCCGATCTAGGAATTAATCTATTTTCTAACTAGTCATTAATTTGACGTTATTCTAACTAGTTATGGATCTGTTATTTCGTCTGTAGCGCCTCTTACGCGTAGTGTTTTTCTTTGAGGGTTTTGTTACATACGTATTATCCTTATGTAGTAATTGTCATCTAGATTTACCTTTTATTGCTTATTACTTATCCTTAGGAATATTTCCTCATGTTGTCTTATGATGTATAGTAAAAATGCGCGTATTAGTGCTAGCGTATCTACCGTAAATGTAAGGATTTCGTCGTTACTTCCTTCCTTAATTTCTTTATTAGATTTGTCTGATTCGCTAGGACTTTCTTCCTTAGATTCGTCTTACTAATCCTTCTCTTGCAGAGGGGACTCTAGAACTTCCTGATTTGCTTTAGGCTCCTCCTCTTAAGGGAATGAAGTTCTCGGATCTTAGTTCTCTTTGTTGTCGTTAAAGTAAGACTCATTAATTTCTTCTTTAAGGCTTGTGTCTTCTTGTGTAAGGCTTAGTTGTGCGTGCCTAGTCCTTCTTACTATCATATAGAGTTCGCGCTTTACTAGAGCTCTGTATGTACTATGTAGTTCTATTAGAATTAGCAAGCGTTCTTTAGGTAATATCCCTAACTTAGTAAATTCTAACTTAACTTTGTTTTTGTAGTTACAGAGTTCCTTGTCTTCTTTGTAGATATTATACTAGAGATCATTACAGAGTCTCTAATTAAGGGTTCTACATCATAATCTATTACTCATGTAGGGGGGTTTTCTAGCAAGTACCTCTACATAGGTCCTTAGCGCTTTATTAACAAAGCTTAGCATACTAATATTTTTATAGCCTTCTCTGCCTAAGTCCTTTTGTTACATCATGTGAAACTATTCGCGTTACACTATTCTCTTGCTACGATAGTCCCTTACTATGTAGCCTTCCTTACTACAGGCATAGCAAGTTAATCTTCCTACTTTCTTAGGCAAATTCTTGCCCTTCTTTCCTTTGAATGCTTAACCCTTCTAGATAGCGTCTAGCTCTATTAGTTACGCGCTATAGTAGTTGTTCCCTTTTAGCTTATTATAGGTACTATAGTTTATTAACTGTCATATCTAGGAGCAAAACCTGCTTTTCTAGTAGTCTTAGAATTATAGCGTTATTCTAAGGCTTGTTTGTAGAGCTTGTTATCCAGATTAATTATAATCCTAACTAATGTTCCTATACTATCTACCTTTCTGCTGTCGCGCATAAACTCATCCTTGACGCTATCTTTAAGACCTCGTTAGTACATTGTCATAAGAGCTTTGTCGTCCTAATTAGTAAGCTAGGTATACTCCTAAAACTTGGTGGCATAGTTAGCACATAACCCCTTCTAAGTCAAGTGTTAGATAACCCTAAACATAGTAGCAACCTCGTTTGAAGATCTAAAGACTTTCTTCATTACATGCTTAAGATGTTCGTAGCTTGCAAAAACTCTATTCGAGTTATGAGTTCTGTTACTGTCTAGATAGGTCCCAAGAAATAGTTTAACCTAATGCTAAGCCCTATCTCGCATAAACGTCGTTATAAAGACTAGCTTCAAGTTGTCCTAAACCTAGTTAAACATGAAGTACATGTCTATCTAGTTAATCTAGGTATCGAACTTGTCTTAGTTACTATAGTAGAAGTCTAGCTTTCTAATCTTAAGAGAATTGTTTCTAGCATAGGTTCCTAGTACGTTGCTAGCACTAGTAGTAGTACGTCAAGTACTGCTTGTCTTGCTAGGGGCGGGAGTTCCCCTTCTAACTTGTAATAAGGCGCTTATCCTAAGGGCGTTTAAAGTATTACAGTTACTCGCGACAGTAATATAGATATATATGCTATATAATATGAAAATATCTCGTAGTATGACAGAGTAATCCGACCTTTTAGTAGGTACAAGATAGCGCTACTTTCTGCTTATCGCAGAGGTAGCGCTAGAGGTGCTTATAACCCCTAACGCCCCTTAATCAGGGAAAGCATGTCCGAGCCTATCCCCGTAGGGGTATCGTAGTTTTAGCAACGTAGCGGCATCCTACGTTAACCATTAATCCTACTTAGACAACATACGAGCTAACATATGTACGAAGGACCCCCTTACTATGTGTAGTAGGGTCACTACATGCTAAGGGTAGACATTAGGACCTATGCGGCTCTAATAGCCCCCTAGTATTAACCGTATTACTGCCCCTCCTCCTATGAGGATGTCCCTAGCCTTACTAAGTAATACGCGCAGAACATATAGGGTATAGGATGTAGCACGCTTATACTATATAAGGGTAAATAGGTAGATAGCCTACGTAACATATGTCATGCGTATACCTTAACACCTTCGTAGCAAGTACAGGGCGGAGGCTGCTAACTCGGGCGGGTTTTAATCTGTTACATGTTAGGCAGCTTCGTAATACTTTCGCTTTACATGCAGATCGAGATATTAGGAAACTACAAGTACGTACTTTAGCTAATCTTTGAAATAGTAGGGCGAGCATGCGCGCTAGCCTCGCTAAGTAGCTTAGCTGTCCCTATTTAGTCGTGACTGTGAAGAACATGTCGCAGAGCCTTAGGGGTAGTAGGAATGTACGCGGACGCTCTACGCGTACCGCTCGAAACAGCAGGAGCGCGCTCCTAGCGTAAGTCTCGTCACATTTTCATGCTAGTAGACTAGCATAAGTGTAGTCGGCGTACATGCGTGACAGCCGCGTTATCTGTTCTTGTATTATTTAGGCCCCTTGTAAGTTAACTAAAGGTAGGTACTCTGCGCATGTAGTTCGAGTTACTAGCTTAACAGTTGCGGTAGGTAACAGGGGGGCTATTAGAGTGTATAAAAACCTTATCGCTTTCCTAAACTTCCTGTTCTAAAACACTAACACTAACCTCCGCTTCTATTTCGCTTAGCCTGCGCCTCGCTATGTCTATAGGTCTAAACTAGAGCTTCTTCTTCTTCAATCAATTAATCAAGATCAATTAACTCATCTTAGCAATAATAGCTTATATGCTACAGACTAAGTTTAACGCTACTTGCTCTACCTGCGATTGTCACTTATGTCGACAATGCCTTGACAACCTTAGCAGCTAAGCTGCACACATCTCTCCTCTACGTGCTAGTAAGGCGTCCCCTACCCGCAAGGTATGCGTGGCTTATACTAACTAAAGCGTAGCTAAGATCTATATTAGCAGATTTAATGGGGGTAGTATCTACTATAATTATGTGAACTATAATAGCAAGCATCAAAAATGCCAAGACCTCCCTAAAGAGGTGTATGGCGAGTACAACTAACTCTGCCGTAACATTAATGACTTCTAGAGTACACGTAATAAGGGGGTTACTAAAGGTACTCTAACTATGAACAGGCTACAGGCTAAGTACTACAAGGCACTCGCCTACCTACTTGGCGCCCTCTTATGCTTTACTGTAACTACTAACTATTCTTATGGCAGTGTTTGCTTCGACTCTCTACTAACAGGCGAAAACGTTTATCTAGGTCTAATTGTAGACTTAGTCTAGAAGATCTTAAAGGTACTAACTATTAGGGTCGAGACCTTCGCTATAGTACGTATATAGTGTAGGTACCCTCTAAGTATAAAGGCTGACTCTCTCCGCCAGGCTAACGTTAGCGTCGAGAAATATCCGACTAGCTGTTAGCGTTAGTAACTCGGGGCCCTTGCCTCTATTAACGATAAGTTTAAGACGTAGATGATCCGCAAGAAGGTTATCAAGCAATTCACTGTTCCTGCCGCTAAGGCCACGCCCTAGCGCTGTACTAAGAGGCAGCCTGCCTCTAAGCTAGTCCTGAGGACTAAGCCGTAAGTTACTTACTCGAATCCTGTCGCGTACGTACAGCTAACACATTATAGCGCCGCTACCTACGCTGCCTTGACGCTACTATCTAAGGAGAAGAAGAAGGCTAGGGCCAAAATTAAGGTTAGCAACAAGGAAGCCGAACCTTCCTTGCTTGCGATCTGTACTATGTCCGCTAAGACGCTAAGTTACAAGCCTCTAAGCCAGATCTTTGAGGATAAGGAGGATGACGACGTCTAGGATACCTTCGGTCCTAACGTGATCCCTTCGCGCCGTAGTGTTGCTATACTAGTTACGCCTAAGGGACATACTAAGTCTAATGATGTAGTCGACACTTATGTCAAGAAGTGTAAGATGATCTCGAGGGCCGAGCGCGACAGCTATAAGCGCGCCTAAGTCTCTTCGCCTTCTAATGCTAAGGATGAGGTAGTTATTACAACTAGGTATAGTAAGGATATTGCTAGCTCTCTAGCTACTATAGGCTCTGAAGACAAGCTCCCCTATATCCTACTAAAGAAGAAGATGCTAGCCTCTCTTTGTAGCGTTACTACTCCTGTTACTCCTAGTCGCTTCAGGGTGTTTAGTAGACCCCGTGCGAGTAGGTAGTCCCTAGCGGACCGTAATAAGAAAGACTCTTCTGCTTCGGGTTTAGTTAGGAAGCCCTTAACTAGTAGTCGCTAAGCATTAGCTACGAAGCTAATCCGAGCATGTCTCTTGTTCTCCTTAGGTTTATTCTAGGTATGCCTTTCGGCATTAATGATATATAAGTAGGGCGTTTGCTTCTTATTGTTATTTCGCGCGTTATACGCTACATACATGTGTTAAGAATTCTGCTCTAAAACTCTTATCTTCCTACGAATTAACCTTCTTAAGCCCTGCTTATGCCTCCTCTACTCTTCGAATTCACGAATAGCTTCTAGAGTGTTCTTGTAGTCTTCGGCTAGAACCTATTATGTGTACTTAGGTAGATATCCTTTCTACTTTACTAGATAGTACGTTGCGCCTTTACGCCGCATACTGTTCTTAATACCCTTAAATTCCTACCCTTTGTTCTCTTCTACTACTAGCATTAGGTCCGTAGGCTCTTTACTCTTACGCTATACCTATAGTTCGAGTATAGATACGTAGAAGACGTCTACACATAATACGATAATAGTAACGATAGCTAGTACGCCTGCAAGCCTATTATGTCGCGTATCTAGAAGGGTCTAACAAACCTTAGCGTTATCTTCTTACTTAGAAGTTTTAGCTTGAGATTCTTCGTTAACAGTAATACCTTTATACTAACTACATACTACATTAGTTTAGCATAGGCGTTATTATGTTTAATCTAGGATTCTGAGGCCTTTTTCTAGTATTCTATTAGCACTAAATGTAACTTGCACATACGCCACGCTAATTCCGTAGTAGCTAGTACCCTCTCCTTAGAAGAGTCGTCCTGAGGCAGTTCTAGGTATATCTCTAGATTAAAGCCATAAAGAATCTAAAATAGTAACATGCGCATAGTAGCATACATGCTATTATTGACTACAAATTCCGCTATAGGAACTACGTTAGCCTAGGCATCCTAGTTCTTAGCATAGTAGTACTAAAGGTACTACTTAAGAGTCTAGTTCATACATTTAGTCTTACTATTAGTCTGTAGATAGAATGCTATACTTAGGTAGTACTTAACACGCGCCTTAAACACAAATTCTTGCTAGTATTTACTAGTAAAGACAGAACCTCGATCTAATAGGATACTTTAGGGGACACTAAAGCGCTAAATAACTTTATTACAAAGTAGTTATGTAAGCTTGCTACTTATGCACTTTTTTGTACATAGGATTATAATAGGGAAGGCATGCTAACCTTTTACTACTACCCTAAATAGCTAAAAGGCTTAGTAATTAGTCCTATAACAGGGCTGATTATAGTTAGCTACATATGCACATACATTGCAACCTAAGAAACATCTGCAAGGTCACGTGACGCCAAGCCTGTAGCTAGCGCCTATATGTCTAGAATATCATTATCCTCTCTCCCTAAGGGGACTACCCTTAGTTTTACTAAACTAAATAGCGTACTATTACATGACTTAGAGGCAGGGGGGTCTACATAGACATATGACTTAGAGGGAGGTAGCAACTCTCTATAGACATATGACTTAGCAGCAGTTTTACCCTACATAGTTAGGTATATGTTACCCTAAGCTAGTTAGTATCTGCAGATACCCTATACTCTTAGCTAGAGATCTAAGCGAAAAAATTGCTTAAACCTAGGTCTAACTATATAGGACTAATTACTCTTAATAGGGAAGGCGTGCTAACCTTTTACTACTACCCTACATGGCTAAAAGGCTTAGTAATTAGTGCTATAATAGGGCTGATTATAGTTAGCTACATATGCACATACATTGTAACCTAAATAACATCTACAAGGTCACGTGACGCCAAGCCTGTAGCTAGTACCTGTATGTCTAACATCTTAAATATCCGCGAGGTCACGTGATGCCAAGCCTGTAGCTAGCGCCTATATGTCTAGCATATTAGATAAAGACGTTTATCTTCAAGTATTAGTTAACTACTATAAGGATAGTATTAACTACATTACCTCTCTACTTTACTAGTAGCAAATTAGTAACAAAATCTATAGTCAAGTCTTACTATAGTCTCTCTAGTAGTAGGAGCGCCTAAGTATCGCTATAGGGGCGATAGTACTAAGATTTGCTAATCTACTATGTCTAGCAGGATTTGACATAGTTAGAGACATCCTGTTCTAGCATTAGCTACTAGTATTTACGTCTAAGAAGCACGTTAGTCTTCTCTACGCTAAGATAGCCCGCAAGTTCATTGTCATAATAAATACAGAGGAGCTATAAACAGAGTATGTAGTTAGTAGGTACATAGAGCCTATTGTTAAAGTACTACAAGTTACCTGACTTAGTCTAGTACTTCAGACTACCTATAGTGTCCTAGAGGGTTATACCCTCATTAATTAACTCTAGTTCTTGCTCTTGTAACTACTAAATAAGTCTCGAGACTTCTTTAAAGGGTTCTTTAGACATTACATACTTACTACATATAAGCTTGTTAACTACTACATAGATTAAGCTAGACATAGTCGCTATAACTGCTAGGTAGGAGGGTTTGTTACTAGCGGAGGCTATAAGGCCCTATTAGACCTGTAGTCGACCTACAAGAGGAGCTAATAACAGATCGCTACCCTAAACTACAAGCTTCGTTTATAGCGTAGGGAGAAGCTATTAGTTACCCTGCTCCCTAGTGTCGTAGTCTAGTTGTCACAAAGGACTATTAGCTAGATTCGTCTTCTTAGAACGATGCTAGATAACAAAGTCAAAGCTAGTAAGGAAAGTCGCCTACCTTGCTTGCTAACTACTTAGCTGCTTTACGCCTATGAAGCCGCAAAGGTTGTTATAGTTAGTAAGTACCTTAATAGGGTACGCTACGCCTTTAAGGTAGTGTTAGTACTCCTTGAAGCTGTCAATAATAGCTAAAAGCTCTTAGTCGTAAGTCTTGTAGTTAAGCTTAGCGCCCTACATCTTCTGTAACTAGAAGGTAATTAGGTACTATTACGTACTACCTTCGTGCGACTAGAGCTACGATATAATTGCGGCTATTACGAGTTTTAAAGCATTAGTCTCTATTCGGATCTTCGTAGTAGGGTCAAAGTGCTAAAGTATAGGCGTAGTTTAAGAAGCTGCTTTAAGTTCAGAGAAAGCTTTACTCTAAGCCTCCTCCTAAGGCACTATCCCTAGCTTTTTTCCTTGAATCGCGCCCTTTACGCGGGCCGTAAGGGACGCCACAATCTTCAAGTAGGATCGTATGAACCTGCGATAGGAGTTAGTAAATCCTAGGAACACCTGTACTTCTTAGAGAGTAGTTAGCTATAGCTACTCTGTAATTATAGACACCCTTTAGTCATCCATGATAACTCCTTCTGTAGAGACAATGTATCCAAGAAACTTAATCCTATCCGTCAGGAATGAGTACTTCTTTAGGTTTGCATATAGAGCTAACTTGTAGAGCTATTCGAGTACTATCCTTAGATGCCGAATATGCTCCTCCTTCGAGTTAGAGTAGACTAGTATATCGTCTAAATATACTACGTAGCAGGTGTTAACAAGGCCGGCTAGGGCCCGGTTAATATACGCTTAGAACGTCGCTAGTATGTTAGTTAAGCTAAACGGCATTACTATATACTTGAAGTGTCTATACTACATTCGGAACGTAGTCTTCTACTTGTCGCCCTTTCGGATTAGTATCTAGTAGTAGGCGTCCTTCAAGTAGATAGACAAGAAGATAGCGGCGCAACTAAGGCAGTCAAGCGTCTTGCTAATAAGTAGTAGGGGGCAGCGGTTCTTCTAAGTTACTACGTTAAGGCCCCTATAGTTAACGTATAGGCGGAGCGTGTTATCCTTCTTCAGGACGAACATAACTAATACTCTAGCCTCGCTGTCGCTTCGTCGGATCCACGCGTTTCTTTACGCCTTATAGAGGTAGTCTCAAAGTGTTTCGAGCTACAATTCCGACATAGGGTATAGAGGTTAATACGGAGGATTGTAACTCTCCTTAAGATTAATCGCATGTTCCGCGTCTAGGGCCTAGGCATAGGCCGTAGCCTCTACGTCGAAAATATCGGTGTATTCCTCTAACTTAGGCAGAAGGGTAACGTCTTCCTTGACGTTCTGTATGCGGACCGCATACACGCATTAGACCTTCTTCATGTCCTTGTAGAAGCTATGTGCGTCATGCATCCGCACTATAGGAACTTTGCCTATAGAGCCATAGAACTAGTTGTTAGTAGCTCTATTAACAACGACTCCCTGCTTGTAGCGCTAAGGGCGGCCGAGTAGGAGCTCCTTATCAGGAACGTCTTTAGCGTAGAAGACTTCGTTAGTCTTGCGTACTTCTCCTGAGGAGTCCGCGAGTTAGAGGCGCATGTTGTACGCGCCTCGAGCTGCTACGCCTTCGCCCTAAAAGGACTTCATAGTAGGCAGCAGGGCTCCTAGGATCAGCTTCAAACCGAGCCGTACGATTACTCTCTAGGGTATCACGTTAACCTCCGCAAGGTTATCTAACATACAGTCTACTAGCTTAAGCGAGCCATTAACTCAGACCGTACCGGATAGGCGCTAGGCAGGCCACGAGTCTACACCATTAGTAACAGACAGCTTAGATACCCGCGGTAGCTATTCGGTTGTCTCGGGCATGTCCTTCTTTCGCCTCCCCTCTAGGGAGGTTTTAGACACCTTGCTTACCTTCTTCCTATCACTTCGTTTAGGATAGCGAGCCGCCTAGTAGTCCCTCGCTCCATAGATGTAGCAGCTACTCGGAGGCTTCTCGCTACTGTCTTTTGGCTTAGAGGGCTTACTCCTCTAGAATGAACTACCGCGTTAGACGTGACCCCTAGGGCGCTTGTAATAGCGGCCCTTTAGTAGGTCCTCAGGACTTAGACGCTTGTTGTCCTTACTGCCCGATTTTCCATTTCGCTTCAAGGTGATTTCCATACATGTCGCAAGGGACACGAGGTCTTACTAAGTTGTTAGAAGTTCATGAAAAGTCATGATTATGTTCTGAAGATTGTCATCAAGTTTAACAAGCAAGTGCCGCACGCGTTACGTCTCGGTATAGGGTAGCATCTGTCCCTCGAGTGTGGCAAGGTAGGTAGCGAAGCTAGATGTTATTTGTCCCTTCCTCTGCTTAGCCTTCTCGTACCCGACAGACATAGTAAGGGCGCGATTCCCTGGATCCTCGACCTAGTCGACACAGAACTAGTAAAAGTCCGCCTATGTATACGTTCTGTCATAGACCCGCATAAGGTTATACCGCTTATGCTAATTGTTACGAGGTTCCTTATCCTCTTCGAGCTACATTACACTAAAGGCGACTCGTTCGCCCTCTGTAGAATATCCGCGTAGGTTAAGCACGAAAACTACCTTACATGCCTGCAAGAAAGTTCGAGCCTCCTTTAAGGTGTCTCCCTTAAACAGCTTTAGGTTACGTGCGTTACGACTACCTCCTAGTTAGCCTACTATGGCCCCAAATTTAGGCACTAGGATCGTAGGCACACGCGGAGAGTCTACGCCTCCTAGTAGGTTGTCTTCGCGGGTCCCTAGCGTGAAATCTCGCTAGATTTCTTCGTCCGCTAGTTCATTAGTACTACTTATAGCGACGTCTTCGTCGTCCTCGCTGTTATGACTGCTAGAAGCAGTGCGGCTCTAGCTCTAGTTCGTAAGGCGGTTCGCGACCTAATTAACAATCATGGCTACAAGGGCTAGGTCGATAGTCAGGGTTAGCTGCAGTCCCTGTACATAGGGTCTATTGCCTTATCCGCCGCGTAATTAGCCTCTAGCGGAACTGTCGCTCGATGTAGTGTCGCTCGTAGTAGGTACTTCTGCTAGCTAGTTACTTAGGCTAGCTTCGCCGTCATAGGCGCTTAGGATGGCGCTTACTACGCGTTAGTTGCAAGTTCGTAGTACTCTAGACATATTGTAGTATTCTCTGCTAGACTGCAAAGCAGGGGGGAGAAAGCAGAACTAATATAGATGTATATGCTATATGATATGAAAATATCTCGTAGTATAACAGAGTAATCCGACCTTTTAGTAGGTACAAGACAGCGCTGCTTTCTGCTTATTGCAGAGGTAGTTCTAAGGGTGCTTATAACCCCTGACGCTCCTTAATTAGGGAAAACATGTCTGAGCCTAGCCTCGCAGGGGTACTGTAGGAAGAGCGACGTAGGAGCGTCCTACGTCGACAACTAATCCTACTTAGACGACATATAAGCTAACGTATGTACGAAGGACCCCCTTGCTATGTATAGCAGGGTCACTACATGCCAAGGGCGGGCATCGGAACCTATGCGGCTCTAATGGCCCCCTAGTACTAACCGTATTAAGAGCAGACGTATCTAAGACTTAGCTTGACCTTACTTCTGTAAAAGAAGAGACATATGAGGATTTAGGGGGGTAGTAAGGTAGCAGGAGATCCCGGAGAAGGTCCTTGCCCTTTGCTAAAGGAATAAAGGAAAGGTAGAAGCTAGGGAGAGTCGCGAGGTTTGTGACTCTCTCCTGACCCTCTCTAGCTATAGTAATTAAGACTTTGATACCTTACTTCTCTAGATCCTAGCCTTCCTGCCCTAACTCATTATAATAACTATACATACTACGGAACATTTACCTGTTCCCTCTACCTATGACTATAGCTTAAGGTCTCTATAGTACAAAGGTAGGCGTAGGATACGTTCCTCTGTTAATAGTAAAGAAAGTAAGGTTAATTAAGGCAAGCTCTGCCGCAAAGCTAGTCCGACTATTAGCTAATGACAACAAGATCTACTTTAGTTAAGGCCTTCTATAACAAAGCTATGTAGTAGACGTAGATGTAGTAGGAAGTGTCTACTGCTTTTAACATAGTCACGTGTGCCTAGAGAAGTAGGTAATGTAGTAGCCCTTTACCTTATTACTTGTTCCTAGTATAGCTACATATAAGGCAAGAGATATATACCTAAGTCTATACGTAAATCATGATTAAACATAGCTATCTTGCTTAGTCCTTAATCTTATAGATCGATAGGTAAGGAATCTGATGTAGCGAGAATCTATGCCTAGTAGTAGGTAGAGGGGTACAATGTTAGCTATAGTAGGCATAAGGGCAAGTAGATAGGTAATAAACACGCGTTATCCTAGGAGTCCTCCGCCTATAGTACATTCGCGATCTTATTAATTAGACCTTTACTTTTAATGTTTACTAAAGAAAAAACTATATACCTATGTCACGAGTTTTTAGAAGTCATTTATTAATATAGTATGTAACTAGTAATTAATACGTAGGTATGTAGTAGCGTATAGAGCCTCTATCTCTAATTATAGAGTAAGATCCGAAACTAATTACTGCCTTTGTTCTATTATAAAGCATAGCGCATAATATGCGCCTATATACGTCACGTGTAGCTTAGCTTACTAGTCTAGCTGCCTAAGCCTATAGGCTAGTTGTCTAGTATCATTTGCCCCCTTCTCCTATAAGGGTCATCTTGACACTTAGACAGCTCCCTTCTTGCACTAAGCAAGATCAGATCCCTTATAGTCTACCCTGTAAGTAGCTAGTCCCTTCTAGAACTTCCTTCTACGCTAGGGCAGCCCCGTGAATCATGCTAGAATCATGACTTGTATGTCATGACTCTTTGTTACTACATAAGGCATGCCGCAAACACGCTCGTTAGTTCTAATTAGCTCTAGCGTTAGTTGCTTGTAGTAACAAGGAGTTTATAGCTACAGGAAGCTTCTATAGCGTAAACAGTATACAGGTATAAAGTCCGCTTTTTGCATGCAGTAATCCTGACTTTCTTTATCACATTAACTTCTAAACATGCCTCCTAAATGTTCTAAGATCGCTGCTAGCGCCGCGCTAGCTACTCCTACGAAGTTAATAGGCGCTTAGCCTGCTTAGTTTACGCCCTCCTAACGCTACGGCTATAGTAAGGAGCCGCTTATCGACAACTACAAGTACTACGCGTAGTACATTAGCCTTAATAGTAAGTGTCGCTTGCTCTAAACATACGTGGCATGTCGTTAACTTAGTTCTAGAGTATAGGCTATATACAGCATGCTTTAAGTTAGGATAGTAGAAGCGCTTTAAGTAGTATGTACCTTTGTCTACCCTAGACATATACTTCTCTAGCTTAGCGTAACTACTAACTATGCTTGTAGCTATAGTAAGAGTAACTATATGTGTACGCCTATAAACTAGGCTATAGCGGCTAAGTATAACGTCGTGCTCTACGCCCGCGCTAAGGCCAAGCGTATTAGGTGCGACTCCTTACTACTAATAAGGACTACGCTATAGCCTAGCAGGCATACCTAGACGCTGCCGCAAACTAGTGCCTACTACTTAAGGTATGTTCCTCGCCTACTTGTTGTATACCTTAGTTATAAGTTTTAGGTACTAACTGCCTATAGAGGCTATAGCGTAATCGCGACTCTGTACCTAAGCGCTTCCTTGCTATCGCGGCTAAGGCTAAGCGCGCTACTAGCGTCGCACAAGTAGGTAGTAGTAGCTAAGCTGTTACCGCTACTAAGTAGAACACGTAGGCCTTAGTAGGCCTCTTTAAGCTTAGTCGCGCTATAAGTCCCCTAGCTTGTTGTTTGCTTGTTACATGCTAACCTGCTAATAGTTCCTTGATAGCCGCGTGCCTTACGCGGACCTTACTTGTGCTAATGCTGCTATGAGTAGGCTCTAGGGCCGCCTTAATGACAAGATAGAGGTAACTATATCCTGTAAATGCTCCTTGTTAGATTGTTGCCTACTAACCCCTTGCTAGGAGTGTGAGGGCCTTATAGACCTCCTAGGTCGTTACCCTGACAATGATGAGGACATAGAGGCAGAAGATGATACGAACATAGTAGTAGAGGATAATGCGGACATAGTAGTAGAGGATAAGGAGTAGCCCTAATTTAGGCACTCTTAGGGGGTAGGCAGCTCTAGCTGCAAGCATGCTTGGCTTTTGCGCCCTACCTAGGGCTAAAATATAGGTAGCCCGTAATGCCATTTTCCCCCTTAGGCTTACTTTTTCCCTTTTCCTCTGCCTAATCTCTTCTTGCCCCTCTCTTATACTAGGTATGCTTCGATTAGGTCCTTCGTACCCTTGTAGTCGGCTTCGCTAACCTAGATATTATAATCCTCTAGCTAATCCTTCTACTACACTAGGTATTAGCGTATACCGCTATGTACCCTTATACCCTTAATAGCCTTAACCTCATACTCGCTATCCTCTTTAGTAAGAGGCATAGGATAAGTAGGCTCTTTGCCTGCTCGGCTATTCTAAGGCTCTAGTAGTAAGACATAGAAAACATTATAAATCTAGTACTAGGAAGGTAGTACTAGGTAATAAGCCTGATTGCTAATTACGTCAAGTACACGAAATAGTCTGACAAATGAGGCTGCTATCTTCTTCTTTAGTACTAGTAGTCGCAAGTTCTTAGTTAACAATAACACTATATTACCTACAGAATATGCTTAGCACTTATGCCGCATGTCATGATACTCTACCCGCTAGTTTACTATCTGTCGCTAATTCTCTTTAAGCCTTTTAGTTACTACATCGCGTAACTAATGCGCGCGCTCTATGGCAGCTAGTACCCTCCCTTTAGCAGACTCGTCCTAAGGCGCTAATGTCAAGGAAGGCTAGAATCCTAATACTACCTAGAAAAGGCAACATGCTAGTAGTAGCATTATCGTATGCGTTACTCGCATATTCGGCTTATAGTAATAACTCGGCCTAGTCATTTTGTTCCTTATTATAGTAGTAACAGAGGTACTATTCTAGGGTCTAGTTTACCCGCTTAGTCTAGCTGTTAGTTTGCGGATAGAAGGCTATACTAAGCTTATACTTTAGTTATGCTTTACATACAAAGTTACTCTAGTATTAGCTAATGAAGACACTGCTACAATCTAAGAGTGCTCCTTCTAGCATGCTAAAACGCTATACGACCTTACGTACTAGGATGTTTGCTAGCTCTATGCTAGTACATGTCTTGTTAGTTAGGACAAAGATTACTATCTTAGAGAACCTGTCGACAATTACTAGGATGGCATCATACACGTAACTAAAGAGCTTGCTAATACGGTTAATACTAGGGGGCTATTAGAGCCGCAAGGGCTCTAATGCCTACCCTTAGCATGTAGTGACCCTACTATACATAGTAAGGGGGTCCTTTATACATACGTTAGCTTGTATGTCATCTAAGTAGGATTAATGCCTGACGTAGGATACACCTATGTCACTAACCCTACAGTACCCCTATAGGGGCTTCCTGACCCCACGGTACTCCTGCGGGGTTAGGCTTAGACATGCTTTCCCTAATCAAGGGGCGTTAGGGGTTATAAGTACCTCTAGTACTACCTCTATAATAAGCAGAAAGTAGCACTATCTTGTACCTATTTAAAAGGTCGGATTACTCTGTCATATCACGAGATATTTTTATATTATATATTATATACATCTATATTACTTGCTTAGAGGCAGGTCTATAATGAAGTCTATAGTAATTTCTTGCTACAGCCTATTAGGCAGGGGCAAAGCATACGCCTTACTATACCTGTAATAGCGCCTACTCTTTATTATCTAGCATATGTAGTAGGTTCGGACGTATTTGCTAACCTCCTTTGTAATATCCGGCTACTAGTACTTCCTCGATAGTAAGGCAAGAGTATAGTCTCTCCTAAAGTGCCTAGCTAACAGATTGTTATAGTGCAAGCGTAGTAGCTACGCCTTTAATACTTCATTATGTAGGACCTAAATGTAATTGCCCTTATACTAGACGCTATACTTGTACTCCTAGTCCTCGCTAGTGCTTTCAGGTTACTCTAAGGCTAATTATAGCCTGCGAAGCAAGGTATCTACGTTCTCTGAAACGTCCTTTACTAGGGATTCCTCCTAGGTTACTACCTTACAGATAAAGGCTAGCAGGGTTACTATAGGTTAGTACTCTCTAGGTCAGAGTAGGAGCCCTATACTCTTTGCCTACTTTACGCATATAGCCTAGATGTAAGTAACAATCAGGTTATTAGCTTGTTCTTCCTCCTAGCCCTAGAACGACAATTTATTCCTTAGGGTTAGGAGGAGCGTGTTTGCCGCCTATGTAGTTAGTGCGTAGTCTGCGTAATAAGAAGGCCTATCGGCTAGGTTGTTAGTTCCTTTAGTATGCTTAATAGCAAAATCGAACCTTAATAGATACATAGCCTACTAAGCTTAGCAGCTATTTAGCTGCTTAACGCCCATGAATCCACGAAGGTTGTTATAGTTAGAGAGTACGCGAATAGTCTGTAGCGTACCTTTAATGTAGTAGCGCTACGTCTTAAAGCATTCCACAATTGCTAATAGCTCTTAGTTATAGGTCTTATAGTTCCGCTCTACTAGAGTAAGCTTCTAAGAGTAGAATGTAATAGGGTACTAGCAAGTAGTTTCCTTGCCTGTAACAAGCTAGGAGAGAATGCCCCCTAAGGCAAATCTAGAGGCGTCTGTTTCTATCTTAATAAGAAGCTTAGGATTATAATGCTAGAGGATTAGAGTACTAGTAAAGGCTAATATGAGCATGCGGAAAGCAGCCTCTTTAGCATCTCCCTATAGGAACTAGCTACCCTTTCCTTTAGCTATAGCAGTAAGCAGGGCGGCTATCTTAGAGTAGTTCTTAATGAACCTCTAGTAGAAGTTAGCAAAGCTAAGAAAGCTCTAAACTTCCTTTAGAGTCTTAGGTACAGGCTACTCCTTTACTACGCTAGGCTTGCTCTTATCTATTAACATGCCTAAGCTGTTAATGACGAAGTCTAGGAACTCTAGCTAGTAAGTATAAAACTCGCACTTCTTTTAGCTAGTATATAGAGCGTATTTTTGCAGCTATTCTAATACTAGGCGTAGGTGCCGAGTATGCTCCTTGCGTAAGTCGCTATAGATCAAGATATCGTCTAAGTATACTACGTAACAAACATCCATGAGGCTAGCAAGAGCTTAGTTAATGTACGCTTAAAAGGTCGCTAGAGCGTTAGTTAACCTAAAAGGCATTACTAGATACTTAAAGTAACTATAGCGTATGCGAAACGTAGTCTTCTAGCAGTTATCTTCCTTGATTAGGATCCTATAATATGCGTCCTTTAAGTCTAACTTAGAGAACCATGCTACGCGCCTAAGCCGCGCAAGCGTCTTATTAATAAGCGGCAAGAGGCATCGATCCTTAATCGAAATCTCATTTAGCCTATAGTAATCTATACATAGTCGCATAGTACTGTCCTTCTTTAGTATAAACAGGATAGGAGTACCTGCCTCGCTAGTACTACGCCGGATCTAACTATACTAAAGGGCCTAATCGAGATATTCCTAAAGTAGCTTAAGCTCTACTCCTAACAAATTATACAGAGGGCAAAAAGGCGGCTTCTTGCTATCATGTAACGTAATAGCATGCTCTGCGCTATTAATGCGCCTTAGCTTAGTCACGTCCTTCTTGTTAGTAAACATGTCGGCAAAGTCCTTGACCTTATCAGGAAGAGGTTTCAGCCCTGCTGTTTTACTAGTAGTAACTACGAACACCTGAGATTTAGTTTTTAATAACTAATAGAAACGCCTAGCTTTAAGCACGCGTACTGTAGAGGGTACGCTGCTATAGCGCCACTTATCCGTGCTACTACACATAATAATAGCCTGCTAGCGCCTCTAGGGCTACCCTAGCAAGACTAGCGCTCTAGGCATATCTAATGCGTAGAATATACTCTGCGTATGCTTCTCGTATCCTGTACTATCTACTAGCTAGATCTTTAGCTAATACGTACTAGAATAATAGCCTCTCTTCCCCTAGAATGAATTCATAGTAGGAAGAGGCACGCTTACAACTTAGTTAAGCCTATGCTATAAGACGTAAGCTTAAGACATGACGTTAATATCTACGCGATTATTAAGTAGCATGTCTGTCTTAACTTCGTCTCCTTCTACGACAACAACAGCGCTATTTAGGCGCTTTGTAGGTACTAGGGCTACGTCTAGTCCTATAGCATCTTCGCTTCTACTTAAGGCTATAGAAGGGCTCCTCGACTAGTAACTAGCCCTTGCCTAACGTACTGCTACTATCCTCTTATGTAGTAAGCAGGCTCGGACATAGCGTCAAGCCTTAGTTAGCTGCACTATTTCTACCTTGCGGGTAGAAGCTGTTGCCTCCCTCTTTAGTACATGATAGTCCCGCGCCTAATAGCCGGGTTTACTACAGTTTTAGTAGTTGTCATTCTTATCGGCTACCCTGCTACTACTCTAAGCTAGCAGTGCTAACCTTCGAGAATCTCTACTAGGCTTCTTACTGTTACCCCTATTAGGCTTCTTTAGGTCCCGTTAGTTTTAATGCTTGCTAGTAGTATGCTTATGTAGAGCACATAAGCCTCTTACTCCTAACTGCTTAATCTAAGTCGCTAGGGAGATTACTTCGTCCCTAGTCTTAGGTGCCTAGTAGTATACTATGATAGCCTTGCTTAAGGCATCTCGCAGCTTCACGAGTAGGTACTACATACGCTACGCTAGAGTATATAGTTCTACCTACTCTTCTAGCGTAGCTAAATATGCTGTAAACAAGGAGGCGCTTTACTTCTCGCCCTGCTTAGTAGTCTCGTACTACTAGGCTACAGTTAGCCCGTAATTAGCAGGATCCTCGACTACATCTACTATCTCCTAGCAGAACATCTCCTATGTATATTCCGTCGCCAAGTTATCTACCTTATGCCTATTATGCTAGGTGTCTAACATGTCCCCTTTAAGGAACATGCTAGTGTATATAATCCTCGCATGCGTACTACTATAGGCCGTGCCTAATAACGCGAATACCTTCTCTAAGTAGCGGATTAACGTCCTTGCTTCTTTTAGTGTCTTCCCTGAGAACTTAGGGGGTAGTTTAAGGCGTAGTCTGCCTAAGTTACGTATAGTTTAGGCTAGTAAGTCGATTAATTATGTTAACGTTACTAACTCTACCTCTAATTACTAGAAGCCGGCTACCTGCATACGCTTACGCTACGCTACGTTAGCTCCTAGATTATATAGGCGTTATGCTTTTACTAGCTCCGCCTGTTCTTTCTCTAGGCGAGCTATCTCTTTGTCTTTAATTACCTCTACGACACTACGGGCGTCCTCTCCTTCTTCGAGCTAGCTATCGCGTTAATGCTAGATACGAGTAGGCATGTAGCCTACTTGGCTAGGAGTAGGAATACTAGTCATTATAAGTACTCTATAGGCTACAACTAGGGTAGAGTAATTAGAATTAATATAGTATGTAACTAGTAATCGATACGTAGGTATGTAGTAGCGTAAAGAGCCTCTATCTCTAATTACAGAGTAAGGTCCGAAACTAGTTACTACCTTTGTTTCTTTACAAAGTATAGCGCATAATATGCGCCTGTCTATGTCACGTATAGCTTAGCTTACTAGTCTGGCCGCCTGAGCCTATAGGCTAGTCGTCTAGTAGCATTTATAGAACTAATCATATGCTCTAACTATTAGGGTTAAGACTTTGTAATAGTATGTCTTTAGCATGTATACTCTCTAAGAATAATCGCTAACTATTTCTAGGCTAACGTTAATTTGACGAGTACGCGTTAAGCAAGCTATGTTAATAGCTTAGGTCCCTTACGGCTATTAATGACGACTTTAAGACGCGTGAGATCTAGAAGAACATTGTTTGTCCCTTTTACGCGCTAGTAGCTAAGGCCCCTGTACCTCCGCGCTGCTTATAGAAGCTCCCTGCTTCTAAGCTAGTTAAGAAGACTAGGCTATGTTAAATTAGGCAGTCACATGCTAGTAGGAGAAAGGACCCGCCTAGGCTATAAGGAGCCTTAGGTAGCACCTAAGTCATGCGTGGCCTTAGGCAGCAACTAAGACTAGTTAGGTAACCCCTATAATCTTGGCGGAGGTAAACATTCTTCTTACCTCTAACTAGGAAAAGATGTAATACTTAACACACATAATATGTAATACTAGTACCTAATTAGCACCTCTTTAGTTGCTACTTCTAAGCGCGATTTAACCGTTCGTTTTAACAGGTTATAAGCCTAGGTTCTACCTGTAGCTAGAAGAGCCGAGCTAGACTAGAAGGGTGTACTTAATCTACTAACTGATTAAGGGTAGACTAGAGGCCGCTACCGCACTACATTAGGAGACTAGAGCATAGCTCTAAAGATACAGATAAGTCATGAAAGTGCCTAGTAGCTATTAGCTAAGAATAGAGTTAGTAGTAACCTCTAGAGAGAGAAACTACATACCTACATTATCTACGAAATTACACTTTCTAACAACCTACTAGCTATACTAAAAATAGAGTCCTAAACTAACTCGAAGATACAACTAGTCAATACACTAACTTGGCTAAACTACTACTACTAGTTTCCTGCCTTAAGAAGGTTCCTAATTACGAAGGATGTAACATAGATCATTAACCTAAGCCTCCTACTAACTAAGAATTCTAAGGTAGGCTCATAGGTAGTCATTAGTAATCCTCCGGATCTATACCTATATCTAGCTAAGGGGGTAGCTAGACTAAGTGTAAAAGAGAAGGCTACTAAAACGACTAGAAGTAAATTAGCAACTAGGCGCTATTAGAGGACTAGTTAGGTTCCGCTTGATAAAACTTACCTGGAGTATATCAAGGTAGACGCTAGTGTCTAGTACTACATTAATCGATGTATCTCTAAAGATGACAGGAGATACATACTACCCTGTACCTTAGTAGTAAAAGCCTAGGAACAACTACACTCTAAATACACAAAGAAACTTTAGTATAATGCGAGAGATTCTTAGGAGAGATACTACACCTTCATAATAGATGATAGCATGTTAGTCTAAGAGAGGTAGACTAAGTTACGACTAATGGCTAATAAGATTCTTAGTAATGTCAAACCTAATTTGGCTAAGATGTACACTAATAAGGAAGTAATCTAACGACTGCTTTTAGCTTTGCCCTAGTTTTAACCCTGCCTAACTAGTAATTAACTTAACCTACAAGACTAATCCAAATGAAATCATAGGGATCCTACTAGAAGAAGAAGCGCATCATAATAGCACAGAATTAGCACTTGCCGCCTAACAAGGCCAAGGTAGAAACTACCTTCTCTGCAACAAGTTAGGGCATTTTATTAGGGATTGCCTGTTACTAGACGTAGCTAGGAGAGCGTGAACAACAGGCTAGCCAGGAAGCTGAGGAGAACTAGTCTGCCTTAGCGTTACACAAGCTCTAAGGAGAAGGTTTGCAGGCTAGAGAAGAAACTAAAGGAGCTTAAGCTTACTAGTAGAAAGCACTAGTTAAGAGGAAAATCAGACAGAAAACTAAAGAAGTCGAAGCTAATTACAGGAAAGAAGAGTCCTAGTTGTAAATAAAAGGCCTACTTAGCTTACACTAAAGACTCCTTATCATGCTTAAGTGACGACAAAACTACTAAGTCTGCATCCTAGTTAGACAATAGGGATAAGGAATATAGTGAACTAGCGGAATAGGCAGCTAAGGCTAGAAACAAATTGTCTTAAGGTGCAGTCCTCCTTAACTTAGGCGCATCAAACCATATGTCTGATAACAAGGATCTCTTTAGGTCCCTAATACTAGCTAGCACCCGAAGGATCAAGGTAGGTAGAGGAATTATCGAGAGCTAATCTATAGGGGAAATAGTTGTCAGAGATTAACTAGGATTAGAGTTAGTACTTTAGGCACTTTTTGTTCTAAAGCTTAGAGTTATACTAGTTTCAGGACAAAAGTTAGTAACAAAGTTTGACCTTTTTAGATTAATAGGACAGAGCGCATTCTTTATAGTTAACTCTTAGATAGATTTAGCACTAGAATATCGCGCCTCTTAAGGCATATACTAGCTTGACAGAGTCTACAAGCAGCTATGCCTATGCTAGTCATCTACTAATATCCCTGAATTACTGCTAGCGTTATTAGCGCTTAATAGAACTAATGTAAGATGCGACACTAGAGAACCCCTAGATGCTGACAAAGAAGCGCAGGAGTACGAGCTATAGTATAGGAGACTCTTACATTACAGTCCTAATAAGCTAAAGACCCTGCATAAGGTCACAACCCTGAAGAATCCGATCTAAGTAGTAAAGGGACATTAGTGCGTAGTCTACGTAACATTAAACATATAGCGGATCTATAGAAAGGAAGCTAACTATAAAAAGGGTATCCTCGAGATAATTTTAGTTAACACCTGTAGTCCTCTCCTAGCCTCACGGCTTAGCTTCAAGTAGTTCCTAATTATTGTAGACAATTGTAGCCGAAAGTCATAGGGCTACCTACTAAAAGCAAAGTTAGACATAGACTCTACTCTCAAAATCTAGAGGAAGAAGGTTAAACTGCAAACTAGCTTAAAACCTTAGTCAGGAAGATCCGACAACATAGGGGAAATCCTGAAGGTCTTTAAACGCTAGGAGAAAGAATTTAGGCTTAACCTAGAACCTACTAAGTCGTATAACTCCCTAATGAATAGAGTTGCAGAAAAACATATTTAAGACTATAAACGTGTAATGAGGGCCTAGCTGTCTATAGCAAATCTTCTAGTTAAATTCTAGGTAGAATCCTTTGAGGCTACCCTTCATGTTAAGAACCGACTAGGAATAAGGATAGATAGTGTCCTTATGTCCCTAGAGGAGGCATAGACTAGTATAATGCCCTTAGTAGACTACATCTAGGTATAGGGGCATAAGGTTATTACTTACGTAGAACCGAAGTTGCTTTTTAGGGGAACAAGACAAGACAAGCTAATAGACTACAGACAGGTAGGTATCTTCCTTAGATATGTAGAAAACACGACAAAGATGTTTAAGGTTTAGTTGCCTGATATGAAAGATGTCTGTTACTATAGGACTATGCGATTCTTTAAGGATGTTAAGGGGGGTATAATATAGCATAGACTTTCTACAAAGCATGCCTCTAGTATAGTCCTAGCAAGGAACCTAAGGGGCAGACTAAGAAAAGCAACTACTAACGAGGTCCTAATTAGGCGCTAGGCTACGCATGTAGAAATACTAGTTACGCTAATGACCTAGGACGTTAAGCGCTATGACTTGTCTAGTAACAAACACAAGGATGAAGCTTAACTACAGTCTTAGCTTGAGGAAGACTTAGGCTTAGTAGGAGCTTAACCGTAGAGCGACCCTAGGCTAGTAGGAGCTTAGCCGCAGGGTGACCCTAGGCTAGTAGGAGTACTAGCCGGACCTTAGCTAGTCTTAGGCAAAAGGACACGTCTAGCAGAGGATTAATTTAAGCCCGAGGCCCCGTTAATCCCTACGTAGACAGGGGGCGTACTAACTAAGAATTCTGAGTTACAAGCTACTCTAACAGTAATGCTTGGAAAAAGACTAGCGACTAGAGACAGTCAGGTAGAGAAGCAGAAGCTAATAAGAGCGCTTACAGCCCTAGACAACTTCCTACTAGTCTAGGACATAGTAGGAGCTAATAGAGGAGATAATACTAAATAGGATACTAACTCCTAGGGACTACAAGCTCGATATGGCGAATAGGCAACTACTATCCTAGACCTTGCTAACTAGAATGACAGGTACGATGCTAAGCTAGAAGATCTGTAGGCCCTCTATGCCTAGATCTCTACTAGCTAGGACTACATAGACATTATAGTATTAGCAGTCAGGTTAGGTATCCAGGTAACTAACTTAGTCAATATATGAGATTATCAAAGAACCTAGGCATTGTTTATTCATAGAGTAGGAGCTAGTTCTTAAAAGGAAATTTAGACTTAGACTACATAATAGATAAAACAGATAGGATATTAGTACTAGGAAATGTCTTCAAATTAGCTAGGGGACTAGTGTCCTAGGCGAGTAAGAAGCAAAAGTCAGTTACTAGTTCTACGATAGAGGCTAAGTACATAGTAATAGCAAGATGTGCTAAGTAATCTTAGTTCCTTAGTTAAGTCCTAAGGGACATGAGGATAGGTTAGCACATTAGAAAAGACTTAGGAAACCTAGTCATTAAGGAGAAGACCTAGTTTGCTATTAGGTCGCTAATAGTTCGACTAAAGGGCGACAATTAAGCCGCTATTCCCTGACAAAAGATGCACAAGTTAGTAAGAGATCTAAGCACATTGACGTAGCATACTACTACTAGCGATACCTTTGCAGAATAGGGCCAGGATCTATTAGTTATATTCCTACTAATGAGATAGTAGCAGATAGACTAATAAAACTGAAGAATAGACCCTAATTTGAAAAGTTTGTCAGCTAACTAGGACTACAGGAAGGGTAGTTTAAGAATAGTAGAGAGAGTTCTTTTGTCTACTAAGACTAAGCTTGCTACTAGGTAGTAGCTTAGTCAAACACTAGCTAGCCTACTACCTTAGGCAATCTTATCTGTCGTTTTTGTAATAAAAGAAACCTATGCTAACTAGGCACTAAAGCTAGCACTACTAGAGCCTAGACTACCTAAACTACCTTAACTACCCGAACTACCGCTGCCTAGCATGCGACAGAGACTCTCTAGTTGCTTAGTTAAGCCCTAGGGTAATAGAGATTCTTGCGGAGTGCATTTTTGAGGAAGTTGATCATGCCTTGTAAGTAAGGGACTAGAATAGCCAGGACTAATCCGCATAGTGTCTACTAAGACGCTAAAGCATAAGCCTCTAAGCCAGATCTTTAAGGATAAGGAGGATAACGACATCAAGGAAACCTTTAATCCTGACGTAATCCCTGCGCGCTAGAGTGTTACTATACTAGTTACGCATAATGAAGACACTAAGTTCGATGATGTTATTAACACTTGTGTCAAGAAGCGCAAGATAGTTTCGAGGGCCGAGCGTAATAGCCGCAAGCGCGCCTAAGTCCCTTTGCCTTCTAATGCTAAGGATAAGGAGGAGGAGGTAGCTATTGCGCCTAAGCGCGGTAGGGCTACCGCTAGCTCTCTGTCTACTATAGGCTCTAAAGACGAGCCCCCCTATATCCTACTAAAGAAGAAGATACTAGCCTCTCTTTGTAGCGTTACTACTCCTGTTACTCCTAGTTGCCTCAGGTTGTTTAGTAGTCCCTGTGCAGGTAGGTAGTCCTTAGTAGACCGTAACAAGAAAGACTCTTCTACTTTAGGTTTAGTTAGGAAGCCCTTAACTAGTAGTCGCTAAGTATTAGCTACAAAGCTAATCCGAGTATGTCTCTTATTCTCTTAGGTTTTTTCTAGTTGTGCCTTTAGAAAACAATGATGTATAAGTAGGGCGTTTGTTTCTTGTTATTACTTCACGTGTTATACGCTACATACACGTATTTAGAACTCTGCTCCGAAACTCTTATCTTCCTACAAATCGACCTTCTTAAGCCCTACTTACGCCTCCTCTACTCTTTAAACTTACAAATAGCTTCTAGAGTGTTCTTATAGTCCTTAGCTACAACCTATTATGTGTACTTAGGTAGGTATCCTTTCTACTTTACTAGATAGTACGTTACGCCTTTACGCCGCATACTGTCCTTAATACTCTTAACTTCCTACTCTTCGTTCTCTTCTGCTAATAGCATCAGGTCTATAGGCTCTTCGCCCTTACGCTATACCTATAGCTTAAGTAGAGATACGTAGAAGACGTTATGTACATAATACAATAATAGTAATGATAGCTAGTATGCCTGCGATCCTGTTACGTCATGTATCTAGAAGGGCCCGACGAACCTTAGCATTATCTTCTTACTCGGAAGTTTGAGCTTAAGATTCTTCGTTAATAGTAAGGTGTATTTCCGGATTAAAGCTATAAAGAATCTAAAATAGCGACATGCGTATAGTAGCATACATGCTATTATTAACTGCAAATTCTACTATAGGAATTACGTCAGCCTAGGCATCCTAATTCTTAGCGTAGTAGCACTAAAGGTACTACTTAAGAGTCTAGTTTATACGTTTAGTCTAACTATTAGTCTGTAGATAGAATGCTATACTTAGGTAGTACTTAATATATGCCTTAAACACAAATTCTTGCTAGTATTTACTAGTGAAGATAGTACCTCGATCTGATAAAATACTTCGGGACATACTAAAGCGCTATATGACTTTGTCGCAAAGTAGTTTTGCAAGCTTACTACCTATGCACTTTTTCGTATATAGGATAAAAACATTCATCTTTAAATATTAGTTAACTACTTTAAGGATAGCATTAACTACATTACGTTTCTACTTTGCTAGTAGCAAATTAGTAGTAAAATCTATAGTTAAGTCTTGCTATAGTCTCTATAGTAGTAGGAGCGCCTAAGTATTACCATAGGGGTAATAGTACTAAGATTTGCTAATCTAGCATATCTAGCAGGATTTGACATAGTTAGATACATCCTGTTCTAGCGTTAGCTACTAATATTTGCGTCTAAGAAGAGTATTTGTTTTCTCTACGCCTAAATAACCTGTAAGTTCATTGTCATAATAAATGCGAAGGAGCTATAAATAGAGTACGTAGTTAGCAGGTACGTAGAGCCTGTTATTAAATGTCATAAGGGTAGGTACTAATAGCAGGAAGGTAACTAGGTGTTAGACTCGCAGAGCTGTAAAGAATATCGATAATAGCAGTTAACCTTGTAACTAACTCTCCTCTAAGCAAGAGAGGATTAAATTAAGAATTAAGCACGAAGCTCCTAACTACCTGTCCTGAAGCTATCCCTATATACTAGAGAGACAGAGTAGCTCTGTTAGATCTGTTAATAGACCCGACAGATCTATGTCTATAGATCTGTAGACTAACCCTACAGATCTAAGGGTCTATTATCCTGTAATAGATCCCTTCTCCCCTATAGGCCTATAGATCTGTAGACTAACCCTACAGATCTAGGGATCTATCCTCACGTTACAGATCCTTTCTCCTATGACTATGCTTATAACTTATAGTACTCCTATGACTATACTATGACTTATAGCACTTAGGACCCTCATGATCCTATGACTCATAGTACTCCTAACACTTATGACACTATCCCCCTCTTAGCCTAGCTTGTCCCTAAGCTACCTTGTTAGTGCGGGGTTTCTCTTGTCATTTCCTTTTATGTCGTGATGTCTTCTCTTTCTACATTACTGCCTTATGTCATCCTAGACACTAACGCCCCTTTAACATAGAAACGTAAACGCCAGGCGAATTGAATTTATCGTTAGGGCCAGGACAGCATGAAGTCCTGTACTTAGTGTTAAGAGTTAAAGCTCGTTTGTCAGGTACACATTTCCTTAGGGAAATGTTTGTAATGTTACTTTAGTAACTGTCGAAGTTATGACGCAAAGGTAACAGAGGTCGAATAGAAGAAGTTAGGTAATTAGCGGAAAAGACTAATTACTAATCTCGATTATGCGAAGGCAGTCCTAGCCGAGGCTTCGCAGAAGATAATAGAGGCGCATATAAAGGAGATACGTCTCTGAAAACAGTTAGACGCGGTTAACTAGGAGGTCGAGGATAGTCGCGCTCTCGAGGAGCGTGAGATCAGGGAGGATGAGGCTAAAGAGCAGGCTCTTTTGCAGGCTAGGTTCCTTCTTAACCTAGATCCTTTAGCGGGACTCGCTCTTAGTCCTACGACATAGAGCGCTATAGAAGGTTTCGCTAATGCCTCGTATTAGGGTTTCCTAGATAGCGTGGTAGCCGAGCCGATCGACAGTGTCCCGCAGGAGTCTAGTCATGGCTTATGATCTTCTTCCTAGGTTCGTTCCTTTCTCGAAACTTCGTATCTTTTGCTAACAGTTTCGCAGATGTTCTAGGGGTTCCTAGGTGTTCTCGGTACTCCTATATCCTTCCCATTCTACTAAGTACTCTTGCTGTCTGTCTCGCTAGCAAGTGTCGACGATCTTCTCGACAGTGTACTCGGGTTCTTCTACTTTAGGGTCGAGTAGTAAGGGTTCCGTTTGTAGTGCGGCGTCTAGCGCTACTTGTTCTAGCAGAGAGACATAGAACACAGGGTGTATTCTTATCTGCTTAGGTAGCTATAACTCAAAATTAACTAGTCCTTTCTTAGCCTTGATCCTAAATAGTCCTACTTTTACAGCGTCTAGTTTTTTACTTGGCTTGTCCGATTTGATGTGATAGTAGAGAAGATACACCTTATCCCCCTCCTTTAGAATTAGTCCCTTAATTCTCTTACGATTCGCGTACTATGCCATGTTCTGCTAATAGAACTATAGGTTAAGTCGTGCTTCTGTTTGCAGTTAGCGTAGATGTTCTACTCGTCCGAGTGCTGCTAGGTTCAGATTACTAGCTAAGACATCCGGAATGTCTTCTATAGCTAATCTATATGCCATCTAAAATAGCGAGAGTCCTGTCGACTCTGCTAGTATACTATTATACGCGAGCTATGCTATTAGTAACAACTCTACCTAGTTGTTCTAGTCCCTATTAACATAGGATCGAAGGTACTATTCTAACGTCTAATTTAGACGTTCTGTCTGTCTATCTGTCTAAGGGTAGAAGGAAGTACTTAGTCAATATTTAACCTAGAATTGTCTTATTAGGGCTCTCTAGAAGTTAGAGGTAAACACGGATCCTCGATCCGTTACTAGGTCCTATAGCATGCCATGTAGTGCTACTAACTATTTAATGAAGACATGCGTAATATCTTTAGTCTTAAAGTCTTCGTAGTAAGGGATAAACTTCCTAAACTTAGTAAATTAGTTAACTACTACTATGATCCTGTCGAAGAACTCATTCGTAGCAGGTTCTCTCGACTAAGGTAGTTTGACGATGAAATCCATGGCGAGCGATTCCCATAGCCATTAAGGTACCTTAAGTAGTCGTAGTAGCCTATACGGTTTGTAACAGTTATGCTTACTTCGTTAGCAAGTTACATATTAACAGACGTAGTCCTCGATTGCCTTGCTCATCCTAGGGAAGCAATATTCTTGTCAGAGAATTTGCTTCATTTTAGACACTCCCGGGTATCCTGCCTAAGGTACGTTATGTTAGAGTCATAGTAGCTCTAATCGTAAAGATGTTAGCATGTATACTAATCCTTGAAACAGAAGGATTCTATCTTCGTCTTCCTAATCCTCCTGTCTATTAATGTCGTTACGGACAGCAAGTGCAGTTAGGTCGTAGACGAGCGCGTTCTTTAGGTCGTCCTGAAATTCACTAGTCTATGTGACAGTCATAGCTACGAGTCGGTTAACTCCTAGCGTGCTATTGCTATTTTCCTAGAGAATAGCATGTTTCTCCTGCTTCACGCCCTTCATGTAGTCTGTCTGGCGGCTAAGTGCATCGGCGCGCGCGTTATCGGTCCCCTTATAATAGACGATCTTGCAGTTAAAACTAGAGAGCTCCTTACTCTACCGAACCTGTCGTCAGTTTAATTCTTTCGTCATTATGAAGTATCGCAAGTTCTCACGGTCTGTGTAGACCGTGACCTAGTGCTTAGAACCTTCTAAGTAGACTCGCTAGGCCTTGTAGGCGTCTACTATAGCTAGAAGTTCTTTGTTATAGACATCGTATTAGAGTTCAGGTCTAGACAATTTCCTCGAGTAGTAGGCGGCTAGCTGTAGTCATCTACTCGGTCCTAGTTAACTTAAGCATGCCCCGAGTACTACGTCAGAAGCATCTGTTTCGACTATATAAGGCTTATCTAGGTCGAATACAAGTAAGATCGGCTAATCTATGAATTGTCGCTTAAGTTCCTTGAAGGCATTCCGTTAGGCGTCGTCCTACACGAATAGCGTATCCTTCGTCGTAAGAGTCGTAAGTAGTGCTATAATCTTCGAATAGTTTGCCACAAATCTTCGGTAGAAGTTAGCGAACCTAAGGAAGGACTATACTTCCTTAACATTAGTTAGCGTAGGCTACTCTTTTACAATTTAGACTTTCTTAGTGTCTATCTTGATTCTATTCTATGCTACTACGTAGCTAAGGAATTATACTTCCTACTTGTGAAACTCGCTTTTCTGAGGCTTGACCTTTTACTAGTAATCCTAGAGTTTCTAAAGTACCTTGCGTATGTAAGTCCTATGCTCTTCGATCGTCCGGGAGTAGACAAGGATGTCGTCTAGGTATATAACTACAAAGACGTCAAGGTACTCTCGTAGCACATTATTAATAAATGCCTGCTATGTAGCTAGGGCATTTGTTAACCTAAATAGCATGACTATGTACTTATAGTGTCTAAACCTAGTCTAGAACGTAGTCTTCTATTCTTCGCCTTCCTTAATTCGAATTTAGTTATACGCTCCGGGTATGTTAAACTTCGAGAACTACATCGCTCCTTGTAGGCGGTCCTGTAATTCTAAGAGTAAAGGAAGCGGATAACTATTCTTTATCGTGATGTCGTTTAATCTATGATAATCTATGTAGAGTCGCTAGTCATCTTCCCCCTTAGGCACAAACAGGATTAGATATCTAGCTAGGGATTACGACTTGCGGATAAAGCCTTTCCGGAGGTTGTCTTCTAGGTATTTCCGGAGAATCTCTAGTTTCGCTGCTAATAACAGGCGAACTAATTACTTCGTTAGTGTCTTGCTAGGGAGTAAGGGTATCCTGTAGTCCTACTCCTAGTGTTCTAGCAGAGCTTCTTAGTTAGGTTCTTCCTTAAAAAGAGTAGCGAACTCTTTATACTTATTAGGAACTATGAATTCGACCCTAACTTTCGTTTGCGTTGCTTTGACCTATAGGACGTGCACTTCCTGTTCTAGATCCTTGATAGCGGCTACTTTCTCGCTTGAAGTCATAACACATATTTCGATCTTGCCTAGTACGTCGTGTACTACAGGTAGAGGTATCGATCTTAAGAGTTCCGGGAACTAGAATCTCTCATTCTTCTAGTTAATATAGGGGTTAGCGTTTCTTAGCCATAGTAACCCTAGTACTACATCTGAGCCTAGTGACTCTATGATGTCAAACTAGAGCATCTCTTAGTAGCGTCCTATCCGCAGAGGTATCATCTTAGTTTCTTCGTCAACTATTCCTTGGTTATACATGACCGGCTTTCTATTAATCGCTTGTAGTAAGAAAGCATTTGTCTTCGCCTGTAGCTTTATCCTAGCTGTCCTAGCGAACTTAGGCGTCATGAAGATTCTAGTACATCCTGAATCTATTAAGGCCCTAGCTAGCGTCTCGTCGATGTGTACCTATACTCTAAGGTTGTTCGCATATCTAGCGCTAATCGCGGCACATCGTTACAGCCTTGTCTAGTCTGTCCGTAGGTCTAATTCTAGCGGACCTCGTCGTTTCCCGAATAACTGTCTTCACGGACTAGTTTAGGGATTGTATAGTCTCAGCTTCTTCTCTAAGCGTTACCGTTTTCTGGCCTAAGAGGTCGTTCTCACTCTTGGCCTCGCTGTTCCTACGCGTTTCTTGCGTACTCGATCTTTAAGTAGTAGACTTAGAGTCGTAGCGCTCGTGAAATCTGAATACCTTCGTAGGTCAGGTAGCCTCCCTAGGGCGTAAACTCTACCCTAAACAGTATAATTTCTTAGACAACTTTCTGATGCGCGTGAGGTTAAGCTACAACTAGTAGTCTCCTCAGGTGTCGTCGCATACAGTCGGCTAGTTCGTCATACTAAAGCTAGTCGACATGTTATACTCCATTAATCTATGGGCAAGCCTAAGCCTACTAGTTCTGTATGATTCGGATAATATCGAGCCTAATGTCATGCGGCGGCATAGCCTATCGCTCTATGCTCTCGTCTTCCTCGGAATCAGGAATGACAGCTTCGACAATCTCGTAGTTGTTATCCGAACCTTCTTCTTCTTCTTCTAGCTCCTGTTACCTTAGGACTGTCGTACTAGAAGGTGTACCCCTTAGCGCACAGATCGACTATGCCTTGTTTCGGCTAGGGTACTATCCGGAACTATCTTTATTACTCATGTGAATTCGACAATCGTCGTCATAGCATGTAGTCTAAGTAAGTGCGGCATAGTCCGGTTCTCGAGTAGCGGCGGCCTTTCGCTAAGGCGCCGTTGTTGTTGCGCAAGCCTGCTCTATCCTAGGCAGTTCCTGTCGTTACTTCTTAGCAAAACACTCGCGGGCAAAGTGTCCTTTCTTTCTACAGTTGTAGCACTTGAGATTACTCTTGTCAAATGGCTTCTTTAGACCATTCTAGGGAGGAGAGCCCTTCCGTGGCTTTCCTCGGGGTCTATTCCTTAGACGCCCCTTAGTCGCATCTAACTCTATAGGTTAGAGACTATAGTAATCGCTTTGCCATTTTAGTGCTAATCGTTAGACCTTATGGTTAGCCTGTACTAGCTTACAATTTCTATGTTGTCGTTCTTGCTGTTGTTCCTAGATGCAATTATCGATTCTAATCGCGAGATTGCTCATTTCCTTGAATGTCGTTAGCTAATCTCCTTAGGCAATTTCGTCTTTAACTGTCTCCTTTAGTCCCTAGTAGAACTAAGCGGCTAAAGCATTATCATTCTAGTCGACTTGAGCAGAGAGGGTCTAAAAGTCCGCGCGGTACTTAATGGCAGAGCCCTTCTGCTAGATTCCTAGGAGAGCTCTCTCGGCCTCTTGTTGCTTATTACTAAGCCTAAACGCTTCGCGTAATGCCTTAAACAAAGACTTGTCTAAGTTAAGAATCTCCCTAGTTGTCGTCTTCCTGGCTTCGACGTTGCTAATGTGATCTAGATAATCTGTTAGATGAGGCTAGATAAACTCGAACACTAGTCCCTTCAGGTAAGAGACAATGTACATCATTCGCTTATAATATGTTATAAACCGTTCCGTATCTACGTTAAATGCTAACTAGCATTATAGGATAAACATCTTGACCTGAGATTATTGTCCTGTAAACTCTGTAGGGCTTCCTATCTTAAAGCCATTGTTGCTATGTCTATTCCTAGTAGTTAAACCTGCGACAGATGCTAGAGCTATCTCGCTAAGGTAAATAGATTCGAGCTACTACGTAATTTAAGGTATAGTAGCAACTTGTTCTTATAGTGTTAGTTAATTGTCGCTAGAAGTTAAACTAATAGCTATAGAACTACTTGACATAGGCGTATGTTAAGCGCTCGACGAGTCCCCTAATGCTTCCTTAGAAGTAGTGCTCAAATTGTCATAAGGGTAGGTGCCGATAGTAGGAAGGTAACTAGTTATTAGACTCGTAGAGCTGTAAAGAATATCGATAATAGTAGTTAACCTTGTAACTAACTATCCCCTAGGGAAAGGGAATTAAATTAAGCACGAAGCTCCTAACTACCTGTCCTGAAGCTATCCCTATATACTAGAGAGACAGAGCAGCTCTGTTAGATCTGTCGACAGACCTAACAGATCTGTGTTTGTAGATCTATAGACTAACCCTATAGATCTAAGGGTCTATTATCCTATAACAGATCCCTTCTTCCTTATAGGCCTATAGATCTGTAGACTAACCCTACAGATCTAGGGATCTCTCCTTACGTGACAGATCCTTTCTCCTATGACTATGCTTATGACTTATAGTACTCCTATGACTGTACTATAACTTATAGCACTTAGGACTCTCATGATCCTATGACTTATAGTACTCCTAACACTCATGACATTAAAGTACTACAAGTTACCTAACTTAGTCTAGTACTTCGGACTACTTATAGTATCCTAGAGGGCTATACCCTAATTAATTAACTCTACTTCTCGCTCTTGTAACTGCTAAATAAGTCTCGAGACTTCTTTAAAGGGTTCTTTAGACATTACATGCTTACTACATGTAAGCTAATTAACTACCGCATGGATTAAGCTAGACATAGTTACTATAACTGCTAGATAGGAGGGTTCATTACTAGCGGAGGCTATAAGGCCCTATTAGGCCTGCAGTTAACCTACAAGAGGAGCTAACGACAGGTTGCCGCCCTATACTATAAGCTTTGTCTATAGTATAGGGAGGAGCTATTAGTTACCCTGCTCCCTAGTGTCGTAGTCTAGTTGTTACGAAGGACTATTAGCTAGATTCGTCTTCCTAGAACGATGCTAGATAACAAAGTCAAAGCTAGTAAGGAAAGTCGCCTACCTTGCTTGCTAATTACTTAGCTGCTTTACACCTATAAAGCCGCGTAGGTCATTATAGTTAGTAAGTACCTTAATAGGGTACGCTACGCCTTCGAGGTAGTGTCGGTACTCCTTGAAGCTATCGACAATAGCTAAAAGCTCTTAATCATGAGTCTTGTAGTTAAGCTTAGCGCCCTGCATCTTCTGCGACTAGAAGGTAATCAGGTACTACTATGTACTACCTTCGTGCGACTAAAGCTACGATATAATTACGGCTATTATGAATTTCGAAGCATTAGTCTCTATCCGGATCTTCGTAATAGGGTCAAAGTACTAGAGTATAGGCGTAGTTTAAAACGCTGCTTTAAAGTTAGAGAAAGCCTTGCTCTAAGCCTCCTCCTAAGGTACTATCCCTAGCTTCTTGCCTTAAAACGCGCCCTTTACGAGGGCTATAAGGGGAGCCACAATCTTCAAATAAGACTATATGAATGTTATAAGGGTAGGTGCTAATAGCAGGAAGGGAATAAGGCGTTAGACTTAGAGAGTAGTAAAGAATATTAACAATAGCAATTTACCTTGTAACTAACTATACTAGATGTAGTAGAAGGTTAAGCACGAAGCTCCTTACTGTCTAGCCTAACGCTATTCCTATATACTAAAGAGATGTGATAGCTCTGTTAGGTCTGTTAACAGACCTGCTAGACCTAAGGTCTATTAGATCTGTAGACTAACCCTACAGATCTAGGTGTCTATAGCATAGGCGACAGACCCTCGAGGAATCTGTTCGTACATGATAGATCTCTAATGACACATGACAGATCCTCTCTTCTATTCACGTATTAGGATTTAGGCATGATACTCTAAACTATAACACTATCCCCCTCTTAGCCTAGCTCGTCCCTAAGCTATCCTATTAGTAGCAGGGTTTCCTTTGTCATTCTGTCGCGTAGTAATGTCTTCCCTTTCCTCTTTACTACCTTGTGTCATTCCTGACACTAACTCTCTTTTAACGTAAAAACGTAAACGCCGCGTAAATTAAATCTATTGCCTAGGTAAAGAAAGCATAAAGTCTTGTACCTAGTATAGAGAGTTAAAGCTCGTTTATTATGTGTACATTTCCTTAGGGAAATGTTTGCACTGTTATTTTAGCAACTGTCGGAGTTACTACGCGAAGGTAACAGAGGTCGAATAGAAGAAATTAGGTAATTAGCGGAAAAGACTAATTACTGATCTCGAACATGCAAAGACTACTTATATAGAGGCTTCGCAAAAGATAATAGAGGCGCACGCAAAAGAGATGCGTCTTCGAAAACAGTTAGATGCTATTAACTATGAGGTCGAGGATAGCCGTGCTCTTAAGGAGCGTGAGATAGAGGAGGATGAGGCAGAAAGCAGGCTCTTTAGCAGACTAGATTCCTCCTTGATCCTAATCCTTTAGCAGGTCTTGCGCTTAGTCCTACGACATAGAGCGTAATAGATAGTTTTGCTAATATGTCATTATAGGGTTTCCTGGATAGTGTAGTAGCCGAGCCTGTCGATAGCGTCTAGTAAGGGGCTAGTCATAGTTCATGATACTCTTCCTAGGTTCGTTTTCTACTTAAATTTCCGTATCTTCTGCTAACAGTTTCGTAGGTATTCTAGAGGTTCCTAGGTATTTTCAGTACTACTATACCCTTCTCATTTCACCAAGTATTCTTGCTAACTGTCTATCTAGCGAGCGCTAACAATCTTCTTAACAGTATACTCTAGTTCTTTGACCTCAAGGTTAAGTAGTAAAGGTTCCGTTTATAGCGTAGCGTCTAGCGCTACTAGTTCTAGCAGAGAGATGTAGAACACAGGGTGTATTCTCATCTGCTTAGGTAACTACAACTCAAAATTAACTAGTCCTTTCTTGGCTTAATCTAGAAGGGTCCTAGTTTTATAGCGTCTAGTTTTTTACTTAGCTTGTCCGATTTGATATTATGGCAGAGGAGATACACCTTATCCCCCTCCTTGAGAATTAGTCCCTTAATTCTCTTACAATTCGCGTACTATGCCATGTTCTGCTAATAGAACTACAGGTTAAGTCATGCTTCAGTATACAGTTAGTAGAGGTATTCTACCTACCTAAGTGCTACTAGGTTTAGATTACTAGCTAAGATATCTAGAACGTCTTCTATGGCTAATCTGTACGCTATCTAGAATAGCGAGAGTCCCGTTAACTCTGCTAGCGTACTATTATATACAAGTTATGCTATTAGCAATAACTCTACCTAGTTGTTCTGATCCCTATTAACATAGGATTAGAGGTACTATTCTAGTGTCTAATTCAGACGTTCCGTTTATCTATCTGTCTAAGGGTAGAAGGAAGTGCTAAGTAGTGCTTGACCTAGAATTGTCTCATTAGGGCTTTTTAGAAGTTAGATGTAAATATGGATCCTTAGTCCGTAACTAAATCCCGTGGCATGCTATGTAGTGCTACTACCTACTTAATGAAGACATACGCGATATCTTTAGTTTTAAAGTCTTCGTAGTATAGAATGAACTTTCCGAACTTAGTGAATTAGTTAACGACTACCATAATACTATCGAAGAACTCGTTAGTAGCAGGTTCTCTCGACTATAGTAGTTTAACAATAAAGTCTATGGCAAGCGATTCCTATGGCTGTTAGGGTACCTTTAGTAGTCGTAGTAGCCTATACAGTTTATGACAGTCATGCTTGCTCTATTAGTAAGTTACACATTAACAGACATAGTCCTTAATTGCTTTGCCTATCCTAGGGAAGTAATATTCTCGCTAGAGAATCTACTTCATCTTAGACACTCTAGGGTGTCCTGCCTAGGGAACGTCGTGTTAGAGGCGTAGTAGCTCCGAACGTAAGGATATTAGCATGTATACTAATCCCTAGAAGAGAAGTACTCTGTCTTCGTCTTCCTAGTTCTCCTGTCCGTCAAGGTCGTTACAGACAGGGATTACGGTCAGATCGTAGACAAGTACATTCTCTAGATTATCCTGGAACTTACTAGTCTATCTGATAGTCGTAGCTGCAAGTCGGTTAACTCCGAGCGTGCTATCGCTGTTTTCTTAGAGAATAGCATGCTTCTCCTTCTTCACGCCTTTCATGTAGTTAGTCTAGCGGCTAAGTGTATCGGCGCGTACGTTATCAGATCCCTTGCGATAGACGATCTTATAGCTAAAGCTAGAGAGTTCCTTACTCTATCGGACTTATTGTCGATTTAACTCTTTCGTTGTAGTAAAGTATCGCAAGTTCTCGTAGTCTATGTAGACCGTAACCTAGTGTTTAGGTCCTTTTAAGTAGACTCGCCAAGCCTTGTAGGCGTCTACTATAGCTAGAAGTTCTTTGTCATAGATGTCGTAGTATAGCTCAGGTCTAGACAACTTCCTCGAGTAGTAGGCGACTAGCTATAGTCGTCTACTTAGTCCTAGTTAACTTAAGCATACTCTAAGCGCTACGTCAGAGGCATTAGTCTCGACCGTGATAGGCTTATTAGGGTTAAACACAAGCAAGATTAGCTAATCTGTGAATTGTTACTTAAGTTCCTTAAAGGCATTCTGTTAGGCGTCATCCTAAACAAATAGTGTATCCTTTGTAGTAAGGGTCGTAAGTAGTACTATAATCCTAAAGCTCCTAACTATCTAGCCTAACGCTAGTCCTATATACTAAAGAGATGTGATAGCTCTGTTAGGTCTATTAACAGACTTACTAGACCTAAGGTCTGTTAGATCTGTAGACTAACCCTATAGATCTAGGTATCTGTAGCATAGGCGACAGATCCTCGAGGAATCTGTTTGCATGTAACAGATCTCTGATGACACGTGACAGATCCTCTCTTCTATTCACGTGTTAGGATTTAGGCACGGTGCTCTAAACCATAACAATAAATCTATAATAGAAGTTAGTAAATCCTAGAAACACCTGTACTTCTTAGAGGGTAGTTAGCTATAGCTACTCTGTAATTACAGACACCCTTTAGTTATCTATAATGACTCCTTCTGTTAAGACGATGTATCTAAGGAACTTAATCCTGTCTGTAAGGAATAAGTACTTCTTTAGCTTTACATATAGAGCAAACTTGTAGAGTCGTTTAAGTACTATCCTTAGATGCTAAATATGCTCCTCCTTTAAGTTAGAGTAGACTAGTATATAATCTAAGTATACTACGTAGTAGGTATTAACGAGGCTAGCAAGAGCCTAGCTAATATACGCTTAGAAAGTTGCTAGTATGTTAGTTAATCTAAATAGCATTACTATATACTTAAAGTGTCTATACTACGTTTAGAATGTAGTCTTCTACTCGTCACCCTTTCGGATTAGTATCTAGTAGTAGGCATCCTTCAAGTTAATAGACAAGAAGATAGCGGCGTAACTAAGGCGGTTAAGCGTCTCGCTAATAAGTAGTAGGGGGTAGCGGTTCTTCTAAGTTACTACATTAAGGCCCCTATAGTTAATTTATAGGCGGAGTGTGTTATCCTTCTCTAGGACAAACATTACTAGCACTCCCGCCTCGCTGTTACTTCGTTAGATCTACGCATTCTTTTACGCCTTGTAGAGATAGTCTCGAAGTGTCTTAAGCTAGGATTCCGACATAGGATATAGAGCTTAATGCGGAGGATTATAACCTTCCTTAAGGTTAATCGCATGCTCCGCGTCTAGGGCCTAGGCATAGGCCGTAGCCTCTGCGTCGAAAATATGAGCGTACTCCTCTAAATCTAGCAGGAGGGTAACGTCCTCCTTGATGTTCTGTATGCAGACTACATACACACATTAGACCTTCTTCATGTCTTTGTAGAAGCTATGCCTATTACTACATCGAACTTTGCCTTTAGAGCTATAGAACTAATTATTAGTAGCTCTATTAACAACGGCTCCCTACTTGTAGCGCTAAGGGCGACCTAGTAGGAGCTCCTTATTAGGAACGTCTTTAGCATAGAAGACTTCGTTAGTCTCGCGCTCTTCTCCTAAAGAGTCCGCGAGTTCAAGGCGCACATTATACGTGCCTTGAGCCGCTACGCCTTCGCCCTAAAAGGACTTCATAGTAGGTAGTAGGGCTCCTAGAATCAGCTTTAAACTAAGCCGTATAATTACCTGCTAGGGTATCACGTTAACTTCCGCAAGGTTGTCTAACATGTAGTCTACTAGCTTAAGCGAGCTATTAACTCGGATCGTACTAGATAGAGTCTATACTATTAGTAACAGACAGCTTATACACCCGCGGTAGCTATTTAGTTACCTTAGCCGTGTCCTTCTTTCGCTTTCCCTCTAGGGAGGTTTTAGATACCTTGCTTACCTTCTTCCTATTACTTCGTTTAGGACAGTAAGAAGCCTAGTAGTCCTTCGCTCTACAGATGTAGTAGCTTCCTAGAGGCTTCTTACTACTATCTTTAGGCTCGGAGGGTTTAATCCTCTAGATCAAACTACTACGTTAGATGTAACCCTTTAGGCGCTTGTAATAGCGGCCCTTTAGTAGGTCTTCAGGACTCGGATGCTTATTGTCCTTACTACTCGATCTTCTATTTCGCTTCAAGGTAATCTCTATACGTGTCATAAGGGACATAAGGTCTTACCGAGTTGTTAGAAGTTCATAGAAAGTTATGATTATGTTCTGAAGATTGTCATTAAGCTTAATAAGTAGTTACTACACGCATTACATCTTAGTATAGGGTAGCATCTATCCCTTAAGTGTAGCAAGATAGGTAGCAAAGCTAGAGGTAGTTTGTCCCTTCCCCTACTTAGCCTTCTTATACTCTACAGACATAGTAAGGGCGTAGTTACCTAGATCCTCGACCTAGTTAATACAGAAGTAGCAAAAGTCTGCCTACATATACCTTCTGTTATAGACCTATATAAGGTCATACTACTTATGCTAATTGTTGCAAGGTTCCTTATCCTCTTCAAGCTACATGACACTAAAGGTAACCTGTTTGCCCTCTATAGCATATCTGCGTAGGTTAAGCATAAAAACTACTTTACATGCCTGTAAAAAAGTTCGAGCCTCTTTTAAGGTGTCTCCCTTAAACAGCTTTAAGTTGCGTGCGTTACAACTACCTCCTAGTTAGCCTACTATGGCCCTAAATTCAGGTATTACATTTGTAGGTACACGCAGAGAGTCTACGTTTGCTAGTATAGTGTCTTTATAGGTCCCTAGCGTGAAATCTCGCTAGATCTCTTTATCTGCTAGTTCATTAGTACTGCTTATAGTAACGTCTTTGTTGTCCTTGCCTTTGTCGCTACTAGAAGAGATACGGCTTTAGCTCTAGT
The DNA here is from genome assembly GCA_021401465.1 of Teratosphaeria epicoccoides. Taxonomy (NCBI): domain Eukaryota; kingdom Fungi; phylum Ascomycota; class Dothideomycetes; order Mycosphaerellales; family Teratosphaeriaceae; genus Teratosphaeria; species Teratosphaeria epicoccoides. The sequence goes on from JADDMT010000043.1 coordinate 153,291, forward strand.
TCTTAATGCGGTTCGCGACCTAGTTAACAATCATAGCTATAAGGGCTAGGTTAATAGCTAGGGTTAGATGCGGTCCCTATGTAGGTAATCTATTACCTTGTCTGCCGCGTAATTAACCTCTAGTAGAACTATCGTTTAATGTAGTGTCACTTATAGGGGGTACTCCTACAGGCTAGTTACTTAGTCTAGCTTCGTTGTTATAGGCACCTAGGAGAGCGCTCGCTATGTGTTAGTTATAAGTCCGTAGTACTCTAGACATATTGTAGTATTCTCTACTAGACTGCAAAGTAGGGGGGAGAAAGCAGAATTAATATAGATGTATATGCTATATAATATGAAAATATCTTGTAGTATAACAGAGTAATCTAACCTTTTAATAGGTACAAGATAGCGCTAACTTTCTGCTTATTGCAGAGGTAGCTACGCTAAAGGTGCTTATAACCCCTAACGCCCCTTAATTAGGGAAAGCATGTCTAAGCCTAACCCTATAGGGGTACTTTAGGGTCAGGAAGCCCCTATAGGGGTACTATAGGGCTAGCAAGCGTAGGGGCGTCCTATGTCAGGTATTACTCCTCCTTAGACAACATACAAGCTAACGTATATACGAAGGACCCCCTTGCTATATAGGGCAGAGTCACTACATGCTAAGGGCGGTAATACTAGACGGCTAAGCTATAGGCTCATTTAGTCGTGCTAATGAGCTAAGCCGCATATAACGCACGTAGGCGCATCTTATGCGCTTCGCGGGAGAATTAAAGAAGGGTAGTAATTAGTTTTTTTAGACCTTACCCTATCATTAGGGATAGAGGCTCTATATACTACTACATACCTATGCATTAATTACTAGTTACATACCATATTAATTCTAATTACTCTACCCTAGTTATAGCCTATAGAGTACTTACAATGACCGGTATTCCTGCCCCTAGCTAAGCAGGCTACATGCCTGCTTGTATCTAGCATTAACGCGACAGCTAGCTAGGAGAAGGAGAGGATGCCTACAGCGTTATAGAGGAAACTAAAGACAAAGAGATTACGCGCCTAGAGAAAGAGCAGGCGGAGCTAGTAAAAGCATAACGCCTATATAATCTACAAGCTAACGTAGCGTAGCGTAAACGCATGTAGGTAGCAGGCTTCTAGCAACTAGAAGTAGCCTTGATGACTTCGACGTAATCAGCCGACTCGCTAGATCTAACTATGTGTAACTTAGGCAGCCTACGCCTCGAACTACCCCCTAAGTTCTTAGGGAAGACCTTGAAAGAAGCAAGGACGTTTATCTGTTACTTAGATAAGGTGTTCGCGTTATTAGGTACAGCCTATAGCGGTTCGCATGCGAGGATCATATACGCGAGCATGTTCCTTAAGGGAGACATGTTAGACGCCTAGCATAATAGGCATAAAGTAGCTGATTTAGCGCTAGAGTATATGTAGGAGATGTTCTGCTAGGAGATAGTAGATGTAGTCGAGGATCCTGCTAATCGCGGGCTAACTGTAGCCTAGTAGTATGAGACTACTAAGCAAGGTAAGAAGCAAAGTGCTTCCTTATTCGCAGCGTATTTAGCTATGCTAGAAGAGTAGATAGAACTATATACCCCTGCGTAGTGTAGGTAGTACCTACTCGTGAAGCTACGAGATACCTTAAGCAAGGCTATCATAGTGTACTATTAGGCACCTAAGACTAGGGATGAATTAATCTCCCTAGTAACTCGGATTAAGTAGTTAGGAGTAAGAGGCTCGCGTGCTCTACATAAACATACTACTAGCAAGCATTAAAACTAACAGGACCTAAAGAAGCCTAACAGGGGTATTAGTAAGAAGCCTAGTAGAGACTCTCGAAGGTTAGCGCTACCTGCTTAGAGTAGTAGCGGAGTAGCTAACAAGAATGATAACTGCTATAACTGTAGTAAACCTGGCTATTAGGCGCGGGACTGTCGTGTACTAAAGAGGGAGGCGACAGCCTCTACCTGTAAGGTAGAAACAGTGTAGCTAGCTAAGGCTTGACGCTATGTCTAAGCCTGCCTACTACATAAGAGGATAGTAGCAGTACGTTAGGCAAGGGCTAGTTACTAGTCAAGGAGCCTTTCTATAGCCTCGACTAGAAGTGAAGATGCTTTAGGACTAGACGTAGCCCTAGTACCTGTGAAGCGCCTAAATGGCGCTGTTGTTATTATAGAAGGGGGCAAGTTAAGACAGACATGTTACTTAATAACTACGCAGACATTAACGTTATGTCTTAAGCTTACGCCTTATAGCATAGGCTTAAGCGAGTCGTAAGCATGCCTCTTCCTACTATAGATTTATTCTAGGGGAAGAGAGGCCATTATTATGGCGCGTATTAGCTAAAGATCTAGCTAGCAGACAGTACAGGATACAAGAAGCATACGTAGAGCATATTCTACGCCTTAGATATACCTAGAGCGCTAGTCTTACTAGGGCAGCCCTAGAGGCGCTAGTAGGCTATTATCGTGCATAGTAACATAGATAAGTAGCATTATAGTAGCGTACCCTCTGTAGTACGCGTGCTTGACGCCAGGCGTTTCTATCGGTTATTAAAAACTAAATCCTAGGTGTTTGTAGTCGCTACTAGTAAAACAGCAGGCCTGAAACCTCTTCCTAAGGAGGTTAAGGACTTCGCTAACATGTTTACTAACGAAAAGGATATGACTAAGCTTAGGCGCGTTAATAGCGTAGAGCATGCTATTACGTTACAAGATAGCAAGAAGCTGCCTTTTTACCCTCTATATAATCTGTTAGGAGCAGAGCTAAAACTACTTTAGGAATATCTCGATTAGGCCCTCTAGAATAGTTAGATCTAGCGTAGCACTAGCGAGGCAGGTGCTCCTATCCTGTTCGTACTAAAGAAGGACAGGACGATGCGACTATATGTAGATTACTATAGGCTAAACGAGATTTTAGTCAAGGATTAATGCCCCTTGCCGCTTATTAATAAGACTCTTGCGCGCCTCAGGCGTATAGCATAGTTCTCTAAGTTAGACTTAAAGGACGCATACTATAGGATCCTAATTAAGGAAGATAACTACTAGAAGACTACATTTTGCATGTACTATAGTTACTTTGAGTATCTAGTAATGCCTTTTAGGTTAACTAACACTCTAGCAACCTTTTAAGCGTACATTAATCGAGCTCTCGCTAGCCTCGTAGATGTTTGTTACGTAGTATATTTAGACGATATCCTGATCTATAGCGAATTACGCGAGGAACATACTTAGTACCTACACCTAGTATTAGAACGGCTACGAAAATACGCTCTATACGCTAGCTAAAAGAAGTACGAGTTCTATACTTACTAGCTAAGTTAACAACCTTCGTGGATTCATGGGCGTTAAGCAGCTAAATAGCTGCTAAGCTTAGTAGGCTATGTATCTATTAAGGTTCGATTTTGCTATTAAGCATACTAAAGGAACTAACAACCTAGCTAATAGGCCTTCTCGTTACGCGGACTACGCACTAACTACGTAGGCGGCAAACACGCTCCTCCTAACCCTAAGAAATAAACTGTTGTTCTAGGGCTAGGAGGGAGAATAAGCCGATAACCTGATTGTTAATTACATCTAGGCTGCATGCGTATAGTAGGCGAAGAGCATAGAGCTCCTACTCCGACCTAGAGAGCACTAACCTATGACAACCCTGCTAGCCTTCATTTGCAAGGTAGTAACCTAGGAAGAGTCTCTAGCAAAGGACGTTTTAGAGAACATAGAGACTCTACTTCGCAAGCTATAATCAGCCTTAGAGCGACCTGAAAGCACTAGCGAGGACTAGGAGTACAAGTATAGCGTCTAGTATAAAAGCAATTACATTTAGGTCCTAAATAATGAAGCATTAAAGGTGTAACTACTACGCTTATACTATAACAACCTGTTAGCTAGGCACTTTAGGAGAGACTATACTCTTGCCTTGTTATCGCGAAAGTACTAGTAGCTAGATATTACAAAGGAGGTTAACGAATACATCCGAACCTGCTACATATGCTAGATAACAAAGAGTAAGTACTATCGCGGATATAGCGAGGCGTATGCCTTGCCCCTACCTAATAGGCTATAGTAAGAGATTACTATAGACTTTATTATGGATCTGCCCCTAAGCAAGCTCTTTAGGTACGTGTATAATACTATCCTAGTAATTGTTAATAGGTTCTATAAGATAGTAATCTTTGTCCTAACTAACAAGACGTGTACTAGTATAGAACTAGCGAACCTTATAGTACGTAAAGTCATATGTTGTTTTAGCATGCTAGAAGGAGTACTCTTAGATTATAGTAGTGTCTTTACTAGCTAATACTAGAGTAACTTTACATGCTAAGCGTAACTAAAGCATAAGCTTAGTACGGCCTTTTATCTGCAAACTAACAGCTAGACTAAGTAGGCAAATTAGACTCTAGAATAATACCTCTGTTGTTACTATAATGAGGAACAAAATGACTAGGCTAGGTTACTACTACAAGCTAAATATGCGAGTAACGCATGCGATAATACTACTACTAGCATGTTACCTTTCTAGGTAGTATTAGGATTCTAGCCTTCCCTAACATTAGCGCCTTAGGATGAGTCTGCTAAAGGAAGGGTACTAGCTACTATAGAGCGCGCGTATTAGTTACGCGACGTAACTAAAAGGCTCAAAGAAAATTAGCGATAAACAGTAAACTAGCAGGCAGAGTACTATGACACATAGTATAAGCGCTAAGCTTACTCTGTAGGAGATATAGTGCTATTATTAACTAAGAACTTACGACTGCTAGTGCTAAAGAGAGAGATAGCAGCCTGATTTGTCAGACTATTTCGCATGCTAGACGTAATAGGCAATTAGGCTTATTGCCTAGTACTACCTTCCTAGTACTAGATCTACAATGTTTTCTATGTCTTGCTACTTGAGACTTAGAAGGGCCGAGCAGGCGAAGAGCCTACCTATCCTATGCCTCTCGCTAAAGAGAGTAGCAAGTATGAGGTTAAGGCTATTAGGGGTATAAGGGTACATAGTAGTATACGCTAATACCTAGTATAGTAGAAGGATTAGCTAGAGGATTATAACACCTAGGTTAATAAAGCTGACTATAAGGGCGCGAAGGACCTAATCGAAGCATACCTAGTATAGGAGAGAGGTAAGAAGAGATCAGGCAGAGGACAAAGGGGAAAGTAAGCCTAGGGGAAACAGCATTACAGGCTACCTATATTTTAGCCCTAGGCGGGGCGTAAAAGCTAAGCATGCTTGTAGCTAGAGCTGCCTACCCCCTAAGAGTGCCTAAATCAGGGCTACTTATTATCCTCTACTACTATCTCCGCATTATCCCCTACTACTATGTTTGTATCCTCCTCCGCCTCTATGTCTTCATCATTGTTAGGGCGATAACCTAGGAGGTCTATAAGGCCCTTATGCTCCTAGTAAGGGGTTAGCAGACAACGATTAGACAGGGAGTATTTGCGGGATATGCTTACTCTATCTTGTCATTAAGGCAGGCCTAGAGCCTACTTATAGTAGCGTTAGTGTAAGTGAGATCCGTATAGGGCACGTAGGCATCTAGGAACTATTAGCAGGTTAGCATGCGACAAGCAAACAACAGGCTAGGGGACTTATAGTATAGCTAAGCTTAAAGAGGCCTACTAAGGCCTACGTGTTCTGCTTAGTAGTAGCGACAGCCTAGCTGCTACTACTCGCTAGCGCGGCGCTAGTAGCACGCTTGGCCTTAGCCGTAATAGCAGGGAAGCGCTTAGGCCTCTATAGATAGTTAGTACCTAAAACCTATGCCTAAGGTATATAACAAACAGGCAGAAAACATACCTTAAGTAGTAGGCGCTAGTTCGTAGTAGCGTCTAGGAAGGCCCGCTAGGCTATAGCGTAATCCTTGTTAGTAGTGTCAGGATTACGCCTAACATGCTTAGCCTTAGCGCGGGCATAGAGCATGACATTATATTTAGCCGCTATAGCCTAGTTTATAGGAGTATATACGTAGTTACTCTTACTATAGCTACAAGCATAGTTAGTAGTTATAACAAGTAGGAGAAGTATAAGCCTCAGGCAGACGAAGAGGCATACTACTTATAACACTTCTACTATCCTAACTTAAAGTACGCATTATATTGCCTATACTCTAAAATCAAGTTAAAAGTGCCCTACATATGTTTAAAGCAAGTGACATATACTAGGAAGGCTAATGTACTACGCGTAGCACTTGTAGTTATTAACAAGTAGCTCCTTACTATGACTGTAGTAAGAGGAGGGTATGAATTAAGCAGGCTAGGTACCTGTTAACCTCGTAGGAGTAGCTAGCGCAGCGCTAGCGGCGATCTTAGAACCTTTAGGAGGCATGTTAAAAGGTTAATGTAATAAAGAAAGTCAGGATTACTGCATACAAATAGCAGACTTTATACCCGCATGCTATTTACACTATAGAAGCTTCCTATAGCTATAAATTCCCTGTTACTACAAGCAACTAGCGCTAGAACTAATTAGAACTAACGAGTATGTTTACGGCATGCTTTACATAGCGACAAAGAGTCATGTTGCCTAAGTCATGACTCTAGCATGATTTATAACCTACCTCTATAAGGAAGGGGGTTTAGAAGGAGGCTACCTACTTACAGAGTAAACTATAGGGGACCTAATCTTGCTTAGTGTAGGAAGGAAGCTCTCTAAGTGTTAAGATAACCCTTATAGGAGAAGGGGGCAAATGATACTAGACAGCTAAGCTATAGGCTTATTTAGTCATGCTAATAAGCTAAGCCGCATGTAATGTATGTAGGTATATCTTATGCGCTTTGCAGGAGAATTAAAGAAGGGTAGTAATTAGTTTTTTTAGACCTTACCCTATTATTAGGGATAGAGGCTCTATACGCTACTACATACCTACGTATTTATTACTAGTCGCATACTATATTAGGCTGGCATTAGAACCTATGCGGCTCTAATAGCCCCCTAGTATTAACTGTATTAACTATAGGGGCTACGAATAATTAAGCTACTACTCCCTAACTATAAGACAGTAAGTAATTAGTAAGACATTACTAATCTTAGTAATTATCATAATACTAAGCAAGGAGATGCCATAGATGTTTGTCTTATACATGTAGTTAGTAATAGCTAACATTTAGATTGTCCTTATAGATATTAATAAGCTCTAGATATACAAAGAACAGGCTAGTTAGTTAGTTATTATTAAGCTTGTTAGTAAGTAGCTTTGCGAAGAAGCCTTTGTCCTTAAGTAGCTTCATAGTAGCATTAACTAGTAAGTAGCCTTTAAGATCTATGCTCTGTATCCTTAACTACTTATTAGTAGACATGCTACTCTGCTAGCAATTAATCATAAAGTCTCTAACCTTTATGATATATACATAGTACTAGTAGTTAGCAAGCGCTAACAAACTAATACCTTGATAATTATATGCTCCTTTTAATAGCCTAAGTCTTAATTGCTAGCTACTAGCAAGGTCATTATTATCTACTACTATTAAGCTACAAGATATTAGATAGCTACTATTCTTCTTAGTATCCTTAAAGTACTTTAGATTCTCTTTTAGTTAATTAAGCAAGAGGCCTTTAGCGTATTAAAAGTTAACCTTGTATAGCTTACTAGTAGCTGTCCTTTTAGGACCTCTTAGATAAATTAGTTTAAAGCTATACTACATGCTAAAGTCTTAAATATAGTCTTTAATATCTATATAAGAGGCAAAGATCTGTCTGTCCTTAGGTAGTAGTATAGGGATCTACTTCTTAGTAGTTACTCTACCTTAAAGAGCTAGATTACATCTCTCTTAATACTCCTTAAAGGAGAACTTATCCTCTAAGCTACTACTAAGGCCTTCTCTATCTCTAGAGGCTCTACTAGACCCTATATTATCTCTCCTAGGAGGTATTCTATCTTACTCTTTACTACTAGTACTATACTCTTACTTGCTATTACTACTATCTGCAGGGCTAGTACTAGCTTTACTGTTAAGGAAAGTAGCGTTATACTACTACTAACTGTTTATGACATCTACTATAGTAGTAGTTATAGTTAGAATAAGGAAACACTAGGTAGGAAGTATAGTAACAGGAATGCAATAAGACATGAGACATGCTATGATGAATAATATGCGCATAAATCTGCGTCGCGTACTACAAGATACGCGTGCGGGACCTGCCGGCTGCTAGCGGCTGTTCGGAGCGCTACGTTTAAAAAGTCCCCGCTACAAGGGCGATGTCGGCGGTGTCCCCGTCGTTGAAGAGATTACGGCGATAAAGGCCACGGCAAGGATATCAAAAGTTGGTGCAAGCAGTTGCGTGTTAAGCCGAGGAAGAAGTAGGGGAAGCGTGAGTGAAGCAGCTTAGGTTTCGACGAGCGCGGAGATGTTTGGATAATAGACACCATGGCCATAGGGCTTTACACGAGTTCACATGGCGCTGAAAAGCCGGGTCAAGGAAGCTATCATTCTGTGGGCGCGCGGCAAGACGCTAGAGGTGGCGCAGAGCGAGCGACCTGAAGAGCGTGGCCTCCGGAGCGGTAACAAGCCAAAGCAGAGACCGGATTTCTGTCTGAGAATCATGGCTGTCTTGGCTCCTTCTGAGGTGCCTACGGGCAACTTTCACAGGCCGCTATCCTCTGTCCATATCCATCCCTTACCTTCGATTCCTGACTTCAACCTCTCGTCTCGAACCCTTCCTGACTGAAGCACAGCGGTCTCCCTGCACTCAATCCTCCCGAAACAGCCTCAACTGCTTCGAAATCTCCTCTGCATCCTCTCTTGCCTTCGCCTCCCTTTCTCTCTCCTTTCCCGCTGCTAGCAAAGCTCTCTCGATTGCCATCCCTACTGTCGTCTCCTTGTCAAAACCGCACAAGTCTGGATGATTGGTGCCGCGGAACGCGGTGAGGAAATGGGCCGGGAGTTTGATGCACTGCGGAACGGTGAGAGGTGTTACTAGACACATGTTCGGCCGACCTAGCGAGACCTACCGAGAGTGATGGATCATTAGTGAGCTGGCGCAATGTGGAGCTGGAGGTGGACGGATGCGAGTCCGACATAGTGCGCGTTTGTCTGCGTTGAGGTGGGCGGTTCAAAGCCGCCGTATTATGTGGATCGTAGCTCCAGAGTCCACTGTTTCGTGACCAGGGCAGATTCTGGCGGCCGGCGCGAAGTGCTGGTGGTCGCAATGATCAGGTATGGATTCCGCGGTTGCGTAGGCTTGCGGACTATAGAGTTGAGGGGCTCTGTGTAACCTTCTCTTTGTGGACAAAGCCATCGTGGGGACTGGGTTGTTTGCTACAGGTCACGGCCATCTTCATCACCATACTCATACTACGGTATTGCCACCATCCACCAGCTTCCATCATCCACCGGCTTCCATCATCCACCGGCTTCCATCATCCACCGGCTTCCATCATCCACCGGCTTCCATCATCCACCGGCTTCCATCATCCACCGGCTTCCATCATCCACCGGCTTCCATCATCCACCCGCTTCCATCATCCACCCGCTTCCATCATCTACCCGCTTCCATTATCCACCCGCTTCCATCATCCACCCGCTTCTATCATCTACCCGCTTCCATCATCCACCGGCTTCTATCATCCACCGGCTTCTATCATCTAGCGGCTTCCATCATCTACCCGCTTCCATCACCAGCCCGCTTCCATCATCTACCCGCTTCCATCACCAGCCCGCTTCCATCACCAGCCCACTTCCATCACCAGCCCGCTGCCACTATCCATCAATGTCTAACCACCGCATTTGCCTCACCGCTTCCTGAAAACTGTGTTCCATCACCGCCACTGCCTCCACAGTTGATCGCCGCAATAATTGCCCCACCGCTATCGAAGCACTCACACCGTCGGGGAATGAACGCGCAAGACGTTGCGCCAGGATTCTCATGATGCAGCGCATCGTATTGCCAAATCACACAGACCAGCCGAGACAGCATTCCGCATCACCGGCATAGTGCGTGTTGCCCTCGGCGAGGATTTTCCTCCTGCTGCACCGGCAACCACGCAACTTTCGCGCCATCGGGCCGCAGGCATCTGCGTCTTGTGGCTGCATACATGGATCGCAGCGCGACGGGTCGCTGACGGACCGAGGCCATGCAAGCATGATGCTCGGGTGCCGCACCGGGCAGATCGTTGTACAAAGGTTACAGGTAGGTACCTGAGTCTATTGTTCGTGTGAGCACGGCGGATCCTGAATGTTGCAATGCAGAAGGTCTGCCTTGTGCACGATCGGTGGAGGCCGCAGTATAGCGGGATGCTTGGAGGGTCTGGCAAGCGCTGATTGTGACAACATAAGTAACACATTTGACGGTACCCCGCTTCTGCAACCTCAGTCGTGCTCTCTTTCCATCAATGAAAGCCTTCCTCCATCCCCAACGCCTTCCCTGAACTCTCTGACTATGTCCCAAGTCCCACTGATCGCCTCCGGTCCTACCCACGCTACTCTCGCCTCCTCTCTCGAGTCTCCCGCGCTCTGTAATCCCTTTCTCAAGCTCTCAACAAGGTGCTGCATGCTGAGTCCTTTCAGTAGCGGGACCGCCCAGCTCCTGTTGGTCGATGCAATCCCAGAGATCCAGTCACAAAGCATGCGTATCGCCGTCAACGCCTCCGTGAACTCAAAGTCAGTACCTATGCCTATTTGCTGTGCCATAGCCATGACAGCGTCGTGCTGGGCATAGCAGCGGGCGCCGAGCTCGTGAAGTTCTTGGTGAGAGGCTAGGGTATCCGCTATCGAGGAGAGCTGGGTGCTAATCGTTTGGGCCGAGGTAGCAATAAGTTCAGGGTAGAGAGGTTCCCTCAGGAAGAGCCGGAGAATGGACTTGTCAATCGACCAGGCAATGCGAGATACCAGCGTCCACGGAGTCTTCAAAGACGTTGACGGGATCTCAAATCGAGAGATAGCGCAGTGGATGCAGGGCCACAGCTTAGCTTGTTGTGCTTGAGCTTGGTAGAGATTCTTGTCGAAAGCGGCCAGAGAGGCGAACAAAATTTGAAATTGAGAGTCGACGTGGATTGAGTGGTTATAAGTCGCAACACGAGCGTGAGCCACGATTTGGGCCAGCTCGAACAAAGGTCCCTGGAGGACTTGGAGGTATAGTTTCTGGCTCCACTCTGCTCTTGAGGCCGAGCAGTCGAAGAGTGGTGGGGTGTTTCGCGCGCCCTGAATCATCGGTATGAAGCCTTCACGATACCAGCTTGCGTTGTGGACGTCAGGTGGTCGAGGTAGGCTGCAGAGGAGATAGTAGACCTGCCATTCACCCACTGGGAAGGCTTCAATGGATGCCCAATACTGGTCAAAATGGCCTTCTTTGGAAAGTCCGTGGAGAGTCTTCAGCCCGCTGTTAAGAGGAGGAGGCTCGGCGAGCCGCGGAGAGGCGGGAACTGGTGCGCAGCTGTGTAAGGGGAGATATAGAAAGCCAAGGATGAAGGCCATGGTGCAGCTCCAGACGAGGATCATCCAGCTTTGGGAGCATCTCTGCCTCTGCTCCCGCTTGTGCTCCCGCTTGTGCTCCTGCTCCTGCTCCAGGAAGTCGAAGATTGTCCTCGCAAGATCGTCATGGTTGACAGGAGGAGTCGCTGGTTCGCTCTTCTGAGTCATAGAGTGGTTGGCGACTTCACGACCAGCATTCTGCTCAAGGGCGTTGGACAGCGCATTGAATGACGCCATGCTGTCTTTCCTATTGGAAAGCTCAATTCGCACTGTCCTTGGATTTCTTGGAGTAGCCGGAGGGCAAAGAGGATGCTGCCCAGTTGTGTTGCCGCATGCAGTGTTGTGGACGGCTGTGTCGTCAAGAAATCTTACGGTCTTCTTGACCTGGGACGGTCTCAATGCATGAGACGAGCCCACTGATGATGACCGGAGGCGGGGTGGTCGTGAAGGTTGCTTGTCGTCTGTGATTGCCCTGAGCGCCAATTTCACCTGCGAAGGCTCGAGCGTGTTGTCGATTGGGCCTGTCGAGGACATGCTGGGTAGAAGATTTGGCCTGAGGGGCGGGTGGATGGATAATACAGAGAGAAGAAATGTCATGAGATGGTGCCTTGTAGACAGCCGGGGCGTGGATGCGCGGTGTGCGGGTTTCATGCTGGATGAGACAGGTTTCGCTGGAAACCGACAGACTGTCGCTCATTCACAAATCGAAAGTGCAGTGTCTCGCCGTGTGATGATGACGACGAGAACAGACTGGTATATGCGAGCCCAGCCATCTTGCGTATTGACCTGGTCGGGCTTGTATTTGGGGGTGCTGCCTGAGTCATGTCGCCTGAATCCACATCGCGTCCGTGAGAAACGCTGCACCGCTGTCGACACCATGCTCCTGAATCTCAACTTCGGTTGGAGCATCTTGCAGGCTGGCAGAAGATGGCTTTCGATCTGTGGTGTTTTCGACACAGAGGAACAAGCAAACAGCGGGCGGGATGGCGGGGTACACATAGCCAATCCAAGTCGGCGCGGTCCGTGCCATGTCACGCTCTCGGGCTTAACTATCTATCATATCGCCAAGTCTAGACATCATACCTTCCCCGGATTCGCCGAATAGCCGAGCGGGCGCCGATTGCAATATACGCGCAGCGTGACAGCAAATACGCGCTCTTATTCGACGCGTGCCCTAGTCGCGTAGCTTCCGACTTCCTCCTAAGTACACAGCATAAACATCACCATCAACACCATGGAAGACGATAGGCCGTGGGATCCCACGGCTCCTGATTACCTCGAGCGGCTCCAACAGCTCCACAGAGACCACGACCGCCTCATGGCTGAAATAGATGCGTCAGAAGACGAGTCAGAGCCGGAACCAGAGCACCAGTCAGAGGCATACTCTCGCGAATTACAAGAGCTTCTACTGTAAAACACACTAACTGGCGCTTTTTGTCGGGCCAAGAGGAGGATCGATCGCGGCATACGGGAGTATGGTAACGACGTGTAGGCGGTGCATATTGGCGGCGCGATATGGTTGCAAGTCGGTAGTGTTGGAAAATTTGCCTCATGAGGCTGTAACTTTAGACATCCCTACTCGATTCGCGTGATTAATGATGATTATGAAAGCGCGCATCTGTCTCATCTTCATCGTTCATGATGCACGTGTTAATCCAGTGTTATTGTTGTGTTATTGAAGCCAGTAATATCGTGGTGTTGCAGCTTCACTTGTGTGTTTCGGAAGGGGTTAATCCGCTCCGGTATGATGTCTAGAAGAGTAGAGGACTATGACGCGCAGAACGCAGGACATCAATGTGCTGGTCAGTCGGGTCCAATAGCAGGTTCTCGCCCGAGGCTGCCATAAGAACTTCCTCCCAGTCGTAGCACCTGACAAGCACCCTGATGTCAAGGAAGGTGAAATCACATGCAAGAGTACCGACGTGGAAGTGGAGGCAGCGAGCTTCTGGGCTTATTATGTGACATCCTCATCTAAGCACCGGGCTTGTGATTCGCGAACAAAGTCCCGATGCCACGACTGTACAGCTCCTGACGCCCGAGGGCACATTTGCAGTGGCTTTTCGGGCTTCCAAGCACACAGCCGCATACAAATTCGAAAGCAGATGCAGCAGTCTCAACTTCAAACTGATCGCGTCCACATCTTCTCTCTCCCTTCTACTCACAAACAAATGTTGTAACAAAGACTCGAAGCACACGCCTGCAGCGGCCTCCCGGACTTACGCTTTGGCGTGCGCCCCGGGCATTCTCCTGCTGTGTTCATGATATTTCCATACAACCAACCAATGCCAAAAGCACACACCTGCAGCGGCCTCTCGGACTTACGCTTTGGCGTGCGCTCTGGCATTCCCCTTCAGTATTCGTACACCGCCATAATAATACAACCCAAGCCGCACACATCTGCAGCGGCCTACCGGACTTATGCTTTGGCGTGCGCTTCTGGCCGGGTATTCTCCTTCGATATTCGTACACCACCCCGCGAAAAAAAAACAAGAACGCTGCAAAGCAAAAACGCTATCTACTACGGCGACGTCGGCACACGACTCAACCTGCGTTCACGAGATCCACAGATTCCTGAATACCTCCTGTCGCAATTGACCTCCCTGAGCTGCAGTCTCAGACAGGTCGGGAGCGTACTCGGGAATCTGTGGATGTCCTGGCTGGCGGTGTGAGACTGGCGGCGGGCGTGCCGTCCAGGGGCAGGAACACAGGACCGCTTCCTGCGTCCTGTATGTCCAGGCCTGAGACCTCCCTTATTTGTGTTTGTGGGGTGGGATGGGATGTCTCGCTCCGAATCGGCTTTGATGACAAGGACATAGGTGCACAGTTGGTATCATGTCTCACAATCTACTGACTGCGCCCTCCTCAAGCAGCTCCCAAGCAGTCCCCTCACAAGGTACACCTGTTTGCGCACTCGAGTAGATTGAGACAGTCGCCACTGCCGCTAAATGCTTGGCGTCAAGTGGAAGAACGAGAACAGGGAGCCTAGCTTGAGCGTGGTAGGGGTGGCGGTCAATGGTGGGCGGGATATGGTGCTGAGGGAGGACTTGACGGTTAGGAAGCGAAGCAGGAACTGCCGCCGTGATGCTCTTGCGCCAGCTAGCGGCACCACGTTGCATGTATCGCCTCTTCCGATCACCCACCGTCAGAGGTGTGGAGTCGATCAAGAAAGGCGAGCCATCATCGATCAACAAGTAGGAGACAATGCCAAATACTTTTCGACGTACAAGTCGCAATTGCGCAGAACATAAACACTATAGGATTCACGCGCAGCCATCAGACCACGAATGCCAGGTGGATGGCAGACGCGGGAAGTGTGTGCCAAGCTTTTCTTTTTCCCTTCGACCTCGATGACACTCAATGTGCTCACGAACACCCCCTCTCCCGCGCACACGACTTTGCGGCAGAACTTGTCACGCAATCTCACGACCACAGCATTCCCGATCCCAGCGCCAACAGCATTACCACGGCCATCACTCCCTTCAAATACCCTTCCGCCCTCTGCGCTCTTGCGTTGTCAAAACCGTGGAAGCGCTTTGAGCAGTCTGCTGTCGCATCGCCTGCTCCAGCAACGTGGCGCGCTCTAATTGCCGTGGTATCACTGCTCGGGAACTGCGGACACAATGAAGCTTCTGTCACGGATTGATCTATGCCGTGCGCACGGGAAAAGTGCGATGATCAGGCGCTTGGTGAGAAATTCTGGTGACGAGATGGTAGTAGGAGCGAGAGAGATGGCGACGAGAAAGTCTCTGGGAGTCGTTCGATCATGAGAGGGACTGTGGGTAGGAGGACAGTGATCGTCGCCCGGACTGTGCATTGCTGTGCATTGGACTGTGAAAGGGCCTTGTCAGCCGTGTGTTGTCCATGGTCGGTGCTGTCGAAGCAAACGCCATTTCTGACCTTCTCGATGTTACCATCTCGGGAGAGCACTCATGCATGCAAGTCTCACCCGTGTTGATAGGAAGCAGGGCTCGAAGAACAAAGATGGATCGTTCGTTGATTCGGAATGCCCGCACCGCAGACAACATGCGTGTTTCAAATGTACGTGCGATGCGAGGTTGGATAGGATGGGATTGTCAATCATTGTTCTTTTCTGGGACACTCAGGTGGTCGCGGAGATGCAGAGCAGTATTTTTGTGGGCTTGGTTTCCCGTTGCCAGAAACTTTGATCACAACACAGTACCTCCATACATACCAGAAAGTGTTGCATCTCGGAAACCATCAACCAAGCAATATGCCTCTGAAGACAAGCTTCGCCACTGAGCCTCCACGCGACACCGTCAACACCACTCGCTGGACCGACTCGCAAAACCGCATACATGCCGTCACTCACTCTCAGACGTCCCTCGCCCACCACACCGGCGAAGCGCTTCACACCGAATGCTCCACTCATGAAATCACCACACCCGCCTCCTTGGCCCGGCACACGCAAACGAAGAAACAAAGCGTGCATGTCCACCCAGTTCTCGCAGGAGTGCGACTGGAATGGCGCACGGAGTTGGAGGAGGTGATCAAGGAGGGTGATGATCAGGGTGATGGGGAGCCGAGGGTGCGGGAGAGTTGGGAGGGACAATTTGAGTTGGATCTGTCCAGATTTTTGAATCTGTACCACAAGGAGGATGGATGGAGGTTTGAGAGGGAAGAAGAGACGAAGCAGTTGAGGAGAGATTGTGATGTGTTGAAGCGATATGTGTTGTGTGAGAGTCCGACGCCGGTGATGAGGGAGGAGGCGAGGACAATCGTTGGGGCGGACTTGCCTCGGCCGCAGCAGGTGGTTCGCGTCCCCGCCACGCCGACGGTTGCAATGGAGGATTTCGAGACGCTGAAGAACTTCATTGCTGCAAAGCATCCGAGCGAGAGGCTCTTGGAAGAGGTAGAGGCCATCACCGGCGTCGCTCCCGCTGCCCAAGCGGCATTCCGAAACACACAGCAGCAGCCACGTGGGTCTGTCGCGATGGTTCCGCCATCTTCTCGCAGCAGGCCACAGCAGTCCAAGGCCGTGCAGAAGAAGCAGAGTCGGAGGCGTGGTAGCGATGATGATCCAGTGATTGTTGGCAGTTCCACGCGCGTGCAACAGCAGCAGCAGCAAAAGGCGAAGCGGCCAAGGCAGGAGCGTAAGGTCGAGCCGGCGGTCCTTTACGATGAAGCCGAGGAGGGGCAGGATGGTGGATACAACTCGGATGGGCTGTTCATCGCCAGCTGAGCGGTGATGACGTTTATCGTCGTCGTCGCTGTATAGAGGTTGCTGGCGGTAAGTGATGCGCGATGTAGAATTAAGATTGGTGGTACTCATCTCAGCTCAGCCACTCCCGATCTCCCCGCAATGCCCTCACTACTAATGTCCCCGCTCCCGCTTAGCCACCATTTACTGCAGCTTTCCAACTTAGACGCCTAGAGGACAGCCGGGTAAAAGTTGGAAAGCTGCATCCTCTAGGCGTCTAACTCCTGCCCGCGTGTGTTCGTTCCCAGATTGACGCCACGTCGATAGTGGTGGAGTAAGTGTTTGCGTGCCGTGGTGATACGACGGCTCATTCAAGCGTGGAAGTGACTCTGCTTCTCCGCAAAAGTGGGAATGTTGATTTACAGACTCTCCTACACATGTATGCTGATGATGACATCTATACGCGCCGCATGTCTCCTGGGCCGACCCGTCAAGGCCATCCACTGGCGCCAAAGTTCCATCACGCACCGCCTTGCGGCTACCGCCCACTGACTCACTCACTCACTGACTCGAAACTCATTTGTGGATGCCTATCACAGCTCCGCCTCAACCACCTTGCTCGTCTGACACCATCCCGTCTCGTACTCTTGCACCTGCGCCGTCCCCGCGCGGGCCGTCAAGCAGGGCAAGCGCGCTGTGGCGGTTGTTAGTTGTGGTGGCGGCGGTGGGGGCGTAGAAGTCGCGTGGAAGGAGAAGAGATATTTGAGGATGAGAAAAAGGAGCAGGAGGACGGCGACGGCGACGGCAGTGCGGGGGGGACTTTGGGTGACAATGCTGGTGAGGGGGGTAGTGATGGCTCGCGATGCGGTGCGTATGGCGGAAAGAGAGTTGCCTGTGCATCGCGTGCATGTGATTGCTGCGCCAGCACGTCAGGAAGCTGTTGGCTTGAATACAGTAACGGAATGCGACATACGATTTCTTGGATTTCGTCTCGAAGCAATTCTTGGCGGTGCGGCTTTGGCCGAAGCGTCATTTGGCGAGCGATTGTTGTTGTGGCGGGGTCAGGCTTTGGCTTGGCCTTTTTCGCCCGCATCTTGATGATATCTTTTTTGACTTATTGCGATGGAGACGGGTAATTTGATGTCGACGGTGGAGACGCCGGTGTGTGTCGAAGAGGTCACAAACATGAACACAACGAAGAAGGCGAAGTGGAAAGGTAGGTTATTATTACATGATGCATGCATGTCTCTGATACCAACAGAGTTATCGGTGTGTTGAGGTGCGCGCAAACAGAGGCGTACCACACATGATGCATCGGTCATGCTTGACGGACAGTAAGTGTTGTAGTAACATGGCACATGATGCATTGACATTGAGCTCGACTTCTCAGAACAGGTGCGGGTGCGGTCGCCATACGCGATCCGCATTCCACCAGCACGGTCACGCATCAACATCTTTGTTCGCATTCGGCAAACCAAGGAGGCATCGCCATCCTTTGCCCCCCACGCCCTGTCAACTCTCCACATTCGTCTCTTCTGCCGGCTCAGACGATCATGTCGCACCGACGCGACCGACCGACAACTCGGCTTTACCGCCGCCGTCCCAGACAATTGGAATCCGACGCGGCTGGGATTGCTGAGATCAAGCGCCAGATTCGCCGGGAACGACAGAAGTCCTGGCTCACAGCCATCTTCATCGTCGTCGTCGTCTTCCTGCACAACCTGACAGGCCTCATCGACCTGGTGCAGCGACTTCGGGCTGCCCAGCTTTCTGCGCCCATGAGCACCGCCCGTGCCACTTCTCTCGGCATCGCCGCCCTCGATCCTCCTCCATTGCCACTCGGCCTGCATCCCTACCTCTCCGTCATGGCCTTCACGCTTCCAAACCACATCCTCGAGTACCTGATACATCTCCCAATCCAGCATCCATCTGTCGGCCCGCGCAAAGCCGAAGACGCCTTTGTGCAGCTCGCACGCCAGCGCGGACACTTCAAACTATGGCAGGCATGGTGGGACTGGACTATTGGCGTCAAGTATGGTATGCAACGCACTGATCGCGACGTCCTGGAGGAGTGGCAAGAACTGGAGTCCTGGATCGCTTGTGAGGAAGGCGGTCGTCGCGACTTGACGACATGGCTTCATTGTCTCTGGATTCACCGCCACTCGTCACCCCCTCGACTCTACGCCATCTCCAACTTCTGCGGTAACATCACTCAGCACACCCCATCGCTGCTGTCAAGCCTCGATGCCCTCGCTGGCTCTGCCCGGGACACCCAACACCGCGCTCTGACCGAAGTCACCAACCTCACTGACAAATATTATCCTGACAATAACAACGACGACATCACTCCTACCTTCCTCAACCACCTTGCAGCCTGGCGACATGTCTACGCCAGCGGCCTTGCAACTGAAATGCTCGCAGAATCCATGCATAGCATCATTGACTCCCTCCTCGCCAATTGCGCCACCCAGCTTCAGCACCTCCAGACCAGCATCCGCGTCACCCTCCCGGCAGACCCGTCCGGCTTCACGCGCCTCGCCTACCTAGACCGCCTCCACACCTATCTCTCAGCCCTCTCACCCCCCTTCACCGCACCCCAGGACTACAAAGCCCACGACTATTCCTCCAGCCCGTACGTCCGCGCCCCCTTCACCGGTGGCAGCGAAAGCAACAAAGGTGCCCGCACGCCACTGGACACATTCTTCAACTACGCAGTGCGCAATCGCAGCTGCGAATTCGTGTTTGACCATCGACTCCCGTCCAGTCTCGACGCCAAGAACAGCACGGCGTGGAACCTTTGGCTTCGTGGCCAGGAGGGGTGGGGAGAGGAGCTTTGGGAGACGGTGTTGGGAGGAGGGCAGGGGGAGACTTCTCGGGGGCCGGAGTGGTCGGCTGCGGCGTTGGAGTTCGGGGTTGCGCCCGAGATTGAGAAGTGGAGGGGTTGTCGGGTAAGGCTGGAGGAGGTGAGAAGTCTGCGTGGTTGATTTGGTCGGCTTTACGTTCTGCGTTTGCCATGATGTAAATAGGGAGACGCGCATGATGACGCCGTTCGTTATGTAGCGCCAGTAGACACGTGCACCGCCGGCAAGTACGAAGGAAGGTAGTCGGTCACGAGTGTTTTTTTCGCTGGGAGCGCATGGTCAAGCTGATCCGCCAGCAAGTTGACACATGCTGCGACCAGCAGCCTGCTTCAACATATCAGCACTTGGTCTTTTGACCTTTCTTTTCAATCACTGACTGCAGTCTGTCTGGTAGACTATCTGCAGCCTTTTCGATCGCCTTCTGCGGTCTTGCGTTCCAACATTCATGGGCCATTCGCCCCACAGCTTCAGGAAGAAGCTCGGAGTGTCCATGTGGGTGGCGGGCACAAGCGGTGGTAAGACACGCCATGTTCTTCAGAATGGAAGATTCCGGAGACGATGAGTTCCGTCTGTGACTACACGCTGTACAGCTACGGGCACGAGGCGCTGAACGATCCGCCAGTCATCTTTGGGTGGGCGGCGTGCAAATTCACCCGGCTCGAGGTTGCATGTGCGCCTGGCTTCTCCTGACGCAGTTTGACTGGACTCGACTCGCCCCGTGATCATGAATGTCGCGGCGGCGCATACCTTTCGAGCTCTAGCCTACAATGACCGACCGCAAATAGATTTACTAACACAGCGAGGACACTGTGGGTGGCATTTCGCGCTTTGTGAAGGCGGTCGCAGCAGCGAGCACTTGTTGACAGCGCTCACACCAGCTCTGCTCGTGAGCTGGACCAGAGCAACATCTACCTCTTTGGCAGTCTGAGCGGCCATGACGTCGTCTTCGTACGTTCGATTTTGGCGTTGATAGAATCACCTCCGCTGGCAAGATAGCCATGCAGCCGCGCGAGAGCTCCCGATGCCTTCGCTTCATCCTCACGGTCGGCATCGACCTGATTTGGAGCAACGTCAACAGACAGAGCGTAATCTAGGCAGATAGTGGTGCGCATCTCCCGTCAGCTCCCCTCCTCACAGCCACGAACACAGCAGAAGCAGCAGCTCTCTTCGAGCAAGGCTGGCGCCCGCTTTGCATCTCCGATATCATAAAGAATGGACCCCAGCACTCTGTCTTATGTAGGGCTAAAGAAGGACCCCAGCACTCTGTCTTATGTAGGGCTGGAGCAGGACATTCCATTTGACTCGAGCTACTCGATCATGAAGTCACTGTCGCTCCAGAGGACGAATGCGATGCCTGCGATCTGGATAGGATTATCTATGGACGTCTGCAGGAGACTCACATTCCTGTGGGCTACGAAGATTTGGTTGCATCGAGTAGCCGATTAATGTGTAATAGCACGCTTGACGTATCACGCCCGGCCAGGCGCGGACGAGATCGGAGGTTCTCTCATTGCATCGCATTGAAGGGACGGAGAGTCGGCGGCACCTGCGAATACTCATACAACATCCGAGGTATCAGGCATGGGTACCAAAGTCAACAAACTACTGCTATGAATCTCAGGTGGCCCTGGGAAAGGCAAGGCCATGCTGACTACCCTCAGAACGGAGGCATTGCAACCAGTGATTAACTCGTCTAAAGATGTAGTCCTCGGCCTCTCACAGCAGTGACTAAGGCGAGAACCATCCGGATCTAGTGGCTCGGACTCGAATCGCATCTAGCGCAGCATGTCAGACGCTTGTTCGATGGTTCAGAAACCACGAAGTGAACCACTTTCATGTTTGCGTCCCTTGGGAGAATGCAGACTTTGCTTGGCAAAAAGGGCTTTAGGCTAGTAGCGTGCGTCTTTCATGGTCTAGACGAGCGCCAGAAAGACTCCTAGATGCCGTGCGAGATCATGTCTTGCAGTTGAGGCCATCGAGCCAGCAGACACTGACGCTCATGTTCCTTTGCGGCTCCCAGCCCTCTCTTCCGGAGGAGAACCTTGGCTAATGACGTCGAGTCGAGTGAGATGATCCAGAGGTGGAAACTCCAATCGATTTCTCGAGGCACATCTTTGCTAATGCTGAAGAGCTGACATCCGCGGAAGGTCTGTCGAAGGGACAGGTTAAGCGAGCGCGAGAGACTTGAATGGACGGCGCCGAAGAGAGTTCGCTCTAGGTGGAGTTCGTCACCAATGAGCATGAAGGCGTAATTGGACCAGCAGAAGCGAGATGCTTCATGGCATTCCTACAGACTTTGGCAGAATTCATCGTCGGCTGCTTGAGCAAATCGAGGACAAGGAGGTCCTCCTTATCCTGCAGTGTATTGTTCTGGCCGCTCGACCTGTCACGGTGGAGGAACTGACCATGGCTGTGGCAGTAGAGGCGAGCAATCAAGTCCCGCCGTTGAAAATGACTAGAGATAGGCTAGAAACTTGCGGACTCTCTGCGAAAGCTGAGGGCAGCATAGTCAATGCATTACACGAGTCGGCAGAAGACTTGCTCCGGGGTAAGCAAGTGAGCTCTAGAGGTATTAATTTGTTTCGTGTGGACCACTCTACTTACTAAGCTCTCATGCACTTCTGTGCAACACCTATCCGATCGACCTACTACCGCCCTAGCAGTTTCACCTAAACGTCTTCGGCATAAGTCACTATTAGCGTGTACTCGTCTATACTGCCCAAGCATTCCTATCCTACCATCGAAAATATGCAACAGGGCTAGTACGCAGAGGTCTGCTAGCCCCCTCTCTCCCCCCTGACATCGAATCCCGATACAGGTGTACCGCCCTCGTCGTAATCTCAGCCAAGAAGTTAATGCATCTAGACTACAGTCAGTGATTCACATCTAGGGCCATCAGACCGAGTTCCGATGTTGTTGTCTTGTGCTAAGCAGACCGGATCTTGATGTCGGAGGGGGAAAGAGTAGATGCTCGGCGCGCGCACTAATCATTACCGTTTATTCTAGAAACCAGTGTCGATCTATGTACCGCACACCCTCACACGACGTACTGGCTTAGTATGTGCCCTACGTCTCCCCGTTCTTCCTAGGAGAAAGCTAGACCAAGGGACTCGTGACTCCTATGTCGCAAGGCGTAGGAGCAGAGCAGATCAGTTTCGAAGCCCTTTCGACGAAATCACCGCATTACATCAGTCGTCACTCCATCTTCTGCCGTCCGGGAACTTGACAGCGACACCATGGACGCGCAGCATTAGTGAAGGTCGGTCCTCAAGGCGGGAGATAGCCCGGAAACAGCGCAGTCCTGCGTTCTGATGTATTGCACCCGGATAATATCGAATGAGCACGCCCGGGGGGTCTGGAGTCCCATTGGACTATTCATTGCGGCAGAGAACAGTCTGTGGCCTCTTGATCAGTCTTCACGCGCTAGTGACACTGCTAGCTTCTCATAATTTGATTGCTAGGGACTTCGGCGGCAATCATGTCCTGTTAGCCACACTTCTTGTGAGTAATCCGCGCCCCTGCTTTGCCTTGAGATTGCGGACTATATCGCCATTGGCCGGGATCTACCAAATTGATCCACAGGTGACTCACTGTCTTCGTGTGGAGTCGACCATTAGCGAAGCCACGGGATCAGCACCTCCGTGATGGTTCGCACGGGCTTGTTCCAGTCTCATCGTTGCCGTGGGAGTAAGTACCTCCATGGTTGCGAAGGTCTCATGGTTCTGATATCAAGTTCTATGGCAGCTTCGATACTCACTTCGTTTGAAATGATAAGCAGACGCACGGAACAGAAGGCGGCAAGCTTGAACTTCGTCAACACGGCGCATTCCTTCGGTGGCCACGATCATCCAGTCCGACACACCGCCCACCACCTTGTTCCCTCTCATCCTACATCCTGGTGTTGCTCGCCACATCGAATTACGCCAACATGGTACATTTCTCGCCCCGAAATTCCTTCTGTCACTCGGTTTCTCTTCGAAATGTGCTGTCTTCTAGAAAAGTGTCGTTTCCCCGGAGGGCTCTGCGTCTCAGAAAGTGCTGTATATAGCAGTATCGGACTACAATGGCGCGAGGTACAGGCTCAAGGCGTATGCAACCGCGGGTCGCACGTCGAGTGACCATCGGCGCTGTGAATGATTAGAATTGCTAGAGCGCAGTCACGCTACGAGAGCAATTGCCTGATCAGATGCATGGGACTTGGCGATAGAGCAGATGGTTGTCGGCCTCAAGGGTCAGGTCAGTAGCGCCTGCGGGTGCCGAAAGCTCGTTGATCGTCTCCGTTCGCATCGCAGCCGGCTTGCTAGGAAGATGATAAGGCTCGCAGATCTCAAGCGTTGACATGGCGTGACAGGAGGCGAGAGGATCGCGTCTCGAGGTCAGCCACACGTGCATGTACCGCATTGTATTGACTAGCAAGCAATCGATCGTGTTGAATGTCTGGCTTGGCTGATGTCCGCGTCGTCGCGTGCATCTCTCGCTTCAACATACCGCACGACGAAATGCGTGTGAAACATCGCTCATCTGTCGGCCTCATGGTAGGTCCTCCGGGGATCGGTGCTTGCTATCCAAGGCGCGTAGCATCTTGGAACGCCCGGACAACGCATGTACAGGAGAGGCTAACTTTGAAGGAGGTGTGATTCGCCGAGAAATGACCTTTCTCGCACAATGGCAAGGGAGGTGTACTCGCCACTACGCCGGACCCTCACGCAGGTGAGTGATGGGCCAGACGTGCGCGCTTTGCCACCTGCCAGCTTGGGCATGTCGCGGCCAGAAATGCACTTTTGTAGTATCTCATCGGCCAGTCTTCGTCGATCAGGCTTCCGGGATGGGACCGGTGGATTGGCATTGTCTGACCTGCAACAGTCTGACTGTCTTCTGCCACGGTATCGCCGTTCCACCATCCTCGTCATGATGCTTTCGCGGCGACACGCGAATCATGAACGGAGTCGACGGCGGATACGAAGACGCATCTCAGTGAATGCGTGAATATGCTTGCACGCAGCCGCAGTGGCAACAAGGAGGCTGTGGTGGAGGTGGGCATGACGGAGATGTGCAATCCAAGTCTGGTAGCGATGACCGAGACGTCTTATCTGTGTCTGCTGCTGTCGACCGACGAGAATGGCTTGTGTTCCCGAGACAGAGGCTTCGAGCTCCGATACCACACATCCCGCCGTCACTGGCGGTCTGCCGGCCCCTCCAAGCCTGCCAAACACCGTCACGACACATAGATCAAAGTACGAAGCTCCAGAAACTTCTACGCTACCCGCCGGCAGACAGCATACGCACATGCTCGGGATAATGCCGGCATGTATACTCTGGCGTTGATTCTATCACCGAGTACTGTCAGGACCTCGTCGCCGTGCATGGCAATTCCACCTCCACCATTTCCTTCCTTCCACCATTCCCGCTACCCCGCGTCCTTGACGAGCACACCACCATCCCGCCCATCATCAAGGAACAGCAACTTGACGCCCTTCCGTCCCGAATGAGCATCCGCTTCTCGTGAAGTGCTCACCACCGCCAGCCATGCCAGACGCATCTCGCCGGGCCGAACCGATCCCGCCAAAGCGACTCAGCAGGCTGCCCACGTGCGAGCATGTATCTGTATCTGTATCTGTATCAGCATCAGCATCAGCATCAGCATCAGCATCAGCATGCATGACACCAGCAACACTTGATGTCTTCGCCACCGGCTACTGAAATTGGCGCAGCACACAAAGCTGGTCCACCCCCACCACGCCGCCCTCCGAGTCCTCCCGCTTCCGATTCCGACACCCCCTCCGCCATTCCCTCCGCCACCACCACTGCTGCACTCCACCAAGCCGACCGACACTTGATCCGCCAAATCCATGCAGGCTCTCAGACCACCTTTCGCCTCAGTCCCGACCGCTTCGAGCGCCTCCGCCCACACCTCCCCGAAGTCCGGCTCGATTACGATCCCGAGGAAGAGCTGTTACTACGACATATGCCAGATGTCATACATGAGCGAGTGACGGACGTGCTAGGCGACTTGCTCAAGGCGGAGATACGGAAGGCCCGCCACGCCGTGGGCGTCGATGCTCGCGTTCAGGAGGCATTGCAACACGTCGTATCTGTGGCCAATACAGATATTGTCAACCCGCGCGGCTCGCGACAGGAATGGAAAACGCCTGATGTCTCCTTCCGCGCAGCCCAAGGCGACTTGCACCCAACCCTTGTCTGCGAGGTTGCGTATAGTCAGAGGCGCGACAGTGTCGAAGCCATTTGCACCCGACATATCATGCGTTCCAAGGGCGCAGTCCAGTGCGCTATTGCCGTGAATCTGCCATACGCCACAACCTCGACTGGCACCGCAACCCTTTACCGGGTTGGTGCAAAGGGGGCAAGCCGACGAGGTACCGCCAAGGTCGTCCAACAAGCTGAGTTCATTACATCGGATGGCTCAGCAGTCGAAGGGGGCGAGCTTGTCCTCCAAGCATCGGACCTACTCCGCCTCGGCCGTCACGAAGGCCGTGAAGAAGCCGACGGCGTCTTGCTCAGAATCTCACTACAGCAGCTATACAACGCGTACCAGCAAGCACTCAGAGGCAGGGCTGAGCCTACGCCGTCGGCCAAGCGGAAACGCGACGACGTGGCTGAACTTGAGTGGTCCAGCTCGGGGACGGATTCCGAATTCCACGATAGTGAGGATGAGCAAACGTCCGGGCACTTGGTCGTGGCTGATGGCGCTGCCGAGCCCTGGCGAAGGGCAGGACTGCGTCCTCGTTCAGTCAAGCGTCAGAACGTCGGCTACTCTTTACAGCATGAAGCGGAAGATGGAGGGACCAATACATGACGGCGGCATTGGCATTACTCTTCCACCACACAGCCACGCCGAACGAACTCCGATTGAACATCTGCTTCTGCTTCTACTCCACGAAGCTGCTGCGCGGTTCATCTCGACGCATACTTCACCGCGACCAGCCGGCAACAGGAATGTCGGGTCGACGGTGGAGGACCCGGTGCCCGCGAAGCTCGCAAGTCGCGGTAAACATGCACTTTCGACTTTGCTCGAAATGGACTCGCCGACATGGAAGTCCACAGCAATCGCGCAGCTGGACTCCGTCACACCATCCTCCCGCAGGTTCTGATCCCGGGCATCACTTCGGGTCCGATCAAGCTGTCATGGTTCAAGCTACGACCTTGCGTGCGTAAGTATCTAGTTCAGCACGACGGCGCGGACAGAAGGGGACGTGGAAGCAGTATCACAGGTCTGAGGGATGACGGTGCGGCAGTGTATGGTTTCTTCAGGTGCGACGGCTGATTCTGCAGTGTCTGGCTCAGCGGTATATGGTTCGATAGTAGCTGGTTCGGTGGTATCTAGGTTGGCGGTGTCCGATTCGGAAGTCTCTGGCTTGACACGACGTCTTGTTCTACGACAGATGCAGACATGACCGAAAGCAATTTTTCATCAGCACGGCTCCGCGATCCCTCATCCGAGTCTCTGTGACCTCTACGTGCCTAGCAACGCAAAATTGATGGTCTCTTACGCCGCGGGCAAAGCCGTGCTGTCTCTAGTCGAGCGCCTTCCCAGACATGCTAGTTGCAGCTTTTGAACTCCCAGTCTGCCTCAGACCCCCGACTCGTCGGGCAAGTGTATTCACGCTCAACACCAACCTCGACTGTCGTTCGCGAACAAAGACTCCCTCGCCGTGAGGCCCTTCCTCGTCCAGGCTCGCGCGGCCCTTCTCTCAATGTCTCAGCCGCCGTCGCCGTCGCCATCTCCCCGCCCTCTACAGCGCTGCCTGCCCTGCTCCCGCTAGTGTGTGGACGCATCTTAGCCTGGCATCTATAATGTCATCCTGGACTTTCACATGCGGTGGCGAACAATCTCTCCGCCCTCTACAGCGCTCGCTCCCTGCCCTACTACTGCTAGTGTGTAGACGCATCTTAGCCTAGCATCCACGATGCTATTCCGGACTTTCACAAGCGGTAGCGAACAATCTCTCTACCCTCTACAGCGCTCGCTCCCTGCCCTGCTACCGCCAGTGTGTGGACGCATCTCAGCCTGGCATCCACGATGTCATCCCGGACTTTCACAAGCGGTAGCGAACAGTGTTGTAACGCCGACCTCTCTCTCGGCACACTGACCTCGCTATAGCATTAGAACTTGGCGCCAGCTTCCAGTTCACGCCTTCTGCAGGGTCCTGCTCGTTGAGTTCAGTTCGGAACTTACTGTCATGGTAGACTACATGACGACAGCGCAGAGGTAGAACATGTCAACCGAGTCAACCTTGCCTTAGCAGCTTAGACCTACTTTGCAATGTACACGCCGTCTAAGACCTTATTTGGCGCCTGCCTGCCCTACCCTCACGACTACCTCCATCAGCAGTCTCAAACGCATCACAAGACCGAGTTTGGCAAGAAACGCAGCGTCAACGCCTCCCGGCATCATCAGAACCACAACGAGTCTTCGAGATCGCAGCGTACGGCTAGAGACACATGCACTACAGTAGTGGCACATCGGATGATGCGATGCTGGCTTCATGGATTCTGCTCACGAGCTCGAGCGTGGTACAAGGAGTTGGAGTAGCAAGTACTACCGCGGCTGCGAGGACCCTCGTCGCTAACATCGAGCGAGGAAAGCCACTGTCGACAGGCACTGGAAAACTCTCGACTTCAGCATTCAGGCTCACTAATGCCGGGATCAAGTACGGTACTAGATCTCGATACCAGAGCCGTGCCATGATTTGGTTCAGCCTAAATCCCGGCCTGCTTTCGATACTACACATCAGCGCCATGAGCACGCAGTCTAGCTCTTACCTGCTCTCTAGTACCGGTTCAGACTTCGAATCCTGGCCGGAGTCTGGAGCCGATGATGCATAATACATCGCCGCTACTCGGAGCCTGGAGCCAATGATGCACAATATATCTCTGCAGCTAGAAACATGACAATCCAGAAACGTGACAATCGTTGTCGAAATTGAACCTGCACCAAGCGCTCGGCGAAGCCATTGCGCATAGCGTCCGAGTCGGCATTCCATCTCGCTATCACCTCGATCGTGCTAGCGCTCAAAAACACATAGCCTCCTAGACCTTGGCTTTGCCGCTATGAACCACCGAGGGATCCAAAGCAGGAGTCAGGCTTTCAAAGGCGTGGCTCTCGCGGCCGTGGCAGTACCAGCTTCTCCCCTTGGCACTCGACGGGCAGCGTGGAACTCTCTGGCGTCTATTCAAGCTTGCATGTGACATGGCGTCCTTCTGAGATGCCAGACACTACACCAATATGCGTACATAGGGTCGAAGACGGCAGGGTCTCGCCTCACCGAACCTGCGCAAACTAGTCACATGTGCATTGTCGACTGCATCTCTGTAGGGTATGTGGAAGGTGCCCCAAGTAGTAGCGCAGGAGTGGTAGCAGGTGTGCGGCTGAGCGATCGAGAATGGTTGATGTCGTGGCCGCACTGGACATTCTGTTTCGAAGCTAAACAATGGCTCCGAGGGTGGTATAGCCGATGCCAGGGAAATGCGCACATGCAAAGATTGAAGTGATGAAGTCGCTTTGGGGTTGGCGGCTCGTAATCAGAAGAGTGAGGGGGGGAGGAGAAGAAGGGAAGGAAGGAGAAGGAGACTCGGAAGTGTGCAGGGGACTCGGAGACTCGAACGTGTGTAGGAGACTCGGAGACTCGAAGCTGTGCAGGAGACTCGAGGGCGTGCGGGAGAAGACTCGGAGACTCGAATGTGTGCAGGAGACTTGGAGGGGTGCGGGAGACTGGGATGTATGCAGGAGACTCGGAGACTCGGAGGGTGCAGGAGACTCGAAGACTCGGGGAGTGTGTAGGAGGTTCGGACACTCGGACACTCGAGGGTGTGTAAGAGACTCGGAAGTGTGCAGGAGACTCAGAGGTGTGCGGGAGACTAGGAGGTGTACAAGAGACTCGAAGACTCGGAAATGTGCAGAAGACTCGAAGACTCGGAAGTGTGTAGGAGGTTCCGAGACTCGGACACTCGAGGGTATGCAGGAGACTCGGAGGGGTGCGGGAGACTGGGAGGTATGCAGGAGACTTGGAGACTCGGAGGGTGCAGGAGACTCGGAGGGGTGCGGGAGACTGGGAGGTATGCAGGAGACTCGAAGACTCGGAAATGTGCAGAAGACTCGAAGACTCGGAAGTGTGTAGGAGGTTCCGAGACTCGGACACTCGAGGGTGTGCTGGAAACTCGAGGGTGTGCAGGAGACTCGGAAGTGTGCAGGAGACTCGAAGACTCGGAAATGTGCAGAAGACTCGGAGACTCGAACGTGTATAGGAGGTTTGGAGACTCGGAGACTCGAACGTGTGCAGGAGACTCGGAGGTGTGCGGGAGACTCGGAGGTGTGCAAGAGACTCGGAGGTGTGCAAGAGACTCACAGACTCGGAGGGGTGCAGGAGACTCGAGGGTGTGCAGGAGAAGACTCGGAGACTTGGACGTGTGTAGGAGGTTCGGAGACTCGGAGACTCGGAGGTGTGTAGGAGGTCCGGAGACTCGGAGACTCGAACGTGTGCAGGAGACTCGAATGTGTGCAGGACACTCGGAGGTGTGCGGGAGACTAGGAGGCGTGCAAGAGACTCACAGACTCGGAGGGGTGCAGGAGACTCGAGGGTGTGCAGGAGACTCGAAGACTCGGAGGTGTGTAGGAGGTCCGGAGACTCGGAGACTCGAAGCTGTGCAGGGGACGCGAGAGTGTGCAGACACATCGCCGCTCAATGAGCCGAACAACTCCTAGTCCATCTTAGGCAGATAGCACGAAGTCCATACATGTCCGCCGGATTTGGCAAGACACGCAGATGGCTTGATGTACATGCACGTCAGCGGTGTAAGGGAAGACTACCTTGATCGATCCGAGGATCTAGACGTCCAGGCCGATGCAGCGAGCGCCAGCCATCACGATGAATGCCCGACAGAGCTGTGATGGAGATTCGAATTGTCGCATGACTGCCGAGGCTCCGCGCTGTAGTGGGCCAGAGATCGGAAACAGTGTCTGAGCGATGGAATGATTACACAGTTGAAAGACCGCTATATCTCGCCAGACTGCAGCAAGCCTTGCAGGCGCACACCCGCGCAGACCACTCGTAGGAGACAACTTCGCCGACACCTCTGTTAAGCCTGTCAACGCAGCTGTGCGTAGCATCATAGCGCACCAGTCGCTGGTGCACCTCGGTCTGCCGATGCAGCTCGCGCGGTCCTCCGAGGTAGTAGACATGGCAGTATGTGGCTGAATCGCCAGTGCATCCTTGATGTTAGATGCGTTGTTCGGCGTAGCAGCTGTACGGCCTGTCGTCCACCGCTTTTGCAATCCAGGCCACGCTGCAGCATCATGTCCCAAGCAGCATCAGTAGTCAGCGTGATAATTGCTGTCCAATGCATGCTTGCCTGGGTCCACGTCGTTAATGCAGCAATAGCCTAGACCGCCATCACTCGGTCAAGCGCACATAGTCTTCACCGTTTCTAGATGTGCGCCGTTACCATTCCGAGAATATTGCCATACCCACGTAAGCTGTGTAGACTGTTGTAAATGATTCCAGCGTGTGCACCGCTGCTGTCGGTGTAGCACAGACGCTGCACTTAACGCTGATGGCCTGCTAGTGGTAGGATGGAGCCTCGAGAAGTTCGAACGACCAGATATCGGGAGAAGCCCAAGGCTCTCGCCGTTCGTATGTGCATATTGTAAAGCGGCAGACCTTGCAGGGGAGTCTGGGAGAATCCTCGTATTAACAATGTCCAGACGGTCGGGTCAGGCAATGGGAGACCACTGCACAGAACCCGCGATCTTATTCTCCTTCATCGACCATATCGACATGAGCCACGCTGTTACAAATCAGTCAGGGTATCTGCAGGCAGAAAAGCCACTCGACACGACCATAAGGAGCCATGAGTCGCACTTGCCGCCTTAATTCTGAGCCTGTTGAAGCTTCAGACCTGCTTTGACCGTTAACCAAGGATCGTAGTACCTGCATCACCGTCTTGGCATGAAATCTGCAGCACCTGTGAGCTCGTTACGCTCCGCTGACAAAAGACATTCTACCGGACATCTGCAGCATAGGTGTCTCTCCTTGTCACTGACAATCGGAAAGCGAAGAGCGCTTCTGCTGATCTCGTCATTGATGTAAGTATGTAAGTGGTTCTGCCGTCTTCCGGGACTTCATGGTGCTTGCATCCAGGCCAATGAGCTAGATGCCACGTACGTTAGACTCAATTTGAGGTTGGTGACGATAGGGCGGATCGCTCGAGAGTTCTTGTCCGAGGCGCCGACCTGACACTGCCCTCTAGGCCGTCTTTCGAATTCTTGGACTAAATGCTCTGAAGCATTACTAATTATTAACCTGCATTAGTAAGCTTCAGCGTTTTCAAGACTAGCGTAGGGATATGTATATCATTCTTGTCTGCCTCTATACTCTCCTACCTGTATAGGTCTTTAATGACATCTTGTCTGTCTTTCTTAATATGTCTGCATTCATTATAGTATGTAACTTCTAGCAGGTAGACAACTAGCGCTTACTCTTACTTAGGAGCTCTAGATGTAGACATGAAGCCTTTTAACAATAATGCCTCTATTATAGATTACTACAAAAATGCAAGTCTACTAGTAGTGTAGAAGATCTCTAGGTTACGCATGTTAATAATCGCTTAAGCTATAGCCTTACTAGGCTAGAGGCTAGATGCTCTTAACGTTCTCTAGTTAAGGCGTAATTTGAAATATTTCTCTGAATTATTTATAGACTCTTGATTATATGCTACATGCTATTATGAAATACTATAGGCATAGTAATATAGAGTATACTAACATAAAATCAAGCGAAGGTAGCAATAATTAAGAAGAGCTACTAGTAAAAGTACAAGAATAGGGAAAAGCGCTATAGATGTAAACAGCTAGAAAGGGCAGTTAATTCTGCTACTTTACTCCTAGCGACATTCCTAGTATAGTGTAGTGTTTCTACAAAATAGTAATTACTAAATATGCTACTAATTACAAATTACTATTACTATTACTAATAAGATTAAAGATTGTTACTTTTTACTATTACTATTTACTAACTAGTAGATTAGTAATACTAATTAGTAGTGTTACAGAATGTTACGGAATATAATTGTAGTAGCAGAATCATGTAATATGACTTATAATTAGAGTAGCAGAGTCATATAATATAACATGTAATATAACTTATAATTAGAGTTATATGATATGACTCTGTTTTAGAAGTACCTGTAGGTACTAAGACAGAGAACAGGATTCTTAGTAATAGAGACTATCTCTGTTAGAGTATAGTCTTAAGCAGAGTAGAATAGAGACATACTCTATTAGACTAGGATGTCTCCTATATCTTTAGGAACACTAAGATACCCTTATAGCTTAAACGCATTTAACTTATGTTATTAACTTACTAACTAGAATTCAACCTTTATTCCTTTTAGATTACATTGTTCCTGTTTACTATTACCTCTCTAAAGAATAGTTACCTATGTGACTTAACTATCCCTCCTTAGGCTTAGTTAATTACAAGGATAATAACACTTTAAACGCCCTTAGGATAAGTGTAATACAGTTAATACTAGGGGGCTATTAGAGCTGCATAGGTTCTAATGCCTGCCCTTAGCATGTAGTGACCCTACTACATATAGTAAGGGGGTCCTTTGTACATATGTTAGCTTGTATGTCATCTAAGTAGGATTAATGCTTGACATAGGATACACTTACGTCACTAACCCTACAGTACCCCTACAGGGTTAGGCTCAGACATGCTTTCCCTAATTAAGGGGCATTAGGGGTTATAAGTACCTTTAGCGCTACCTCTATAATAAGCAGAAAGTAGCGCTATCTTGTACCTATTAAAAGGTCGGATTACTCTGTCATACTACAAGATATTTCTATATTATATAGTATATACATCTATATTAGTTCTGCTTTCTCCTTCCTGCTTTGTAGTCTAGCAGAGAATACTACAATATGTCTAGAGTACTACAAACTTAGAACTAACGTGTAGTAAGTACTATCCTAAGTGCCTATAATAGCGAAGCTAGCCTAAGTAACTAGCCTGTAGGAGTACCCCCTACAAGCGACACTACATTAAGTGACAGTTCTGCTAGAGGCTAATTACGTAGCAGATAAGGCAATAGATCCCCTATATAGGGACTATAGCTAACCCTAACTATTAACCTAGCCCTTGTAGCCATGATTGTTAATTAGGTCGCGAACTACCTTACAAACTAGAGCTAGAGCCGTATCCCTTCTAGTAGCGACAACGGCGAGGACGACAAAGACGTTGCTATAAGTAGTACTAATAAACTAGCGGACGAAGAAATCTAGCAAGATTTTATGCTAGGGACCTATAAAGACAATATACTAGTAGGTATAGACTCTCCGCATGTGCCTACAAATCTAGTACCTGAATTTAGGGCTATAGTAGGCTAACTAGGAGGTAGTCTTAACGCACGTAACCTAAAGCCGTTTAAGGGAGACACCTTAAAGGAGGCCCGAACTTTCTTGTAGGCATGTAAGGTAGTTTTTATGCTTAACCTACACGGATATTCTACAGAGAGTAAATAGGTTACCTTTAGTATAATATAGCCTAAAGAGGATAAGGAACCTCGTAACAATTAGCATGAGTAGTATGACCTTATATAGGTTAACAACAGAACGTATACATAGGTAGACTTTCGCTAGTTCTATGTTAACTAGGTCAAGGATCTAGGGAACTATGCCCTTACTATGTCTGTCAAGTATAAGAAGGCTAAGCAGGGGAAGAGACAAACAACCTCTAGCTTTGCTACCTACCTTACTACGCTCGAGAGACAGATGCTACCCTATACTAAGACGTAACGTATATAGTACCTACTTGTCAAACTTAATAACAATCTTCAGAACATAACATAATCATGACTTTTCATGAACTTCTGACAACTCGGCAAGACCTCATGTCCCTTACGACATGTATGGAGATTACCTTGAAGCGAAATAGAAAATTAGGCAGCAAGGACAATAAGCGTTTAAGCCCTAAGGACCTACTAAAGGGCCGCTATTACAAGCGCCCTAAGGGTCACGTCTAACGCGGTAGTTTATTCTAGAGGAGTAAGCCCTCTAAGCCTAAAGATAGTAGCAAGAAGCCTCTAAGCAGCTACTACATCTGTAGAGCGAGGGACTACTAGGCGGCTCGCTATCCTAAATGAAGTAATAGGAAGAAGGTAAGCAAGGTGTCTGAAACCTCCCTAGAGGGGAGGCAAAAGAAGGACAAGCCTAAGACAACCGAATAGCTACTACAGGTATCTAAGCTGTCTGTTACTAATAGTGTAGACTTGTGGCCTACCTAGCGCCTATCCGGTACGGTCTAAGTTAATAGCTCGCTTAAGCTAGTAGACTATATGTTAGATGACCTTGCAGAGGTTAATGTGATACCCTAGCGGGTAATTGTACGGCTTAGTTTAAAGCTGATCCTAGGAGCCCTGCTACCTACTATGAAGTCCTTTTAAGGCAAAGGCATAGCGGCTTAAGGCGCGTATAACATGCGCCTCTAACTCGCAGACTCCTTAGGAGAAGTACGCGAGACTAACGAAGGCTTCTACCCTAAAGACGTTCCTAATAAGGAGCTCCTACTCGGCCGCCCTTAGCGCTACAAGTAGGGAGTCGTTGTTAATAGAGCTACTAACAATTAGTTCTATGGCTCTATAGGCGAAGTTCTTATAGTAAGGATATGTGACGCATATAGCTTCTACAAGGACATAAAGAAGGTCTAATGTGTATATGTAGTCCGCATATAGAACGTTAAGGAAGATGTTACCCTTCTGCCTAAGTTAGAGGAATACGCCGATATTTTCGACGTAGAGGCTACGGCCTATACCTAGGCCCTAGACGCAGAGTATGCGATTAACCTTAAGGAGGGTTATAATCCTCTACATTAACCTCTGTATCCTATGTTAGAATCGTAGCTCGAAACACTTCGAGACTACCTCTACAAGGTGTAAAAGAACGCGTAGATCCGACGAAGCGACAGCAAGGCTAGAGCGTTAGTAATGTTCGTCCTAAAGAAGGACAACATACTCTGCCTATACGTTAACTATAGGGGCCTTAATGTAGTGACTTAGAAAAACTGCTACCCCCTACTACTTATTAGCGAGACGCTTGACTGCCTTAGTCGCGCTACTATCTTCTTGTCAATCGACTTGAAGGATGCCTACTACTAGATACTAATCCGAAAGGGCAACAAGTAGAAGACTATGTTCTAAACGTAGTATAGACACTTCAAGTATATAGTGATGCCGTTTAGCTTAACTAACGTACTAGTAACATTCTAAGCGTATATTAACTAGGCCCTGTCTAGCCTTGTTAATACCTGCTACATAGTATACTTAGACGATATACTAGTCTACTCTAACTTAAAGGAGGAGCATATTTAGCATCTAAAGATAGTACTTAAATAGCTCTATAAGTTCGCTCTGTATGCGAACCTAAAGAAGTGCTTATTCCTAACAGACAGGATTAAGTTTCTTAGATACATGGTTTCTACAGAAGGAGTCATCATAGATAACTAAAGGGTGTCTGTAATCGCGGAGTAGCTATAGCTAACTACCCTCTAAGAAGTGTAGGTGTTTCTAGGACTTACTAACTTCTACTACAGATTCATACGATCCTATTCGAAGATCGTAGCTCCTCTCACGGCTCTCGTAAAGGGCGCGATTCAAGGTAAAAAGCTAGGGATAGTGCCTTAGGAGGAGGCTTAGAGTAAGGCTTTCTCTAAACTTAAAGCAGCTTTTTAAACTACGCCTATACTTTAGTACTTTGACCTTACTACGAAGATCCGAAAAGAGACTAATACTTCAAAATTTGCAATAGCCGTAATTATATCGTAGCTCTAGTCGCACGAAGGTAGTACGCAATAGTACCTAATTACCTTCTAGTCGCGGAAGATGCAGGGCGCTAAGCTTAACTACGAGACTTATAACTAAGAGCTTTTAGCTATTGTTGACGGCTTTAAGGAGTACTAACACTACCTCGAAGGCGTAGCGTACCCTATTAAGGTGCTTACTAACTATAACAACCTTCGCAGCTTTATAGGTATAAAGCAGCTAAGTAGTTAGCAAGCTAGGTAGGCGACTTTCCTCGCTAGCTTTAACTTCGTTATCTAGCATTGTTCTAGAAAGACAAATCCGGCTAATAGTCCTTTGTAACGACTAGACTATAATACTAGGGAGCAGGGTAACTAATAGCTTCTTCCTACGCTATAAATGAAGCTTGTAGTTTAGGGTAGCGATCTGTCATTAGCTTCTCTTATAGGTTGACTACAGGTCTAATAGGGCCTCATAGCCTCTACTAGAGACAAACCCTCCTATCTAGCGGTTATGGCGACTATGTCTAGCTTGATCTATGTAGTAGTTAATTAGCTTATATGTAGTAAGCATGCGATATCTAAAGAACCCTTTAAAGAAGTCTCGAAACTTGTTTAGTAGTTACAAGAGCAAGAACTAGAGTTAATTAACGAGGGTGTAGCCCTCTAGGATACCGCAGGCAGTCTGAAGTACTAGACCAAGTCTAGCGACTTGTAGTACTTTGATAATAGGCTCTACGTACCTGCTAACTACGTACTCTGTTCATAGCTCCTCTGTATTCATCATGACAATAAACTTGCGGGTTATTTTGGCGTAGAGAAGGCAAACGTGCTTCTTAAACGCAAATACTAGTAGCCGACGCTAGAACAGGATGTCTCTGACTATGTCAAATCCTGCTAGACATGCTAGATTAGCAAATCTCGGCACTATTTCCCCTATAGCGATGCTTAGGCACTCCTACTACTAGAGAGACTATAGCAAGACTTGACTATAGATTTCATTACTAATTTGCCGCTAGTAATATAGAGAGGCGATGTAGTTAATACTGTCCTTATCTAATACTCGAAGATAAATGTCTTTATCCTATGTACAAAAAAGTGCATAAGTAGCAAGCTTATATGACTAATTTGCGACGAAGTCATATAGCGCTTTAGTGTCTCCCGAAGTATTCTATTAGATCGAGGTTCTGTCTTTACTAGTAAATACTAGCAAGAATTTGTGTTTAAGGCGCGTGTTAAGTACTACCTAAGTATAGCATTCTATCTACAGACTAATAGTTAGACTTAACGTATGAACTAGGCTCTTAAGTAGTACCGTTAGTGCTACTACGCTAAGAACCAGGATGCCTAGGCCGACATAATTCCTATAGCGGAATTTGTAGTTAATAATAGCGTGCATGCTACTATACGCATGTTGCTATTTTAGATTCTTTATAGCTTTAATCCGGAAATACACCTAGAACTGCCTTAGGACAAGTCTTCTAAGGAGAGGGTGCTAGCTGCCGCGGAATTAGCGTGGCGTATACGCGAGGTACATTCAGTGCTAATAGAACACTAGAAAAAGGCCTCAGAATCCCAGATTAAACATAATAACGCCTGTGCTAAACCGATGTAGTACGTAGTTAGTACGAAGGAATTACTGTTAACGAAGAATCTTAAGCTGAAACTTCTAAGTAAGAAGATGACGCTAAGGTTCGTCAGACCCTTCTAGATACGCGGCATAATAGGCTCGTAGGCATACTAGCTATCGTTACTATCGTCGTATTATGTACATAATGTCTTCTATGTATCTCTACTAAATCTATAGGTATAGCGCGAGGGCGAAGAGCCTGTAGACCTGATGCTAGTAGCAGAAGAGAACGAAGAGTAGGAAGTCGAGGGTATTAAGGACAGTATGTAGCGTAAAGGCGTAATGTACTATCTAGTGAAGTAGAAAGGATACCTACTTAAGTACACATAATTAGTTCTAGCTAAAGACTACAAGAACGCTCTAGAAGCTATTCGTGAATTCGAAGAGCAGAGGAGGCGTAAGCAGGGCTTAAGAAGGTCGATTCGTAGGAATATAAGAGTTTTAGAGTAGAGTTCTTAACATGTGTATGTAGCGCATAAAGCGCGAAGTAACAATAAGAAACAAACGCCCTACTTATACATCATTAATGCCTAAAGGTACACCTAGAATAAACCTAAGGAGAACAAGAGACATACTTAGATTAGCTTCGTAGCTAATGCTTAGCGACTACTAGTTAAGGGCTTCCTGACTAAACCTAAAGTAGGAGAGTCTTTCTTGTTATAGTCTGCTAAGGACTACCTACCTACACGGGGTCTACTAAATACCCTGAGGCAACTAGGAGTAACAGGAGTAGTAACGCTACAAAGAGAGGCTAGCATCTTCTTCTTTAGTAGGTTGCAAGGGAGCTTGTCTTTAGAGCCTATAGTAGCTAGAGAGCTAGCGACAGCCTTACCGCGCCTAGTTACGACAACTACCTCCTCCTCATCCTTAGCATTAGAAGGCAAATAGACTCGGGCGCGCTTGCGGCTGTTACGCTCGGCCCTTAAGATTATCTTGCACTTCTTGACATAAGTGTTAACTACATCATTAGACTTAGTGTCCCTCTTAGGCGTAACTAGTGCGGTAACACTATAGCGCGAAGGGATCACGTTAGGACCGAAGGTATCCTAGACGTTGTCATCCTCCTTATCCTCAAAGATCTAGCCTAGAGGCTTGTACCTTAGCATCTTAGCGGACTTAGTGCGGATCGCAAGCAGGGAAGGTTCGGCTTCCTTGTCGCTAACCTTAATTTTAGCCCTAGCCTTCTTCTTCTTCTTAGATAGTAGCGTTAAGGTAGCGTAGGCGGCGGCGCTACAATGTGTTAGCTATACGCACGCGACAGGATTCGAGTAAGTAACTTACGGCTTAGTCCTAAGGACCGGCTTAGAGGCAGGCTGCCTCTCGGTATAGCGCTAGGGCGTGGCCTTAGCGACAGGAACAGTGAATTGCTTGATAACCTTCTTACAGATTATCTAGGTCTCGAAGTCATTATTAATAGAGGCAAGGGCCCCGAGTTGCTAACACTAACGGCTAGTCGGATATTTCTTAACGCTAACGTTAGCCTAGTAGAGAAAGTTAGCATTTATACTTAGAGGGTACCCGTACTATATGCGTACTATAGCGAAGGTCTCGACCCTAATATTTAGTACCTTCAAGATCTTCTAGACTAAGTCTGCGATTAGACCTAGATAAACGTTTTTGCCTGTTAGTAGAGAGTCGAAGCGAACACTGCCGTAAGAACAGTTAGGAGTTATGGTAAAGCACGAGAGGGCGCTAAGCAGGTAGGCGAGTACCTTGTAGTACTTAGCCTGTAGCCTATTAATAGTCAGAGGACCTTTAGTAACCCCCTTGTTACGCGTGCTCTAGAAGTCATGGATGTTATAGCAGAGCTAGTTATACTCGCTATACACCTCTTTAGGGAGGTCTTGGCATTTTTGATGCTTGCTATTATAGTTGACATAATTGTAGTAGACACTACCCTCATTAAATCTGCTGACGTAGATCTTAGCAACGCTTTAGTTAGTCTAAGCTACACATACCTCGCAGGTAGGGGACAACTTACTAACACGCAGAGGAGAGATGTGTGCAGCTTAGCTACTAAGGTTGTTAAGGCATTATCGACATAAGCGACGATCGCGGGCAGAGCAAGTAGTGTTAAATTTAGTCTGTAGCATATAAGCTATTATTACTAAGGTAAGTTAATTAATCTTGATTAATTGATTAAAGAAGAAGAAGCTCTAGTTTAGACCTACAGACATGGCAAGGCGCAGGCTAAGCGAAATAAAAGCGGAGGTTAGTGTTAGTGTTTTAGAACAGGAGGTTTAGGGAAGCGACGAGGTTTTTATACCCGCTAGCTAGCCCCTCTGTTACCTACCGCAACTGTTAAGCTAGTAACTTAAACTACATGCGTAGAGTACCTACCTTTAGTTAACTTACAAGGGGACTAAATAATGCAAGAACAGATAACACAGCTGTCACGCATGTGCGCTAACTGTACTCATGCTAGTCTACTAGCATGAAAATGTGACGAGACCCGCGCTAGGAGTACGCTCCTGCTATTTTAAGCGGTACGCGTAGAGCGTCCGCGTACATTCCTACTACCCCTAAGGTTCTGCGACATATTCTTCATAGTCATGACTAAATAGGGACAGCTAAGCTACTTAGCGAGGCTAGCGCGTATACTTGCCCTACAATTTCAAAGATTAACTAAAGTATGTACTTGTAGTTTCCTGATATCTTGATCTGCATGTAAAGCAAAGGTGTCGCGAAACTGCCTGACATGTGACAGATTAAAACCCGCCTAAGTTAGCAACCTCCGCCCTGTACTTACTACGAAGGAGTTAAGGTATACGTATAACACATGTTACGTAGGCTATATACCTATTTACTCTTGTATAGTATAAGCGTGCTATATTACGTACCCTATATATTCCGCGCGTATTACTTAGTAAGGCTAGGGACATCCTCATAAGAGGAGGGGTAGTAATACAGTTAATACTAGGGGGCTATTAGAGCCGCATAGGTTCTGATGCCTGCCCTTAGCATGTAGTTACCCTACTACACATAGTAAGGGGGTCCTTCGTACATACGTTAGCTTGTATGTTATCTAAGTAGGATTAATGCTTGACGTAGGATGCCCCTATGTCGCTAACCCTACGGTACCCCTGCAGGGTTAGGCTTAGACATGCTTTCCCTAATTAAGGGGCGTTAGGGGTTATAAGCACCTTTAGCGCTACCTCTGTAATAAGCAGAAAGTAGTACTATCTTGTACCTATTAAAAGGTCGGATTACTCTGTTACACTACGAGATATTTCTATATCATATAGCATATACATCTATATTAAAGTGCTACATAGCAAACTAGAAGGGGAACTCCCGCCCTAAGCAATGTAGGAAACTCTTGCTAACAATCTAGTACCTCTTAGTTAGCTATTAACGCACTTGCTAACCATGCTAAGGAAGACTCCCTTAAGATTAGCAAGCTAGACTACTACTATAGTAACTAAGACAAGTTTAACATCTAGCTTACCTAAATAGACATGTACTTTAAACTTGACAAAATAGGTAATGTATAGAAACCTCTCTTTATAACAACCTTTATGTAAGGAAGAGCTTAGCACTAGATCAAACCCTTTCTTAGGAACTACTTAGACAACAAGGAAGATTTGAGTAGAATCTTTCGATCCTAGAACTATTTAAAGAATGCGATGAAGACAGTTTAGAGAGTCTCAAATGAAATGTTAGCTATAGTTTAAGTTATTTAGCACATTACCTAGAAGATGTTAGCAGCTAAGTATACGGCCAAATTCTAGGAGTACGTTTTTAATTAAGGTCTTACATATAGGCAATAGATTTACGCATAGGAAGTAGCTACAGAATGAATATATTATGTCAGGTATTAAATATATAACGAACGTAATAGATAGAAGAGAAGAGGTAAAAATTCTTCTCTTCCTAGCTAGGGTCATATATCCCTTAACCTCTAACCTAAGTCAGAGAGGTTAGAGTTAGGGTCCTGCCTGACTCTAACTCCTACTAATTCAGTGCGGCTAGTATGTGACTACCTATCACATTTCAACACTCCTACTTAGACACATACTAGTGTATCTAGCGGCTTTTAGCTATTATTAACAGCTTTAAGGAGTTCTAACACTACCTTAAAGGCATAGCGTACCCTATAGAGGTACTTACGAACTATAATAATCTCCATAGCTTTATAGGCGTGAAGTAGCTAAATAGTTAGTAAGCAAGGTAGGCGACATTCCTTACTAGCTTTAACTTTGTTATCTAGTATTACTCAGGTAAGACAAACCTAGCTAATAGATCTTTGCGACAACTAGACTATAATACTAGGGAGTAGGGCAACTAATAGCTACGCCCTACGCTACAGACTAAGCTTGTAGTTTAGGGAGGCAACCTGCTACTAGCTCCCCTAGTAGGCTAGCTGTAGGCCTAACAGGGCCTACTAGCTCTTTCTAGCGACAAACCCTTATACCTAGCAATTATAGCAAACATGTCTAGCTCTAGCCATGTAGTAGTTAATTAGCTTACCTATAGTAAGCAGGTAATAGCTAAAGAACACTTTTACAGAAGTCTTAAGACTTATTTAGCGGTTACAAGAGTAAGAACTAGAGTTAATTAATTAGGGTGTAGCCCTCTAGGATACTATAGGTAGTCTAAAGTACTAGATTAAGTCAGGCGACTTGTAGTACTTTAATAATAGGCTCTACGCGCCTACTAACTATATACTCTGTTTGTAGCTCCTACGCATTTATCATAATAATGAACTTGTAGGCTACTTTAGCGCAGAGAAGACAAAGGTGCTTCTTAAGCACAAATATTAGTAGCTAATACTAGAACAGGATGTTCTTAACTATGTTAAGACCTACTAGACATGTTAGATTAGTAAATCTTGGCGCTATTACCCCTATAGTAATACGTAGGCGCTCCTACTACTAGAGAGACCTAGGTTAATTAGATAGACATATACTTCATGTTTAACTAGGTTTAGGACAACTTAAAGCTAGTCTTCGTAATAATGTTTATGTAAGGTAGGGCTTATTAAACCATTTCTTAGGACCTATCTAGATAGTAACAGAACTAATAACTCAAATAGAGTTTCTGCAAGCTATGAACATCTTAAGCATGTGATGAAGAAGGTCTTTAGATCTTTAAACGAGGTTGCTACTATAGTTAGAGTCATCTAACACTTAACTTAGAAGGGGTTATATACTAGCTATGCTACTAAGTTTTAGGAATACGCCTAGCTTGCTTATTAGGACAACGAAGCTCTTATGACAATATACTAATAAGGTCTTAAAAGTAACGTTAAGGATAAGCTTATACGCAATAGCAGAAAGGTAGATAATATAGGAACATTAGTTAGGATTACAATTAACCTCGACGATAAGCTCTACAAACGAGCCTTATAATAACGCTACGACTCTAAGACTTCTAGAAAAGCAGGTTTTGCTCCTAGTTACGATAGTCGACAAACCTATAGTACCTACGATAAGCTAAAGGGGAACAACTACTATAGCGCGCAACTAATAGAGCTAGACACTATCTAGAAGGGTTAAGCATTTAAAGGAAAGAAGGGCAAGAATCCGCCTAAGAAAGCAGGAAGATTAACTTACTATGCCTGTAGTAAGGAAGGCTACATAGCAAGGGACTATTACAGCAAGAAAATTGTGCGACGCAAGTAGTTTAACATGATGCAACAAAAGGACTTAGGCAGAGAAGGCTACAAAAAGATTAGTATACTAGGCTCTATTAACAAAGCGCTAAGGACCTACGTAGAGGTAGTTACTAGAAAAACCCCCTGCATGAGTAATAGACTATAATGTAGAGCCCTTAATTAGGAACTCTGCAAGGATCCATAGTACAATATCTACGAAGAAGACAAGGAACTCTCTAACTACGAAAATGAAGTTAAGTTAGAATTTGCTAAGTTAGGGATATTACCTAAGGAATGCTTGCTAATTCTACTAGAACTACATAGTACATATAGAGCTTCACTAAAGCGCGAACTCTATATAATAGCAAGAAGGACTAGGCATGCATAACTAAGCCTTACACAAGAAGACGCAAGCCTTAAAGAAAAAATTAATAAGTCTTACTTTAATAATAACAAAGAGAACTAAGATCCGAGAACTTC
Organism: Teratosphaeria epicoccoides; assembly: GCA_021401465.1. Taxonomy (NCBI): domain Eukaryota; kingdom Fungi; phylum Ascomycota; class Dothideomycetes; order Mycosphaerellales; family Teratosphaeriaceae; genus Teratosphaeria; species Teratosphaeria epicoccoides. The sequence goes on from JADDMT010000043.1 coordinate 197,229, forward strand.
ATTTCTTTAAGAGGAGGACCCTAAAACAATTCAGGAAGTTCTAGAGTCTCCTCTATAGGAGGAGGATTAGCAAGACGAATCTAAGGAAGAAAGTCCTAGCAAATCAGAAGAATCTAATAAAACAATTAAGGAAGGAAGCGACAACGAAATCCTTACATTTACGGTAGATACGCTAGCACTAATACGCGCATTTTTACTATACATTGTAAGACAACACGAGGAGATATTCCTAAGGATGAGCAACAAGTAATAAAAGGTAAACCTAGTATAGCTCGACTACGCATAGATGATGCTACGAGCTAAATTCTAGAACTATCTATAGCTAGAAATAGACTACGCTTACTACAACTTTGTCATAAAACAAATACCTATAGGAGGCATAACTACCCTATATAGATACCTCTTGTTAGATTGCGTAGTAACTAGGGATATACAGGATGAAGTTAGGAAGTTAAGCTAATAAAACTAGATGATAATCGCCGCATAAGGACAATATGTATAAAACAAAACCCTTAAAGAAAAACACTATGCGCGCGAGGCACTACGGACAGAACAACAGATCCTAGGATAGTTAGAATAACGTCGAACAAATAACTAGTTAGGAAATAGATTAACTCTCTAGGTTAGAGCGTTCTAAGAGAATTCCTTAACACAGAAAGCGCTTAAGCATTAACAGTAGTCTTCTGCAATAAAATAATTGTTAATAGGCACCTAACAAGTACATTAATAGATTTTAGAGTAAGCAGGAATTTTACCTCCGAATTATTTGTTAAGAGCTAAGGGATTACAACCTGAAGCAGAAAGGAAGGAGTATATGAACTCATAGTAGTAGATAGGTTACTACTACCTAGCGTAGAACGAGAGACAATATCGTTACTACTAGCTATCTAATAGCACTACAAGGAAATTGTCTTAGATGTTACTAACATAGCTAGTCATAACGTTATACTAGGCATGCCTTAGTTAAGAAAGCATAACCTAGTTATAGACTAGAAAAGAGGAGTACTCAAATTTAAGGAATGCAATTACATGATTAGCATTTAACCTATATAGTAGTAGCGTTTGTAGGCAGATTAGATTAACAAACATAGGAAGACTTATAAGACATTTACATTAACAGGAATCACGGAAAACCATATTTAACCTAGATCGACACTACTGTTAGGTTAGGAGGGTCACAAAAATGATCACAGGAAGGATAGAAGTCATGCACTATTAAAGAATGAAACTAGAATCTTAGACCTAGACATTCCTAAGGAGTATAGTAAGTAGAAGCGACTCTTTAAAGAGGAAAGAGGTAAAGCGGCTTTACCTAAACATTAACTATAGGATCACAAGATACACTTATAGCCTAGGAAAGAGCCTCTATAGGGACCCCTATACGCAATGTCTAAGAAAGTGCTTAAAACCCTAGACGAATAGCTAAAGACAAAACTAGAGAAAGGCTAGATACAGAAGTCGACATCCTCTATAGCCTTACTAGTAATGTTTGTTCTAAAAGTAAACAGGAAACTACAACTAGTAGTAGATTTCAGACAGCTTAACGACATCATAATCAAGAATTAGTATCTATTACTAAACATCGAAGAAATGTAAGACCGATGTTACAGAATGTTCTAGGGCTAAGCTTTAGCTAGCTAGAACATGCATAGTAAGTAGGGACAGCGCGTAACAAACAGGGATAGCGCTATAAGAAGCAGGGTAGCGCTACAGAGTACTCTGCTACTCTATAGTACTCTGTTAAACAAAGTAACAGAGCAGGATAGAGTACCTCGTATAAGCCGCTACAGAGTGCTCTGCTACTCTGTAGCGCTCTGTCGAACAGAGTAACAGAGTAGGACAGAGCAGGACAGAACACTATGATGTCTCCTATGTATTTAGGAACACTAAGATGCCCTTATAGCTTTAATGCGTTTAACTCATGTTACCTACTTACTAATTAGAATTACCTTTGTACTAATCTTTATTGTCTTAGCTCCTACTTATGTTAGCCTCTCTAAAGAAGCCTCGGCTTACACGTAATAGGATGTCACCTAACTACCTGTCGCGAGTAACTGTAACACTTTAAACGCCCTTAGGATAAGTGCCTTATTATAGGTTAGAAAGGGAACTCCTACCCCTAGCGAGACAAGTAGTACTCGACGTACTGCTAGTACTAGCAACAGACTAGGAACCTATGCTAGAAACGACTCTCTTAAGATTAGAAAGCTAGACTTCTATTATAGCGACTAGGACAAATTCGACACCTAGGTTAATTAGATAGACATGTTTTTATGTTTAACTAGGTTTAGGATAACTTGATAACAGTCTTCATAACGACATTCATGCGAGAAAGAGCTTAGCATTAGGTTAAACTATTTCTTAGGACCTATCTAGACAGTAACGGAACTAACAACTTAAACAGAGTTTTTGCAAGCTACAAACATCTTAAGCATGTAATGAAGAAAGTCTTTAGATCTTCAAACGAGGTTACTACTATAGTTAGGGTCATCTAACACTTGACTTAGAAGGGGTTATATACTAACTATGCTGCTAAGTTTTAGGAATACGCCTAGCTTACTAAGTAGGACAATAAAGCTCTTATGACAATGTACTAACAAGGTCTTAAAGATAACATCAAGGATAAGCTTATACGTAATAGCAGAAGGGTAGATAACATAGGAACATTAGTTAAGGTTATAATCGATCTTGACAATAAGCTCTACAAAGTAGCCTTAAAATAACCCTATAATTCTAAGACTTCTAGAAAAGCAGGATTTGCGCCTAGATACAATAATCGACAAAACTATAGTACCTACAATAAGCTAGGGGGAAACAATTACTATAGCGCGTAACTAATAGAACTAGATGCTATCTAGAAGGGTCGAGTAGTAGAAGGAAAAGGAAAACAGGGAAAGGATTTATCCTAAGGAGCCTGTAGCAGAGAAGGCTACATGGCAAAGGACTGTCGCGACAAGAATAAGGTACGACATAGACAGTTTAATATGATGTAACAGAAGGACTTAGGCAGAGAAGGCTACAAGAAGAGTAGCGAGCTAGGCTGTACTAAGAAAGCGCTAAGGACCTACGCAGAGGTAGTTACTAGAAGAACTCCCTACATGACAAGTAATAGATCATAGTGTAGAGCCCTTAATTAGGAACTCTGCAAGGATCTATAGTGTAATATCTATAAAGAAGATAAGGAACTCTGTGACCATAAAAACAAAGTCAAATTAGAATTCGCCAAGTTAGGCATATTACCTAAGGAACGCTTGCTAATTCTACTAGAACTACACGGCACATGTAGAGCTCTACTAAAACGCGAGTTATGTATGATAGCAAGAAGGACAGGGGACGTATAACTAAGCCTTGCACAAGAAGACGCAAGCCTTGAAGAAATTAACAAGTCTTGCTTTAATATTAACGAAGAGAACTAAGATCCGAGAACTTCATTCCCTTAAGAGGAGGAGTCTGAAAAAATTCAGGAAGTTCCGGGGTCCCCTAAGCATAGCAAGAGGAGGATTAGCAAGACAAGTCTAAGGAAGAAAGTCTAAATGAATTAGAAGAATCTAATAAAGAAATCGAGGAAGAAAGCGACAATGAAATCCTTACGTTTACGATAGATACGCTAGCACTAATGCGCGCATTCTTACTATACATCATAAGACAACACAAGGAAATATTCCTAAGGATAAACAACAAACAACAAAAAGTAAACCTAGTATAGCTTGACTACGCATAGATGATACTACGAGCTAAATTCTAGAATTATCTATAGTTAGAGATAGACTACACCTACTACAAATTTATCATGGATTAAATACCTATAGGAAGCATAACTACCCTATATAGATACCTTTTACTAGACAACTGTAGCATAGTAACCCGGGATATACAGGATGAAGTTAGAAAGTTAAACTAATAATACTAGATGATAATTGCTACAAAAGGACAATACGCATGCAACGAAACCCTCGAGGAAAGACACTACGCGTAAGAGGGGCTACTAACGAAACAACAGATCCTAGGATAGTTCGAGTAACGTCAGGCTAACAACTAGTTAGGAAACAGATTAACTCTCTAGATCGGAGCGTTCTAAGAGAGTTCCTTAACACAGAAAGCGCTTAAGCATTAATAACAGTAGTCTTCTACACTAAAATAATTGTTAACAGGCACCTAACGAGTACGTTAATAGATTCTAGAGCAAGCAGGAATTTCGCCTCTAAATCATTTGTTAAGAGCTAAGGGATTACAAACTAGGGTTCTAATGAATTTGACAAAGACTAGGAGGACAAGTCACTATCAAGAAGGCTAAGGGCAACTCTAGTCAGCCGTTTAGCACATTTTGCTACAATCTAACAGGGTACTAAGCAGCTGACTAGAGTTGCACTTAGCCTTCTTAGATAGTAGCTTGTCCTCCTAGTCTTCGTCAGATTCATCAGAATTGAGGCCGGGCTAGAGGATCTGCTACATGAATCTAACAGAGACTAGGAGGACAAGTTACTATCTAAGAAGGCTAAGGGTAACTCCGGTCAGCTATTTAGCACATTTTGCCACGATCTGACAGGGTGCTAAGCGGCTAACTAGAGTTACACTTAGCCTTCTTAGATAGTAACTTGTCCTCCTAGTCTTCATGAGATTCATTAATGCTATGCGCTCTATTAGTTAAGGCTAGAGCTAGCGATAGACCGCATAAACTATCTACCCTAGCCGCGTTCGAAAGTGCTAGCGGTATACCTATAGTACCTTACTCTACCTACTGTCACTAGATCCGCGAGATAGGGTAATAGCACACTCGACCTAGCCATGACTAAAGGTGCTAGTAGTATACCCGTAGTATCTCCTTCTATCTGCCGCTAGTATCTCCGCGAGATAGGGTAACAGTACACTTAACCTAGCTACAATCAAAAGTGCTAGTAGTATACCCGTGGCACTTTAAGGCGTCTCTTGTAATTTACTGCTAGTAGTTTTATCATAACGTCCGTAGGTCTAGGGCTAGCATTTAACCTGCTAGTAGTATGCTTCTAGTACCCTCGACTACTTCTTGTGTACATCTAGCATCCTGACCCTCGCTCTTATTCTTCTAGTTAGTCGAACTATTAGCGCTAGTTGCAGAAGTATTGCTTACGCTAGGGCTTGTAGCATGCTACCTTTATCGAGCTTACTAGTATAGCATTTGTTGTGTATGTCACGATTGTTTACGTTTGTTTCTCCTTGATTAGTCCTAAGTAGAGCTACTAGCGACGCCACGCTTGAGCGATAGCGGCCCTTCCTTGCTAGTAGCCGCAATATCGCGCTCCTTAGCTATATTCAGGCAATGTAGCTTATGTTTAGTTGCTACCCTAGACTCTTGTTCCTCCTAGTCCGTATTGTATATGAAGTTATAGGTCTTAAAGTTAGCAGTGTTGTTAATGTACATGTCATATTAGCTAGAGGTATCATATTCGTCTGTTAGCATAACATGAATACTATAGTAGACGCTAGTAAGCCCGTAGATGTAGCGACCTTACAGAGTACCTTCCTATAGGCTAGAACGCACTACTATGATTACTGTCATGCTATGAACATCGTCTACTCTTCTAGCTAGATCCTTCGGCTAGAATAGGTCTACAAACACACCTATGTAAGTCAGACGTTTATTATGTGCTAGTATTATGTAGTTATAGCTATCTACTATGACGCGCAATTTCTTGTCTTAGAAGGTTACGACATATAACAGGTAAGTAGGCAGCTAGCCCTTAAAGGCAACTACTAGGTTGATTTGTCTATTAACGCTAGTAGTCTCGTCTATAACTAGCGGTACTTCGTACTCCTAGACCTTGAGCTAGTCATTACAGCGATTGTCCTAGATTCCTTGCTAGTTTAGTGTACATCTAACGACATCCGGCTTAGTTGCAGATAGATCGTTAGGATCCTTATAATGCATCTTCTAGCACTATACACTAGCATAGAAAGATACCTCTAAATTGTCGACCTAATCTAGTTTTCTCTCGATCCTGTCAGGATTAAGACGTATTATATTTGACGTCGATGTTGTATTAGATGACGCCTAGTACTCTCTAACAAACACTATAGTAGCATGACGGAAGTAAGGCCCTACCTCTAGCCCTATGTGTGCTACTACATTACTAATTGTCCTCTATATGTCTCTACCTAGTAACGATTAGCTAGATCTTAGCCTTCGCTAGCTAAGGAAGGCTTTAACATCCTTCTACTCTATTAGTTAAGGCACTTCGCGCTCCTAAGCCTCTCAACGTTTAGGCTTAGTCTGCTGCTAGAACGTTAGGCTAGTATCAAAGAATGTAAGCATAGTAATCTTTCGCTAGAAGTGCTCTATAATTTAGTCCTCCTATCCGTTCTTCTTGTTAGTTAATTTAAATAGCTTCTTGACGTATTTAACATACCTGTGTTCAAAGTAGCTAGTGTTAAGGTCTAGCGCGTTGCCAAAGAGCTGTATTATGTCTATGTAGTATGTAAGGGCATAAAACTTAGGAAAATTAAAGTGCCCTTGTAGTTTACATACATTGTCTACTACCTTAGGCACCTCTACTCGCTCTGTCTACGCTTTCTTCTTTCTTAGCTCTCCTTTGCTTATACGGTACTCCCTAAACTCTTCTTTATACTAGTTGCATTAGAATAGGGCGAGGATTATAAACTAAAGTGTTTCGCTATCATGTAAAGGATATTACGCTAACTAAGAGAAGTCTACTATTACCCATAAGAACCGGATAGCGCTATGTGCCTTAGCTTCTTCTAATAGTAGCATAAAGACTAGGAGCAACTATTATAGCATACTCTTCTGTTCCTAGCCTATCTATTAGCTTACTATAGACATCTAGCTAAATACCTAGAGGTTCCTAAATGTAGGCACTGCCGCAAAACGACAGTCAATAATAACATCTAGTTAATGATCTACGACAGTCTTGCCTTTATTACTCTTTCTTGCTACTTTATGCTAACTCTCGGCTTATAGGAGTACTGCTCTAGCTTACTTTAAAGACAGAGGTAGTTAACTCTTAAGCAAATCTTGCGTCTAATCTATGACGTACATTAATATGCCCTTGAAGAGTTAGTAGAGTATGTCTACTATTAGCGTCTTGTAGATATTTAGGCTAGGGTACCTAAATGCGAAGTTTAGTAGGTCATGCATGTAGCTACCCTTGTCCTTCTTTGCTACTCGCTAGAGCATGATTTGTATTTACGTGTCCTTATGTGTCTGCTATAGAGTAACTACTTCAAGGTCTTCGTGTTTTTCTAGATCGATTATACATATCGTGTAGTAGCGGTTGTTCTTTACGCCTGTAATCATTACCTGTTCTTAGTAGTCGCTCGCGTATACCGCAATATTTAGGAAATATTACTATGTCTTGCTATCTGCACATAAGACGTCAAGGCTCTCGCCTGTAGCGAGCTTAGTAATAAGGTCGAACATTGTCTTCATGTAGCGATAGTATAGCTTGTCCCTAATGCTTCCTTTTCTGCCTTTAACTACTAGTAGCATCGCTAGGAGCACGCTACCTAGTCGATAGTTAGAGTTACGAACCGATCTAGGTAGGTTGCTAATCGTCAAGTATACTAGCTATGCGATTAGGTTACCTTAATGATTAGTAACCTATGTCTTGTTACTAGCAAGGATTAGTAGCATGATTGTCGCTCTGTCTATTCTAAGCTCTTTCTGTTTGTCCTACTACTAGTCTGTAGAGGCCATGTCCTAATAGATCTGCCTAGGCGGGTCGTCTAGAGTCTCAAGGTAATAAGGCACGTACATAAGATCATTCCTGAAACCCTTGTGCCCTATGAGAAAGCGCATAACGTCTTCGACTTTCTAGTGCCTTAGAGGCACTGTCTTAATACTAGAGGTTAACTATAGAGATTCTAATTCGATGTTTGTAATACTCTACTTTGTAATAAATAGTAGTTAGTAGGTACTTACTTCTTAGATCTTGTCCTTAAGCTCTACGCCTAACTAAAAGCTAAGTAGTTCGTAGATCTTCTGCAGCCAGGGATTCTTGAATAACCGATCGATAGTGATACTCGAAATGCCTTCGTGTAAGAGCTAGTATGCGAATGCTATATCTGCATTACTTTAGAAGAAGGCACAGCCCTATTCGTTAAGTTCCTTATCTGTCTGTCCGTTAGACCTAGTCAAGGTTATTACTAACTTAGTAGGATTGCGGCCTAAGCGGTCATCCTTACCGCTAAGGCGGAATCAGCCGTATAAGAGGCCTTAGTCATTATCTCGCGACATGTAATAAGATAGTAGCAAACCTAAGAGTAACAGGGTAAAGACATAGTAGCTAAGCATCCGTTAAGGCTATTATAATAGCCGACCTACTAATCATAGGAGTAATAGCAGCAGTCAAAACTACCGTAATAGCGAGTCTCGTAGCCGCTAGGGTAATAGTAGTAGTTAAAGTTAGTCTAGGAGCTAGTCAAGTAGCCGTCGAGGCCATAATAGCAGCTAGACTACAAACTCTGACTAAGGATACGACTACTCTAGTAGCGAAGATATACGTAGTAGCCCTCCTGTGTATAAAGACAATTTAATCGAGCCTTTGCTCGTTAAAGTCCGAGAACTCTCGTAGATAGACGCTTTACAAGAGCAGAAGGGCATTTCTATGCTATACCCTATAGCTCCTACTTACTAGCTAAGTTGTAAGCATATTGCAATGGACTAGTAGCTCGTAGCGCGTAATATGCTAGGGATGAAAGGTCGAGTTAGCTCGAGGCTAGATGACGTAGATTTAGATACTATAAGTACCTGCGTAGGTCCTATGAGGAGGTGCTAATGTTAGGGGTGTAGAGAAGGCAGAGGTTACGTTAGTGTCGTAACAACTACACGAAAAGGGTTAGAGAAGCTATACTTGCATAGTCTAGCAAGGTAGACAATAAGTAGGTTTAAAGGACTAGGCCGCGGACATGTTAATAGAAAGCAGATTCGAATGCAAGAACGAAGAAGAGGTAAGGAGAGAAGGCTTAGATGTTGTTAAAAGCACTAACATGTCACAAGACCAGAGGTTTCTAAGCCCGCTCGTGATCTTTTGTATGAAGAAGGCATTCTTCTAGTCTAATTAGAAACTAGCATAGAATCCTTTAGAGTCACGTAAAGTAAACGCTTTCATGTTAAATAGCGTGTATGCTACTATTAAATACCTACTAGCCTAGATCAGAAATGGCCCTTCGGAGTTCAAGACGAAGGCTAGCAAGACTAGATAGGTTCTAGTTAGCAGTGTCGATATCGATGATATCTTCGAGGGGAAGAAGAAGTATTAGGAAGAGCTCGATGCTAACAGACAGGAGGTCATCATAGCGACTATTACAGCACGTATATTAGGTAGGGAGGACGAAGGCAAGACAGTACTACTAGTGTAGGCAGCGCTAGCTATCAAGAAGGATCGCGGCATGACAGGCTTAGAGAAGGGATACGAGGACTTACAGAGGCGAAAGGCGCTACGCGAGAATAGTACGTAGGAGACATTGTCAAGAGGGCCTGTGCTAACTTCTGCTAGGTCGTACGCAATTGTTAGGTTAGCGTAGTATCCGCCTAACACAAGGATCAAGCTAGGCCTTAATGTCATTAATAGTAGGCGTTTACAAGCATGTAGCGGATGTTTAAGCGGATACTAACAGAGGGAGCGAGCGCCATAACGGCAAAAGGGCAAATGTTAGTAACTATGGCAGTAAGGCAAGCGATTATAACAGTGACGACTAGCTAATGTAGGGACTAGAGGAGCTATTGTCGCGAGACATACTACATGACAGTGTCGTGACAACAAGGTTAGTTTCTCGTCTAACATTATGGCTATGATTACTAACATGTACTTGTCTAGTACAAAAGCCACTATAGTTAATAAGCCCCGACCTAGACACACGCACGATGAAAGGTTAGTAGCCTTAGCGCGTCGTGAGGGCCAGCTATTACTAACGAGGCGGAAGTAGCGAGAGGCCTAAGCTACGGAGTAGGCGGTTAATCGTGACTAGTGTAGACAAGTAGTATAGGCGAGAGGACTTATGTATCGACTAAACTATGCTAATAACGGATAAATACTAGCGCGGCTCTAGCGAGAGGCGAAACGTAAAGACTTACTAGAGCGGGCATATAGTAAGTACGATTATTGACTCTACGTAGCGGCGTAGTTAATAATAATAGCTATAGGACACAAAGCTCGACTATAAAGGACAAAGACTAAGGCGATAGTAGGAGCCAAGCTTTGCTAGAGGCAGAGGCAAAAAATGCCAGGTAAGTATGCTAGTAGTATACTAGCGTTATGCTACTAACATACTACTAGTACTTCGATATTAATAGGAGGTACTAGCAGTAGTTTAGTAGCTACAGGGTATACATTAGCTAACGATTATAATATAGCATAGCATGCGCTCTACTCGATTAGTATGATCTTATAAGCAACTAGTCGAACGTTGTAGAGAAGGTAGAGGATACGCAGAGCAACTCTAAGTTAAGGGATAGTTAGTTGTAGTAGCATACTACATTTACGGACTTAACCTTGTTAGAGTAGATTAAGGGCTATAGCGACAAGGTCTTTAATGATGCGACCTTTAAGAAGCTACAGGGGGGGCGAAATAGTAGCGCTTTAGGAGAGTCGGTAGTAGTAAAGGTAAGCTAGTAGAACAGAATAGAGGATAAGGGCAAGTAGAAGAGTTATGTGTAAGGGCTAATACAGGATGTGTAGATAGTATGTAGTAGCTATGCATTTGTTACTAGCTATACTAATTAAGGTCTTCGGGCATGAGGCGCAAGTCAGATATAGTAGCTTGCTTGAATTCAAGAGGCGTCGTAAGAGCTACGTTTAAGCTGTATATGTGTTTAGTGTTAGCAAATCTGCTTAATTTGCGTTATATGTCAGATTTAGTGTTAATAGTAAAAGAGCATAGTGCGACAATAAGTAATGTGTAGTATTAACTAAAATCATGACTTTAACGTCTATTACGTGCAAATTGTTTTGATTTAAGTAGCTCAGCTTGTGTACCTAAGCTACTTGCCGCTAGTATACTACTAGTAGTAAGTTACTTACTACTAGCACTCTTGCACTCTAAGCTACTTGCGTCCGCAACACGAGTAGCTTAGGAGGGGACGAGTTTCTCAGGGGTACATACAAGTAGGCTAAGTCAGACGAGTAGGTAAGTAAGCTAAGTAACACAAGTTACTTAGTCTACTTAGGGCCTTTTTTTTTCGAGACGTAAGGAATTGCAAAAGGCAATTATCGAATCTTAAAAGAGGATCATAGGAAAATATAACGCTACACAAAAAATGGCACCTTAGCTAAAGAAGGGGGATAAGGTCTACCTCCTAACAAAGAACCTAAGAACCTAGAGATTAACTAAGAAACTAGACCACGTTAAAGTCAGGCCATTTTTGATTAATAAGCCTAAAGGACTAGTTAATTACTAACTTAAACTACTAGACGACGCGAAAATCTACCTAGTATTCTATTTTTTTCAATGTTAGAACCTATAGACGCTAAAACGCTATGTTAAGAGACATTTCACTTCTAACCTAAGGAGGAAAACAAGTTTGAAGTTAAAAGAATCCTAGACTATAAGGGTTAGCGATACCTCATCAAATGGAAAGGATATAATGATACTAAGAAAACCTAGGAACTAAAAAGGAGCCTCAAGAACTGCTACTAGCTCTTAGTGAAGTTTCATTAGGCGCAGAAGGAACGCAAAGAGAAGGCGGACCCTTTACCTAGAAGTCTGAAGAAAGGTCGTATCCTTAGTCTATTATAAGACCCTAAGTAGAAGGTAACAAGTAGAAATCTGAAGAACCTAGCTCTAAAAGCGATAACTCCTTACGCTTAAGTTCTGCTAGATTTGCCTCCTTTACTAAAATGGCCTTATTAGTACGCTAATCGATAAGATCTATTTGCTTTTATAACCGCTCTTCATAAGTGTATGCGGTATTAAGAGCCTCCTAAGCCTACTCCTAAGCCTCTCTTGCCTCCTTGATTTAGCACTATAGTCTCTTCTTCTCCCTAATCAAGCGGTCGAATTCTAAGTAAGTAACCTTAATATCGTAGCAGACATTACGACAGTTACACTTGCTACACTTACTAGACTAGACATAGACCTTACACACGCGGTTATACACGCGACAGTTAGAACAAGGCTAGACTATAATCTCTCTAAAGTTGTTAATAAATTCTGCAAGCTTTAGTCGGTAATAGGTACTAGAAGATTAAGAAGACCTAGGAGGTATAGGCATAGCGAGAAAGGAAGAAGTCCTAGTAACGTTAGCAGGAGGAAGTAGCAACTTTATAACCTAGACTTAGGACAAGCTAGGCTAGAAGGGGGATAGTATTACGGAATGTTCTAGGGCTAAGCTTTAGCTAGTCAGAACATGCATAACGAGTAGGGACAGCATACAACAAGCAGGGACAGCGCTATAACAAGCGGGGATAGCGCTATAGAATAATCTACTACTCTATAGTACTCTGTTAAACAGAGTAACAGAGCAGGACAGAGTACTAGGCGTAGCTGCTACAGAATAATCTGCTACTCTGTAGCGCTCTATTAAACAGAGTAATAGAGCAGGACAGAGTACTAGAGAATCTCCTATGTATTTAGGAACGTAAAGATGCCCTTATAGCTTCGATGCGTTTAACTTATGTTACATACTTACTAATTAGAATTACCTTTGTACTAATCATTCTGTCTTAGCTCCTACTTGTGTTAGCACTCTCTAAAGAAGCCTCGGCTTACATGTAATAAGAAGTTACCTAACTACCTGTCGCGAGTAAATATAACAATATAGCTAGAACCGCCTTAGGACGAGTCTTCTAAGGAGAGGTTGCTAGCAGCCGCGGAGTTAGCGCGGCGTATGCGCAAGGTACATTCGGTGCTTATAGAGCACTAGAAAAAGCCCTTAGAATCCTAGATTAAACATAATAATACCTATGCTAAACTAATGTAATATGTAGTTAGTATGAAGGTATTACTATCAACGAAGAATCTTAAGCTCAAACTTCTAAGTAGGAAGATAACGCTAAGATTTGCTAGACTATTCTAGATACGAGACGCGATAGGAACGCAGGCATACTAGCTATCGTTTTAGGTACATGATGTCTTCTACGTATCTCTGCTTAAACCATAGGTATAACGCAAGGGTAAAGAGCCTGCAGACCTAATGCTAGGAGCACAAGAGAACAAAGAATAGGAAGTTAAGGGTATTAAGGATAGTATGCGGCATTAAGGCGTAATGTACTATCTAGTAAAGCTTAGTCTTCTTGACTAGCTTAGAAGCAGGGAGCTTCTATGAGTAGCGCGGAGGCATAGGGGCCTTAGCTACTAACGTGTAGAAGGGACAACTAATATTCTTCTAGATCTTACGCATCTTGAAGTCGTCATTAATAGCCGCAAGGGACCTAAGCTATTAACGTAGCTTATTCGACATGTACTTGTCGACTCTAACGTTAGCCTAGAAATAGTTAGCAATTGTTCTTAGAGGGTATACGTGCTAAAGACATACTATTACAAAGGTCTCGACCCTAACAGTTAGTACCTTCAAGATCTTCTAGACTAAGTCTACGAGCAGACCTAGACAGACGTTCTTGCTAGTTAGCAAGGATTTAAAACAGACCCTGCTATAGGAGTAGTTTACACTTGTAGTAAAGCATGAAAGGGTACTAAGTAAGTACGCAAGTAACTCGTGATACTTAGCATATAGCTAGTTTGTAGCCATAGACCCTTTAGTAGTACCTTAGTTACGCGTAGTCTAGAATCTATTAATATAACAGCAAAGCTAGTTGTACTTGCTATAGACCTCCTTAGGAAGGTCCTAGCATTTCTAATGCTTGCTATTATAATTCTTGTAGTTATAGTAGATACCGCTCTCATTAAACCTACCTACGTAAATCTTAACTTTACCTAGTTAGTATAGGACACGTATACCTCGCGGGTAGGGGACGCCTTACTAACGCGCGGGAGTAGAATGTGTGTAGCCTAGCTGCTAAGGTTATTAAGACACTTGCGGTATAAGCGATAGTTACGTAAGAGGCGCGTAGTATTAAACTTAGTCTCGAGTGCTATTATAGCCGAGCATACAATTAACCTTGATTAATTAATTAATTGTAGAAGAAGAGGCTCTAGGAAGGACTAGCAGACATTGCGTAGTAAAGGCTTAGCAAAGCAGAAGCTTAGTTAAAGCTAGTGTCTAGGAACAAGTTATTAGGGGTATAGCGTAGCCTTTTATACCCCCTACTCGCGCCTTGTCACTTACTATAACCGTTAAGCTAGTAACTTGATTCATAGTGTAGAGCTCCTGCCTTTGCTTAAGTTATAGGATACGAATAATATAATAACAGATAATGCGGCTAGTATGCATATACGCCGATTTACAAGTAAACTAGCATGAAGATGTAATTAGCTAGCGTTAGGAGTACGCTCCTTCTATTTTAAGTAGAGTATACGTAACATCTGCGGATACTCCTACTAGCCCTAAGGTTCTATAACATGTTCTATAAAGTCATGACTTAATAGGGATAGCTAAGCCACTTAGCAAGGCTAGAGCGTATACGCTTGCCCTACTATTTCAAGGATAGACAGAAGTACGTACTCGGAGTTTCCTAATATCTTGACCTACATGTAACATGAAGGTATTATAAGGCTACCCTGAATGTAATATTAGCTGCTATAGCGTAGTAACTCTACCTTGTATATGTTGCGGAGGTGTTAAGGGTGCCGCTATATAGGCTATCTTAAGATTAAGTAATCTTTGGCTATCTACCTATCTTGCGTAGTATGTGACGCATGCTATCCTATACCCTATTCGCTCTGCTTGCCTAATAGTAAGGCTAAGGACATCCTTATAGGAGGAGGGGCAGTAATACGGTAATATAGATGTATATGCTATATAATATAAAAATATCTTGTAGTATGACAGAGTAATAGGTACAAGATAGCGCTACTTTCTGCTTATTGCAGAGGTAGCGCTAAAGGTGCTTATAACCCCTGACGCCCCTTAACTAGGGAAAGCATGTCCGAGCCTAGCCCTGCAGGGGTACCGTAGGGTCAGGAAGCCCCTATAGGGGTACTATAGGGTTAGCAAGTGTAGGGGCGTCCTACGCTAGGCATTAATCCTACTTAGACAACATATTAGCTAACGTATGTACGAAGGACCCCCTTGCTATGTATAGCAGGGTTACTACATGCTAAGGGCAGGCATCAGAACCTATGCGGCCCTAATAGCCCCCTAGTATTAACTGTATTACTACCCCTCCTCCTATAAGGATGTCTCTAGCCTTACTAAGCGCATGTATAACGTATAGGGTATAGGATATAGCACGCTTATACTACGTAAGAGTAAATAGGTAGATAGCCTATATAACATGTGTCATGTATATACCTTAATATATTTATAGCGAATATAGGATAGAGGTTACTAACTTACGTGTTTTTCTAATTTGTTACATGTTAGGCAGCTTCGTAACACCTTCGCTTTACATGCGGATTAAGATATATAGAAACTACAAGTACGTACCTTAGTTAATCTTTAAAATTATAGGGCAAGTATATACGCTAGCTTTACTTAGTAGCTTTGCTGTCCCTATTTAGTCATAACTATAAAGAAACGTGTTATAGAACCTTAGGGTTAGTCGAATGTGTGCAGATGCTCTATGCATACTACTCGAAACAGCAGGAGCGCGCTCCTAGCGCGAACCTCGTCACATTTTCATGCTAGTAGACTAGTATAGGTATAGTTAGCGTACATGCGTAATAGCCGCATTACCTGTTCTTGTATTATTTAGTCCCTATGTAAGTTAACTAAAGGTAGGTACTCTACGCATGTAGTTTGTTACTAGCTTAACGGTTACGGTAGGTAACAGCAGGGCTAGCTAGAGGGTATAAAAACCTCGCTATTTTCCTAAACTTCCTGTTCTAAAACACTAACATTAACTCCGCATCTACTTCGCTTAGCCTTTACCTTGCCATGTCTGCTTGTCTAACCTAGAGCTTCTTCTTCTTTAATCAATTAATCAAGATTAATTAACCTACTTGTCCTAGTAACATGGCTAATGTTCTGCAGACTAAGTTTAATGCTACTTGCTCTACTTATAATTGTTACTTATATTGACAATGCCTTAACAACCTTAGCAGCCAAGCTGCATACATCTCTCCTCTACGTGTTAGTAAGGCGTCCCCTACCCGCGAGGTATGCGTAACTTATACTAACTAAAGCGTAGCCGAGATCTACGTTAGCAGATTTAATGAGGGTAGTGTCTACTACAACTATATTAATTGTAATAGCAAGCATTAGAAGTGCTAAGAACTTCCTAAGGAAGTGTATAGCAAGTATAACTAGCTCTGCCGTAATATCGATGACTTCTAGAGCGCGTGTAACAAGGGGATTACTAAAGGCACTCTAACTATAAACAGGCTACAGGCTAAGTATTACGAGATACTTGCCTACCTGCTCGGCGCCCTCTTATGCTTTACCGCGAGCGTTAACAACTCGGGGCCCTTACTGCGATCGACAATGACTTTAAGACGTAGATGATCTACAAGAAGGTTATCAAGTAATTTACTACTCCTGCTACTAAGGCTACGCTATAGCGTTGTACTATAAGGCAGCCTGCCTCTAAGCTAGTCTAGAGGACTAAGCCGTAAGTTACTTACTAAAATCCTGTCGCGTGCGTATTACTAACACATTATAGCGCTGCTACCTACGCCGCCTCTACGCTACTGTCTAAGAAGAAGAAGAAGGCTAGGGCTAAAATTAAGGTTAGTAACAAGGAAGCCGAACCTTCCCTACTTGCGATCTGCATAGCGTCTACTAAGACGCTAAAGTACAAGCCTCTAAGCCAGATCTTTGAGGATGAGGAGGATAACGACGTCTAGGATACCTTTGATCCTAACGTGATCCCTGCGCGCTATAGTGTTACCGTACTAGTTACGCATGATAAAGACACTAAGTTCGACAATGTTATTAACACTCGTGTCAAGAAGCGTAAGATAGTCTCGAGGGCCAAGCGTAACAGCCGCAAGCGCGCCTAAGTCTCTTTGCCTTCTAATGCTAAGGATAAGGAGGAGGATGTAGTTGTCGCGACTAAGCGTAGTAGGGCTATCGCTAGCTCTCTGTCTACTATAGGCTCTAAAGACGAGCTCCCCTGTAACCTACTAAAGAAGAAGATGCTAGCCTCTCTTTGTAGCGTTACTACTCCTGTTGCTCCTAGTCGCCTCGGGTTATTTAGTAGTCCCTGTGTAGGTAGGTAGTCCCTAGCGGACTATAACAAGAAAGACTCTTCTACTTTAGGTTTAGTCAAGAAGCCCTTAATTAGTAGTCGCTAAGTATTAGCTACGAAGCTAATATAAGCATGTCTCTTGTTCTTCTCTTTCCTTAGGTTCATTCTAGGTGTGCCTTTTAGCAACAATGATATATAAGTAGGGCGTTTGTTTCTCGTTGTTACTTTGCGCGTCATGTGCTACATACACATATTAAAAATGCTCCGAAACTCTTATCTTCCTACAAATCGACCTTCTTAAGCCCTACTTACGCCTCCTCTGCTCTTTAAACTCACGAATAGCTTCTAGAGCGTTCTTGTAGTCTTTAGCTAGAACCTATTATGTGTACTTAGGTAGGTATCCTTTCTACTTTACTAGATAGTACGTTATGCCTTTACACTACATACTGTCCTTAATACTCTTAACTTCCTACTCTTTGTTCTTTTCTACTAATAGCATCAGGTCTGTAGGCTCTTCGCCCTCGCGCTATACCTATAGTTTAAGTAGATATATGTAGAAGACATTATGCACTTAATATGACGATAGTAATAATAGCTAGTACACCTGCGATCCTATTACGTCACGTATCTAGAAGGGTCCGACGAACCTTGGCGTCATCTTCTTACTTAGAAGTTTGAGCTTAAGATTCTTCGTTAATAGTAATACCTTCATACTAACTACATATTATATCGGCTTACTATAGGCGTTATTATGTTTAATCTAGGATTCTGAGGCCTTTTTCTAGTATTCTATTAGCACTAAATGTACCTTGCGTATATGCCGCGCTAATTCCGCGGCGGCTAGCACCCTCTCCTTAGAAGACTTGTCCTAAGGCGGCCCTAGGTGTATTTCCGGATCAAAGCTATAAAGAATCTGAAAATAGCGACATGCGCATAGTAGCATGCATGCTATTATTAACTACGAATTCTGCCAAAGGAATTATGTCGGCCTAGGCATCCTAGTTCTTAGCGTAGTAGCACTAAAGGTACTACTTAAGAGTCTAGCTTATACGTTTAGTCTAACTATTAGTCTATAGATAGAATGCTATACTTAGGCAGTGCTTAATACACGCCTTAAACATAAACCCTCGCTAGTATTTACTAGTAAAGATAGAACCTCGATCTAATAAAATACTTCGGGGTATACTAAAGCGCTATATGACTTTGTCATGAAGTAGTCGCGCAAGCTTGCTACTTGTGCACTTTTTTGTACATAGGATGAAGACATTCATCTTTGAGTATTAGTTAACTACTACAAGCATAGTATTAAATACATTGCCTCTCTACTTTGCTAGTAGTAAATTAGTAATAAAATCTATAGTCAAGTCTTGCTATAGTCTCTCTAGTAGTAGGAGCGCCTACGTATTGCCATAGGGGTAATAGTGCCGAGATTTGCTAATCTAGCACGTCTAGCAGGATTTGACATAGTTAGAAACATCCTGTTCTAGTGTTAGCTACTAGTACTTATGTCCGAGGAGAGCATTTGTATTCTCTACGCTAAAATGACCTGCAAGTTCATTGTCATAATAAATATAGAGGAGCTACGAACGGAGTATGTAGTTAGCGGGGACGTAGAGCCTATTATCAAAGTACTACAAGTCGCCTAACTTAGTCTAGTACTTCGGACTACCTGTAGTATCCTAGAGAGCTACACCCTCATTAATTAACTCCGGTTCTCACTCTTGTAACCGCTAAATAAGTCTTGAGACTTCTTTAAAGGGTTCTTTAGACATTGCATACTTACTACATGTAAGCTAATTAACTACCGCATAGATTGAGCTAGACATAGTTGCTATAACTGCTAGATAGGAGGGTTTATTGCTAGTAGAGGCTATAAGGCCCTATTAGGCCTATAGTCGACCTATAAGAGGAGCTAACAACAGGTTGCTACCCTATACTACAAGCTTCGTCTGTAGCGTAAGGAGGAGCTATTAGTTACCCTACTCCCTAGTGTCGTAGTCTAGTCGTCGCGAAGGACCGTTAGCTAGATTCATCTTTCTAGAACAATGCTAGATAACAAAGTTAAAGCTAGCAAGGAAAGTTGCCTACCTTGCTTGCTAACTACTTAGCTGCTTTATGCCTATAAAGCCGCGAAGGTTATTATAGTTAGTAAGTACCTTAATAGGGTACGCTACGCCTTCGAGGTAGTGTTAGTACTCCTTAAAGCCGTCGACAATAGCTAAAAGCTCTTAATCGTAAGTCTTGTAGTTAAGCTTAGCGCCCTGCATCTTCTGTAACTAGAAGGTAATTAGGTACTATTACGTACTGCCTTTATGTAACTAGAGCTACGATATAATTGCGGCTATCGTAGATTTCGAAGCATCGGTCTCTATTCAGATCTCCGTAGTAGGGTTAAAGTGCTAAAGTATAGGCGTAGTTTAAAAAGCTGCTTTAAGTTTAGAGAAAGCCTTACTCTAAGCCTCCTCCTAAGGCACTATCCCTAGCTTCTTGCCTCGAATTACGCCCTTTGCGAGTACTATAAGGGGAGCCATAATCTTCGAATAAGACTATATAAATCTGTAGTAGAAGTTAGTAAATCCTAGAAACACCTATATTTCTCGGAGAGTAATTAGCTATAGCTACTCCGTGATTACGGACACCCTTTAGTCATCTATAATGACGTCTTTCATAGAGACGATGTATCTAAGGAACTTAATCCTATCCGTAAGGAATAAGCACTTCATTAGGTTTATATATAGAGCGAACTTGCGGAGTTGTTCGAGTACTATCCCTAGATGCCAAATATGCTCTTCCTTTAAGTCAGAGTAGACTAGTATATCATCTAAGTATACTACGTAGCAGGTGTCAACGAGGCTAGCAAGGGCCTAGTTAATATACGCTTTAAACGTCGCTAGCGCGTTAGTTAATCTAAATAGCATTACTATATACTTGAAGTGTCTATACTATGTTTAGAACATAGTCTTGTACTTGTTACCCTTTCGGATTAGTATCTAGTAGTATGCATCCTTCAAGTCGATAGACAAGAAGATAGCGGCGTGACTAAGGCAATCAAGCGTCTCGCTAATAAGTAGTAGGGGGTAGTAGTCCTTCTAAGTTACTACGTTAAGGCCCCTATAATTAACGTATAGGCGGAGTGTGTTATCCTTCTTTAGGACAAACATTACTAGCGCTCCGGCCTCGCTGTTACTTCCTCGGATCCACGCATTCTTTTGTGCCTTGTAGAGATAGTCTCGAAGTGTTTCAAGCTACGATTCCGACATAGGATACAGAGGTTAATGTAGAGGATTATAACCTTCCTTGAGGTTAATCGCATGCTCCGCGTCTAGGGCCTAGGCATAGGCCGTAGCCTCTACGTCAAAAATATCGGCGTATTCCTCTAACTCTAGCAGAAGGGTAACGTCCTCCTTGACATTCTATATGTAGACTGCATACATACATTAGACCTTCTTTATGTCTTTATAGAAGCTATGCGTGTTACGTATCCTTACTATAGGAACTTTGCCTTTAGAGCTATAGAACTAATTATCGGTAGCTCTATTAACAACGACCCCCTACTTGTAGCGCTAAGGGCGGCCTAGTAGGAGCTCCTTATTAGGAACGTCTTTAGCGTAGAAGACTTCGTTAGTCTTACGCTATTCTCCTAAAGAGTCTGCAAGTTAGAAGCGCACGTTATACACGCCTTAAGCTGCTACGCCTTTGCCCTAAAAGGATTTCATAGTAGGTAGCAGGGCTCCTAGGATCGGCTTTAAACCGAGTTGTATAATTACCCGCTAGGGTATCACATTAACCTCCGCTAGGTTGTCTAACATATAGTCTACTAGCTTAAGCGAGCTATTAACCCGGACCGTACTAGATAGGCGCTAGGCAGGCTACAAGTCTATACTATTAGTAACAGACAGCTTAGATACCCGCGGTAGCCATTCGGCTTGCTTAGGCTTGTCCTTCTTTTACCCCCCTTCTCAGGAGGTTTTAGACACCTTGCTTACCTTCTTCCTATTACTACTTCGTTTAGGATAGCAAGACGCCTAGTAGTCCTTTACTCTATAGATGTAGTAGCTTCCTAGAGGCTTCTCGCTACTGTCCTTAGGCTTAGAGGGTTTGATCCTCTAGACTAAACTACTACGTTAAATGTGACCCTTAGGGCGCTTGTAATAGCAGCCCTTTAGTAGGTCTTTAGGGCTTAAACACTTATTATCCTTGCCGCTCGATCTCCTATTTTGCTTCAAGGTAATCTCTATATATGTCGCAAGGGACACGAGGTCTTGCCGAGTTATTAGAAGTTTATAGAAAGTCATAATCATGTTCTAAAGATTATTATTAAGCTTAACGAGTAGGTGCTAAACGCGTTACGTCTTGTTATAGGGTAGCATCTTTCCCTTAAGCGTAGTAAGATAGGTAGCAAAGCTAGAGGCAATCTATCCCTTCTCCTACTTAGCCTTCTTATACTCTACAGACATAGTAAGGGCGTAGTTACCTAGATCCTTAACCTAGTCGACATAGAACTAGCAAAAATCCGCCTACGTATATGTTCTGTCATAGACCTACATAAGGTTATACCGCTTATGCTAATTGTTACAATGTTCCTTATCCTCTTTAAGCTATATGACACTAAAGGCTACCTGTTCGCCCTCTATAGCATATCTGCGTAGGTTAAGTACAAAAACTGCTTTATATGCCTATAAGAAAGTTCGAGCCTCTTTTAAGGTATCTCCCTTAAACAGCTTTAGGTTACATGCGTTACGACTGCCTCCTAGTTAGCCTACTATAGCCCTAAATTTAGGTACTACATTTGTAGGCACATGCGGAGAGTCTATACCTACTAGTATAGTGTCTTTATAGGTTCCTAGTATAAAATCTCGCTAGATTTCCTTATCCGCTAGTTTATTAGTACCGCTTATAGCGACGTCCTTGTCGTCCCTGCTATTGTCGCTACTAGAAGGGGTGCGGCTCTAGCTCTAGTTTACAAGGCAGTTCGCGACCTAGTTAACAATTATAGCTATAATAGCTATGTCTATAGTCGCGGTTAGATATAGTCCCTATGTAGGTAATCTATTACCTTGTCTGCCGCGTAATTGACCTCTAGCAGAACTGTCGTTTAATGTAGTGTCGCTTGTAGGGGGTACTCCTATAGGCTAGTTATTTAGTCTAGCTTTGCTATTACAGGTACTTAGGAGAGTACTCGCTACGCGTTAGTTACGAGTTTGTAGTGCTCTAGACATATCGTAGTATTCTCTGCTAGACTACAAAGCACAGAGGATAAAGGCAAACTAATATAGATGTATATGCTATATAATATGAAAATATCTCGTAGTATGACAGAGTAATCCGACCTTTTAATAAGTACAAGATAGCGCTACTTTCTACTTATCGTAGAGGTAGCGCTAAAGGTGCTTATAACCCCTAGCGCCCCTTAACTAGGGAAAGCATGTCCGAGCCTAGCCCCGTAGGGGTACTATAGGGTCAGGAAGCCCCTGTAGGGGTACTGTAGGGTTAGCGAGCGTAGGGGCGTCCTACGTCAGGCATTAATCCTACTTAGACAACATATTAGCTAACATATGTACGAAGGACCCCCTTGCTATATGTAGCAGGGTTACTACATGCTAAGGGTAGGCATCAGAACCTATGTAGCTCTTATAGCCCCCTAGTATTAACCGTATCATACGGTTAATACTATTAGGGGGTATTAGAGCTAAGCATACTCTAGTATACTACCCTTAGCATGCTATAGACCCTGTCTATTATAGCAGGCGTCCCTTTGTATGTTAACTTGTATATCCTTTGTCCTATAGGCTTGCTACCTAAGTGTAGGGATGTATTAATCCTACATGCTATCCCCTCTATAGTACCCCTATAGGGACTCTTTAGACCTGTAGTACCCCTGCGGAGTTAGGCGCGGACAGGCTTTCCTAATTAAGGGGTGTTAGGGGACATAAGTACCTCCTATGCTACCTTTATAATAAGTAGAAAGTAGCGCTATCTTGTACCTATTAAAAGGTTAGATTACTCTGTTATACTACGGGATATTTTTATTATTATATAGCTTTACACCTATCTTAGTACATTACCTGCTCTATCATGTAATTAGCCTCTAGTAGAGCCGTTTTTTAATACGGTGTTGTCTTTTATTAGTAGTCCTATAGGATAACTGCCCTAGTTACTTAATCTAGCTTTATTAGCGTAGTCGCTATAGGTAGTACTTATAGTATACTAGTTACAAGTTTAGGGTACTCTAGACATGTTATATTCTCTAACAGACTACGTAGTAGGGAGGGAGAAAGCAGAACTAATATAGATATATAGCTATATAATAATGAAAATATTCTGTAGTGTAATAGAGTAATCTGACCTTTTAATAGGTATAAGATAGCACTACTTTCTACTTATTACAGAGGTAGTATAGGAGGTACTTATATTCCCTAACGCCCCTTAATTATGAAAGCATGTCCGCGCCTAAATCTGTAGGGGTACTATAGGGCTTAAGAGTCCCTATAGGGCTACTATAGAGAGAGTAGCGCATGGGATTATTACATCCCTACGCTTAGGTAGCAAGCCTATAGGACGAAGGATATACAAGTTAACGTACAAAGAGACGCCTACTATAATAGACAGGGTCTGTAGCATGCTAAGGGTAGTATACTAGATTATGTATAGCTCTAATACCTCTCTAATAGTATTAACTATATTATACCCCTAGCTAGCTAGTTCTTATAGTAGTTCTATAGCATCCCTATTAGCTTCTCCTACCCTCGATATTGTTATAGGCTACTATACCTTAGCATTAGCTTAAGTTACTATAAAATCTTTAAATTTATGCTAAGGTCTTTTACATACTACGTAGTAGATATTAGTAGAGCTACATTACAGAGTTAGAACGTAGAATTAGGACTGCAATTAAAGTCTTCTATAGACTATAGGATATACTAAGCTATAGTAGAAGATACATATAGCCTATAAAGAGAAAAGACTACTTAGATATACTAAGTGATACTAGACAGCCGAGCTATAGGCTTATTCGGTCGTGCTAACAAGCTAAGCCGCACGTGACGCATGTAGGCGCATCTTATGCGCTTCGCGGGAGAATTAAAGAAGGGCAGTGATTAGTTTTTTAGACCTTACCCTATCATTAGGGATAGAGGCTCTATACGCTACTACATACCTACGTATTAATTACTAGTCGCATACCATATTAATTCTAATTACTCTACCCTAGTTGCAGCCTATATAGTACTTATAATAACCGGTATTCTTGCCCCTAGCTAAGCAGGCTACACGCCTGCTCGTATCTAGCATTAACGTAACGGCTAGCTAGGAGAAGGAGAGGACGCCTACAGCGTTATAGAGGAAACTAAAGACGAAGAGATAGTGTGCCTAGAGAAAGAGCAGGTAGAGCTAGTAAAAGCATAACGCCTATACGATCTGCAAGCTAACGTAGCGTAGCGTAAACGCATGTAGGTAGCAGGCTTCTAGCAACTAGAAGTAGCCTCGATGACTTCGACGTAATCAGCCGACTTGCTAGCTCCGACTATGCGTAACTTAGGCAGTCTACGCCTTGAACTACCCCCTAAGTTCTTAGGGAAGACCTTGAAAGAAGCAAGGACGTTTATCTGTTACTTAGATAAGGTGTTCTTGTTGTTAGGCACAGCCTATAGCAGTTTGCATACAAGGATTATATACGCGAGCATGTTCCTTAAGGGAGACATGTTAGATGCCTAGCATAATAGGCATAAAGTAGCTAATTTAGCGCCAGAGTATACATGGGAGATGTTCTGCTAGGAGATAGTAGATGTAGTCGAGGATCTTGCTAATCGCGGGCTAACTGTAGCCTAGTAGTACGAGACTACTAAGCAAGGCAAGAAGCAAAGTGCTTCCTTATTCGTAGCGTATTTGGCTACGCTAGAAGAGCAGATAGAACTATACACCCCTGCGTAGCGTAGGCAGTACCTACTCGTGAAGCTGCGAGATACCTTAAGCGAGGCTATCATAGTATACTATTAGGCACCTAAGACTAGGGATAAACTAATCTCCCTAGTAACTTAGATTAAGTAGTTAGGAGTAAGAGGCTCGCGTGCTCTATACAAATATACTACTAGCGAGCATTAAAACTAACGGGACTTAAAGAAGCCTAACAGGGGTAATAGTAAGAAGCCTAGTAGAGACTCTCGAAGGTTAGCGCTACCTGCTTAGAGTAGTAGCAGAGTAGCCGACAAGAATGACAACTACTATAACTGTAGTAAACCTGGCTATTAGGCGCGGGACTATCATGCACTAAAGAGAGAGGCGATAGCCTCTACCCGTAAGGTAGAAACAGTGTAGCTAGCTTAGGCTTGACGCTATGTCCGAGCCTGCCTACTACATGAGAGGATAGTAGTAGTGCGTCAGGTAAGGGCTAGTTACTAGTTAAGGAGCCTTTCTATAGCCTCGACTAGAAGCGAAGATGCTTTAGGACTAGATGTAGCCCTAGTGCCTGCGAAGCGCCTAAATGGCGCTGTTGTTATTGTAGAAGGGGACGAAGTTAAGACAGACATATTACTTAATAACTACGTAGACATTAACGTCATGTCTTAAGCTTACGCCTTATAGCATAGGCTTAAGCGAGTCGCAAGCGTGCCTCTTCCTACTATGGATTCATTCTAGGGGAAGAGAGGCCATTATTATAGCGCGTATTAGCTAAAGATCTGGCTGGCAGATAGTACAGGATATAAGAAGCATACGTAGAGCATATTCTACGCCTTAGATATGCCTAGAGTGCTAGTCTTACTAGGGTAGCCCTAGAGGCGCTAGTAGGCTATCATTATGCATAGTAACATAGATAAGTAGCGTTATAGTAGCGTACCCTCCGTAGTACGCGTGCTTGACGCTAGGCGTTTCTATTAGTTATTAAAAACTAAATCCTAGGTGTTTGTAGTTACTACTAGTAAAACAGCAGGACCGAAACCTCTTCCTAATAAGGTCAAGGACTTCGCTAACATGTTTACTGACGAAAAGGACATGACTAAGCTTAGGCACGTTAATAGCGCAGAGCATGCTATCATGTTACAAGATAGCAAGAAGCTACCTTTTCGCCCTCTGTATAATCTGTTAGGATCAGAGCTTAAACTGCTTTAGGAATATCTCGATTAGGCCCTCTAGAATAGTTAGATCTAGCGTAGCACTAGCGAGGCAGGTACTCCTATCCTGTTCGTACTAAAGAAGGACAGGACTATGCAACTATATGTAGATTACTATAGGCTAAACAAGATTTTAGTCAAGGATTAATACCCCTTACTGCTTATCGATAAGACTCTTGCGCGCCTTAGGCGTGTAGCATGGTTCTCTAAGTTAGACTTAAAGGACGCATACTATAGGATCCCGATTAAGGAAGATGACTACTAGAAGACTACGTTTTGCATGTACTATAGTTACTTTAAGTATCTAGTGATGCCTTTTAGGTTAACTAACGCTCTAGTAACCTTTTAAGCGTATATTAATCGAGCCCTCGCTAGCCTTATAGATGTTTGTTACGTAGTATATTTAGACGATATCCTGATCTATAGCGACTTACGCAAGGAACATACTTGGCACCTATGCCTAGTATTAGAACGGCTACAAAAATACGCTCTATACGCTAGCCGAAAGAAGTGCGAGTTCTATACTTACTAGCTAGAGTTCCTAGGCTTTGTCATTAACAGCTCAGGTGTGTTAATAGATGAGAGCAAGCTTAGCGTAGTAAAGGAGTAGCCTGTACCTAAGACTCTAAAGAAAGTTTAGAGCTTTCTTAGCTTTACTAACTTCTACTAGAGGTTTATTAAGAACCATTCTAAAGTAGCCGCGCTGCTTACTACTATGGCTAAGGGGAAGGGTAGCCTGTTCCTATAGGGAGAGGCTAAAGAGGCTGCTTTCTACATGCTTATAGCAGCCTTTACTAGTACTCTAATCCTCTAGCATTATAATCCTTAACTTCTAATCAAGATAGAAACAGACGCCTCTAGATTTGCCTTAGGCGGCATTCTCTCCTAACTCGTCGCGGGCGAAGACACTACTTGCTAGCACCCTATTACATTCTACTCTTAGAAGTTTACCCTAGTAGAGCGAAACTACAAGACCTATAGCTAAGAGCTATTAGCAATTATAGAATGCTTTAAGATGTAGCGCTACTATCTTAAAGGTATACTACAGACTATTCGCGTACTCTCTAACTATAATAACCTTCGTAGATTCATAGGTGTAAAACAGCTAAACAGCCGCTAAGCTTAGTAGGCCATGTATTTGTTAAGGTTCGATTTTGCTATTAAGCATAATAAGGGAACTAATAACCTAGCCGATAGGCCTTCTTGTCACGCGGACTATGTACTAACTATGTAGGCGGCAAACACGCTACTCCTAACCCTAAGAAATAAACTGTCGTTCTAGGGCTAGGAGAGAGAACAAGCTAATAACCTAATTGTTAATCGCATCTAGGCTACATGCGTATAGCAGGCGAAGAGCATAGAGCTCCTACTCCGACCTAGAGAGTACTAACCTATGACAACCCTACTAGCCTTCATTTGCAAGGTAGTAACCTAGGAAGAGTCTCTAGCAAAGGACGTTTTAGAGAACGTAGAGACCCTGCTTCGCAAGCTACAATTAGCCTTAGAGCGACCTAAAAGCACTAGTGAGGACTAGGAGTGCAAGTATAGCGTCTAGTATAAAAGCGATCGCATTTAGGTCCTAAATGATAAAGCATTAAAGGCGTAACTACTACGCTTACACTATAACAACCTGTTAGCTAGGTACTTTAGGAGAGACTATACCCTTGCCTTGTTATCGCGAAAGTACTAGTAGCTAGATATTACAAAGGAGGTTAACTAATACGTCCGAACCTGCTATACATGCCAGATAATAAAGAACAAGCGCTATCGTAGATATAGTAAGGTATATACCTTGCCCCTGCCTAATAGGCTATAGTAAGAGATTACTATAGACTTTATCATAGATCTGCCCCTAAGCAAGCTCTTTAGGTATGTATATGATGCTATCCTAGTAATTGTCGATAGGTTCTCTAAGATAGTAATCTTTGTCCTAACTAACAAGACATATACTAGCGTAGAACTAGCGAACCTTATAGTACGTAAAGTTGTATGTTGTTTTAGCATACTAGAAGGAGTACTCTTAGATCGTGGCAGTGTCTTTACTAGCTAATACTAGAGTAACTTTACATGTAAAGTGTAACTAAAGCATAAGCTTAGCACGGCCTTTTATCCGCAAACTAACAGCTAGACTAAGCAGGCAAACTAGACTCTAGAATAATACCTCTATTGTTACTATAATGAGGAAAAAAATGACTAGGCTAGGTTGTTACTACAAGCTAAATATGCGAGCAACGTATACGACAATGCTACTACTAGTATGTCGCCTTTCTAGTTAGTATTAGGATTCTAGCCTTCCCTGACATTAGCGCCTTAGGACAAGTCTGCTAAAGGAAGGGTACTAGCTACTATAGAGCGCGCATATTAGTTACGCGATATAACTAAAAGGCTTAAAGAAAATTAGCGACAAATAGTAAACTAGTAGGCAGAGTACTATGACGTGTAGCATAAGCACTAAGCTTACTCTATAGGAGATATAGTGCTATTATCGACTAAGAGCTTGCGACTACTAGTGCTAAAGAGGAAGATAGCAGCCTGATTTGTCAGACTATTTCGCGTGCTAGACGTAATAGGCAATCAGGCTTATTGCCTAGTACTACCTTCCTAGTACTAGATCTATAATGTTTTCTATGTCTCGCTACTTAAGCCTTAGAAGGGCCGAGTAGGCGAAGAGCCTACCTATCCTATGCCTCTTGCTAAAGAGAGTAGCGAGTATAAGGTTAAGGCTATTAGGGGTATAAGGGTACATAGCGGTATACGCTAATACCTAGTATAGTAGAAGGATTAGCTAGAGGATTACAACATCTAGGTTAATGAAGCTAACTATAAGGGCACGAAGGACCTAATCGAAGCATACCTAGTATAGGAGAGAGGCAAGAAGAGATCAGGCAGAGGACAAAGGGGAAAGTAAGCCTAGGGGAAACAGCATTACAGGCTACCTATATTTTAGCCCTAGGCAGGGCGCGAAAGCTAAGCATGCTTGTAGCTAGAGCTGCCTACCCCCTAAGAGTGCCTAAATCAGGGCTACTTATTATCCTCTACTACTATCTCCGCATTATCCCCTACTACTATGTTTGTATCCTCCTCTGCCTCTATGTCTTCATCATTGTTAGGGCAATAACCTAGGAGGTCTATAAGGCCCTTATGCTCCTAGTAAGGGGTTAGCAGACAACGATTAGACAGGGAGTATTTACGGGATATGCTTACTCTATCTTGTCATTAAGGCAGGCCTAGAGCCTACTTATAGTAGCGTTAGTGTAAGTGAGATCCGTATAGGGCATGTAGGCATCTAGGAACTATTAGCAGGTTAGCATGCGACAAGCAAACAACAGGCTAGGGGACTTATAGCGTAGCCAAGCTTAAAGAGGCCTACTAAGGCCTATGTGTTCTGCTTAGTAGTAGCGACAGCCTAGCTGCTACTACTCGCTAGCGCGGCGCTAGTAGCACGCTTGGCCTTAGCCGTAATAGCAGGGAAGCGCTTAGGCCTCTATAGATAGTTAGTACCTAAAACCTATGCCTAAGGTATATAACAAACAGGCAGAAAAATACCTTAAGTAGCAGGCGCTAGTTCGTGGCAGCGTCTAGGAAGGCCCGCTAGGCTATAGCGTAATCCCTGCTAGTAGTGTCAGGATTGCGCCTAACATACTTAGCCTTAGCGTAGGCGTAGAGCATGACATTATATTTAGCTGCTATAGCCTAGTTTATAGGGGTACATACATAGTTGCTCTTACTATAGCTACAAGCATAGTTAGTAGCTATGACAAGCAGGAGAAGTATAAGCCTTAGGTAGACAAAGAGGCATACTACTTATAACACTTCTACTATCCTAACTTAAAGCATGCGTTATATTACCTATACTCTAAAATCAAGTTAATAGCGCCCTACGTATGTTTAAAGCAAGTAACACGCACTAGAAAGGCCGATGTACTACGCGTAGCACTCGTAGTTATTAACAAGTAGCTCCTTACTATAACTGTAGTAGGAGGAGGGCATGAATTAAGCAGGCTAGGTACCTGTTAACCTTGTAGGAGTAGCTAGCGTAGCGCTAGCAGCGATCTTAGAAC
Source organism: Teratosphaeria epicoccoides (assembly GCA_021401465.1). NCBI lineage: Eukaryota > Fungi > Ascomycota > Dothideomycetes > Mycosphaerellales > Teratosphaeriaceae > Teratosphaeria > Teratosphaeria epicoccoides. The sequence continues at coordinate 227,574 of JADDMT010000043.1, forward strand.
CTTTAGGAGGCATGTTAAAAGGTTAATATAATGAAGAAAGTTAGGATTACTACATATAAATAGCAGACTTTATACCTACATGCTATTTATACTATAGAACCTTCCTGTAGCTATAAACTCACTGTTACTATAAGTAACTAGCGCTAGAACTAATTAGAACTAACAAGTGTGTTCGCAGCATGATTCATAACCTGCCTCTATAAGGAAGGGGGTTTAGAAGGAGGCTACCTACTTACAGAGTAAACTATAGGGGACCTAATCTTACTTAGTGTAGGAAGGAAGCTCTCTAAGTGTTAAGACAACCCTTTTAGGAGAAGGGGGCAAATAATACTAGACAGCTAAGCTATAGGCTTATTTAGTTATGCTAACAAGCTAAGCTACATATAATACATATAGGCATATCTTATGCACTTTGCAGGAGAATTAAAGAAGGGTAGTAATTAGTTTTTTAGACCTTACCCTATTATTAGGGATAGAGGCTCTATACGCTACTATATACCTACATATTAATTACTAGTTACATACTATATTACTAAGCTGTAACTATTAGTATGCTATATTTCTTAGGAGCTACTAGCATCTTGTCTGTGCCTTACTAGACTCTAGTTATAGTATTAGCTATCTTCTATAGAAGGTTATAATGCTAATACTTATAGTACTTCTAAAACTCTTTAATAAATATAAGGAATTATAGAGGATAGTCTTACTCCTAGCCTCTATCTTACCCTCCTTATCTATAACCTGTCTTAGCTTTTAATTATCCTTTTTCTCTTTATAATATAACTCTCTACCTATATATTTAGCGTCTTATGTAGTAGCTCCTATATATTACATATATACCTTATATATAAAGTAGTGTACTATACTCTAGTTACTAGTACTAAACTACCTAATTAAAAAATTACTTTAAGTAGAGAGAGAAGATATCTACATAGAGCTATAGACAGCAAAATTACTTAACTTACATAATAGTTAACATCTCTACTAGCTTCTATGTAGTATTAGTAACTCTCTTATTATTACTTCTTACTAGCTAATAAGAGTATAGACATATAATATCCTTAAGCTTATATATCCTTCCTTTTCTATTAGCTAAAGGAAGATATTAGTAGAATATAAGCTACAGGATCCTTAGTAAACTTATAGTATATATAGTTTTAGATATTATGCTATTTTAGCTAAAAACATAAGTATCTATGTCTAGATTTAAGTAGTTCTATAGGTAGACAAGTCTTTATACCTTTTTAGATACTCCTTCTATAATATGTAGAACTAGCCTCTAACTCCTAACTAGTATATCTATAATACTAAGTAGCTTAAGTATACCTTAGAAGCTAGTAGTAGAGTTAACTCTAGAGAGAACATTAAGTCTATATATAGCTTTATAATTAGCTAGCCTATTTAAGGCTTACCTATCTTCTATTAGTGCCTGAACTAGTCTGCTTTCTTCTCGATATGCGTGCGGAGGTCTCTGCATATCACGGCTCGTAGTCACCGAATAGCTCACTCGACGCTTGCATGACTCGACCCTGCTCGCAGTATACCAGAGGATCCAAGTCGAGGGACGTTGCTCATACAAAGCTAACAACAACCTCCGCTCTACTAAAAGCCCTGAGCGCTCGAGCTCCAAGGTCGTGCTGCTCAAACACCGACAATTTCAGCGGACTGCTGTCCTTCATTTTGCTCGCCTCTATCCAGCCTTCAATCTTAAAAGAAGGAAGAGTCAGCGCGGCAATGGCCCCATTCAGAAAACCATTTCCTGAACGCCCGGATCCTCCTCCGACTTGATCAATATTGTCGTCGCCGCCGATCCATCCACTCACCTCCCCGCTAATGACTATGCCCCCATGGGCTCGGTCCGGTCCGGCTTAAAAGATTGTCGCCGACGTTCGAAGCAGTAGTACCATGACTAGCACAGCCTAGTCAGCATCAACGACCTCGATCAATCCCCAATCCCATACCCTCCCCTCCTCTTCTTTCCCACGACCGCGAGCATCGACAAGGAACTGCCTAGTTTCAAAAAGGATGCCGAGATCCAGGTCTGAAGAGTCCGCTACTCGACGAAAAGGATAGGCGACGTTGACGACGACAACTACTCTCGAGCTTTCGCCTGGCCACACCACAGCTCGACGAGGTAAGGAGCTCCAACTGTCGGCTCTCTCCAAAGAGTACAGCGGATGAGGGACAGCGTCAATCTCCCTAGCATAAACCCCTCTCCCCCCCATCCACCAAACGAACCATTCACATCAAAGTAGAGTGTAGCATTAGTCAAGCAGGTAGGTATGTCTCTTCCGATTGAACCTGTGCCGACGACGATCCGAGCCACGAGTCCGCTCGTCCAGGCCCGCACGTACATGCAGCCCCTACTAATCGATACGATCGCCGTGAGGCGGACGACAGACCATCGTGGCTTCGTTGCGGATAGCGGCAGTCCTGCGCAAGAAATTTTCCAAACGGTGCAACGAAGCAAGCTACATACGTGGGATCAATGAAACACATTGGCCCGTACTGCGAAGTCTGATGCTACTGGCCAGTGTTCAGCGCCAATTCGTACATCATGGAGTACACCCATCTGTCCAACCCCCATCATTCCTCAAGAAGGGCGATCAACACTGAGCCTCAGCTGCTCTTTCCAGACACCTCACTCCCACGCCCAGCATGAACCAACGGCACACTCCGATCAATCACTCCCAGCCCCCAACGCCCCGGACCCAATCAACCCATTCACTGACAGTACTCTCAGCCTCGCTCAACTTTTCGACTGTCCTCTGCTCCGCCCTCTTGGCCGCCAGACCCAGCTCCCTCAGGTCACCCGTGACCACGGCTCCAGCAACCACGACGTTCTCCTCCCGCAGTAGCACCCTCAGCAGCCCGGCCAGCTTCTTTTGCTCCTGCAGTCCCGCCCGGACGGTGTCGCCCACGTCGCGCAGGCGATCGGGGAGCGAGGAGGCCGTGAGAGTAGAGCGACCGCCATGGTGAGGGGAGCTGGGTCCCGCTTCCTGAGTCCAGGTGCGTAGAAGAGCTGGGCAGATGACTGGGATGGCAAGAGGTGGGCGGCTGCTGATGAGGGCGAGGTGAGTGTCCAGGAGAGCAGAGCAGAGACGCGGCGGCAGGTGGTCAGCGGGAAGGGGAGGAGATGTGAAGTCCCCGTCCTCCTCTGTTGATAAGCATGCTGCAGCACTGGCGACAGCTTCCTCCGCTGACAAGACAATCTGCGCCAGCTGATCCTGAAGCGGGAGTCTCTCCGCCTCAGAGATTTGGTGCCAGCGCTTAGAGAGACGGGAAATGGGCTTCGCCAGCTGAGGTGGAAGTGGAGGTTGCTGCTGAAGACGGCGCAGGAGGTCCTGGAGGTCATCGTCGGAGGAGACGGAGGGCAGCAACATCGAGCCGTTGGGATAGAGGTCAGAACCCAGGAGAGGGGTGTAGTGCTGACATGCTTGCAAGGTTGTCCTGTTGGTTGGAGTGCACCAAGATGGCGGGGCTGGGATGGCGAAGAAGCAGGTGACAATGACGAGGACGACAGTCACGATGGTGCAGCATGTACAACACGCGCTTCCCGGTTGACGGCAAGCAGAAACCTCGGTCTTGATCTTGTCGACGTTGCCGGCGATGGAGTGGCGCGCGTGGGGAAACGCGCCAGGTGTCCGCCCGCCGGTTGAGTCGAATCCTCTCATCTTCTCAGCATTTTCCAGTAGATGTGTGCAGGATTGTCCCTTCCTTTGCACATGGCCGACAAAGTGCTCCATGTCATCACTCGCGTTGCCTCCATGCCAGCCTACGTCCTCGTTATCAATATTGTCCCTGCTGCTTGAAATGTGTCGGCGTGGTGCAGAGCCTGAATCCTCGGAGCTCGCTGCTCCAGTGGGTACTGGTGCGATAGTGCGCGGGCTGACTGAATTCTCTGGCTCCTCCTCCTCCTCCTCCTCCTCCTCCTCCTGCTGCTGCTGCTCCTCCTCGTCTGCTGTCTCGTCAACCTCCTCCACCGCCTCCTCGTATGCTGTCTCGTCAACTTCCTCCGACTCCTCCTTTCCCGCCTCGCTCATGATGGTCATCGCACTCGCCTGCCTCTTCAATCCCTCCTGCTGAATCTGCACCCTCCTCCTCGCCTCCGCCTTCAGCATCTGCTCCCTCTGCAGCTTCTCGCGAAGCAAACGGTTCAACTCATCCACGCGCGCCTGCAAATCCACACTCTTGCTGTTCAGCTCCCCCTCTGAGAGCATGGCCTGATGCAGGTTGGTAATCGGCACCAATGCGGCCGCCATCTCTGGCACCGTCAGCTCGGCGTAAGCTTGCGGGTCAAGCGATGCCAGAGCGTGCTCCAGGGCTCCCACCGCGGCGGTCGACATGGGTCGCATTGAAAGACGTCGTCGTGTGGATCGATAGATGGACTCTGGTTGAGTGTGAATGAGGGGATGGTCCATGGCAGAAGCAGCCCGTTTGCTGGCATGCACGTTGCGGAGGTGGACATGGATACCTGCAGCAGCAAGCACAAAGTGGTCGTCGCACCTTTGACCACCTCTATCACGCACCATCCATCCTGGGTATCTGTCCATCGACCAAGACGGAATCCTCCCGCCATGTCCGATCACGCACCAACCAGCTACCCGGCATCACGGACCGCAGCCACCAAAACCACGTACAGCCAGCAAGAACTGCGCGCCGTGCTGCACCGGGTCGAGCAGCACCAGCAAGCTCGTGCAGCCTGCGCCGCAAAGATCGAAGCGCTCGTCGACAAACTCCAAACGGCACGTATCCATCTCTATCCGTCCTGACTGGCATCGCTGACATTTCCATGGGCGCAGTGGGTGAGGGAGTACGCGGCCGTGCGCACCGCGCTGGCGCGTCTCGAGACGGCCATTTACCGAGCTGACCAGGCGCCGACGGAGGACGACGACGACGAGGTGGCGGCGGTGTACAGGGAGTTGGGGACGGCGATGGGGCGGTGTGTGAGGTTTGGCGCGAGCGCAGACGAGGAGGAGGAGGAGGAGGAGGGCGACAATTGACACCTGTACTGTCTTGAGCACATGTCTACGAAGCTGCTTGACATGATACTCCGCAGCTACATGTAGGTGATGAGATGTTGGGCGAGACGCGACTTCGGCGCCGGTTCAACGTGACTTGGGCCGAGAACGAGAACGTGACATGTGACTTTGATCTGAAAGTGACGCAAATTCAAGCTGTACCAGGGTCACGAAAATGGTGACCATTCTCCCGAAACACATTTGTGATTGACTTGTGGACTGTATCATGGATAGCTCACGCCAGTGACTGATTAACAGAAAATCACCAAGTCTCACGGTTCATACTGCCCACGTGATGCCAAGCTTGCCATATACTTGAGCGTCACAACGCTCTCCCGGCATTCCCCAGTAGCTCTAGGTCCCGTGTAGCGGACGTTGGAACTCCCAATCCACGTCTCCACACATGAAAATTCCCGGCCCTTGTGAAGGTTTTCTGAAAGGGACATCTCGAGGTGTTGTAGCACGCAGATTTAAATGTATTGGGTTTCGCCCGAAAGAAAGACTTCCGTCTGCGGAGCTCGGGAATGTGGGTGAAAAGCCTACAGCGGGCGAGAGAGCTGGACAGCAATGTGGAATTAGGGAGAGAGACTTTGTCGTCCATTCGTCTAGGACGCCGGCTGGCTGTGTTGCTGACTGGCACGAGTGGAGAGACAAGACCATGCGTTCCTCAGGCCAGAAGTGGCGCTGACGAATGTGCTTCAAGCTCCACGCATCTATACAACAATCCTTCTCACCCTGTCCGATGCATTGTCTCCTCCCCGCCGCAACGTCGACTCACCAGAAGTCAACAAATACATCTCCCATGCAAGCCCTCCTCACCAACAGCCCTAGGCACGCACTTCCTGTCCTCGCTGCAATCAAACGTCCCGCCTACACGCCCGCAGCCTCCTCTGCTCCCTCCCCCTCTCCGTCTCCCGCCCTTGCGTGTCAATCTGGCGCCTGCTCTCCTCCGCCATTCCCTCCAATTCTGCGATCATCCTCTCCGTCGTAGCCACAACACCCTGCTCATCTTTCTCCTCTAGGCCACGAACGCCTAAACTCCGCAGCCGAGCGCACAAGCGCGCGAGTGGAGAATCCCCCCTCCTGGCCGTCGTCGAGTCACCGTCGCCGTCACCGTCCCCCTCCTCGTCATGCTCCTCATAAAACTCAAAAGACCCAGGCATGCTGCTGCTGCATCGTCTCCTCCCCGCCTCCCTCGACGCCCCCTCCAACGCAGCTTTCACCCCCCACACCCACCCCAAAGATCCCCAGCCGCCTTCGCTCAGCCAGTCCCAGACCCTCTGCTTACAACCCTGCATCTCCTCCTCCTCCCACGTCGCGCGCGCTTCTTTCCCCAGAAACGCCCACACGCTCTCGACGACCAGGTCGTCCCATTCCCTCACGCCCTGCAGCAGGCCTATACCGCCCTGTCCGCGCGGGCGCATAAGCGCTATCATCTCTTCTGGCGACGGAGGTCGCGAGGGAGAGATGCCATAGGCGAATGCGGTGGTTGTGAGGCGTTCGCGGTCCTCCGGGTTGAGGGCGAGGGTGCTGCTCTGAAGGACGGTGGTTGGGGTCGCGGCGGGGTAGCCGATGCGTTGATTGCGGAAGGAGGGTGGCAGGGCGGCGACGATCCGCGAGATTTCGACGGTGTTGTAGCGGCTTGGCATGGTAGGTAGTTGCGCGAGGTGTCGTTGAGTGGGCTGTGGCGGCTTTGGTCAAATTGCAGGGGAATCAGATCAGTGTGGTACGCCGTCAAACATGAATGAGAGTCTCGGACAAACTTGCCATTCGATTGTATGTGGTGGATACGTGCATGCAGGGACGCGGTCGGGGAGGAGCAAGACTTCCTGCACCCTCGCTACTGTTCTCCGTACATACCTATCACACCAAAAACGAGATACCGGCCACGCCGACCTAAAACCACACGGGCCATGGCGCCCAACTCTGCCTACCACCCTAGCGACCTGTCGACGCAATACCTCTACCACGCCAGCGTCCTCTCTTCTCTCCTCCAAGATACCATCGACGCCCAACCGCGCCAGGAGGACGTTAACCTCAACACCCGCCTGCACCAACTCAGCGCCCATTACACCACGCGGGTCTTCTCGCGCGTGCGCGACTTCCTCTTCCCGGCGCTGCTGCTCGCGCTGCAGCGGGCTGACGACCGCGGCGCGTTCGAAGCCTACGGCCAAATTGGGGCGGAGCTGATCGAGTGGGAGAAGGGGAAGGGATGTGCGTTTGGGAATTGCGTGAGGTTGTTGGGGCATGCGTGGCCGAGGCGCGGGGACGGCGCCGGGGGAGGAGGAGGAGGAGGAGGGGGGGTGGAGAGTGCCGCGCAGGCGTTGGGGATCGTGGCGATGGAGGTGCCGGGGGATGATGATGGGGAAGGCGTGTGAGTTATGGTCGTCAAGGATGAGACTTAGGACAGCTAGGAGCTGCACACGTTTGTCCATTATTATCAAGCGTGCATGTATCATGATATCTTGGCAGATCAGTTGAAGATGCTTGACATTCTGCTGCGACTCTGCTTGCTTATAAGTTTTAGAAAGGACCTTTAGCAAGTCTGCAAAGCTGCAGACTAACTTTGCAGACTAAATAGGATAAGTCGTCTGTACGCATAATCTGTAAGTCTACAAGGCCTTACAGACTACTAAATAGGTTTAGCATTACTATGTAAGTAAATAGCATTTAACCCTATTACATGCCTCTTATTATTTACTATATACTATGTCTCTATTAACTATAGTAGGATTAAGTAATTAACTACTAGAGTACTTCTAGAATTATATAAGTATATAGTAACTAGGTACTATACTACTAGTAATACTACTACTATAGCTACTAGTATCTCTATTACATACCTCTTAATAAGCTAGAGTATATAGAAAGATACTACTACTACTACTATAGCCTTCTAGTATTATCCTAATAACTAAAGGTACCCTAGGGCTATAAGTAGCACTAGACCTATCTCTATATAGTAAATCTAATAGTAGCACTAGGGCTAGTACTAATTATAGTCCTACTATTACTCCTACTATACTAGATTACTTAGTATATTATAGTACTAACTAGTTAGACTATAAGTATGTAAGTACTTATTATAAACCTATAGGTAGGGTCATAGGGTTTAAGCTTGTTAAGTAAGAGGACACTTAAGCAATAATCTAGGTAAGGAAGATCTCTATTAACTTAATACCTTTTAGTAGGTTTAGAACTTAGGTTAAATGTGCTATCTGCTCCTACATAGGAAATATTATGTCCTGTATATATATAAGAGACTTGTTACATTTAGCTTAGTAACTATTAGCTATCTAACTATGTTAGGTGTTTAATAGTTAGCTTAGTAACTACTAACTATCTAACTATGTTAAGTGTTAGTTAGTTACTTATGTGTTTAATTATTTAACTAAGTCTTTAAGTAGTTAGTTAGTTACATGTTCTTCTAATATAATCCTTTCTTAGTTTATTAGGTATTATAGCTTAATCTCTTCTCCCCTTACTACCTATCTTCTTATATGCTTGTAATATTACTACCTGCCTTATTACATGTTTGTAACATTACCCTCTCCTTATCTTTTTACTTGTCCTTAAGGATGTACTTCCCTTGTGTCACAGGTAAATAGCATGTTTATAGGGGTTCTTATAGTATTTAACAAGTATAATAGGAAGAGAAGGACTATCTGCTAGCTATCTAGTCCTTTATAGCTAGTTACGTATAGGCCTTAGCCTATGCTAAGGACCTAGGGCCTTACCCTTAACATTACCTACCTCTCCTCCCTCCCCTTTGTTTGTCTCTCCTCTATGTAGAATAGCAAGGAACCTAAAGGAGTACAAGCTCTTTCCTTATGTTTTACATCTAGATTTAGACAGAGCTACCTAGAGAGTAGTAGCATTATAAGCAAATCCCCCTACTAATTACTCTCTAGCCTAAAAGGCTAGGCCCCTAACTAGCCTTATATAGTCTTGTAACCCTACCTTACATAGAAACTACTTTACTTTACTTCTTGTAATCTAAAATCCCCCTACTAGCTATACTCTAGTACATAAGACCTAGCCTCTAGCTAGTCTTATGTAGTCCCTAAACTCTACTTCACTTAACTAAATCTACTTTACTTTACTTTACCTTACTTTACTTCTATTCTTGCAGTTTAAGCTATTAAGAGGGCACTCCTAGGCCTATGCTAGTATGTCCCTCACTATATGAAAATTGCCTTTAATACTACTCTTACTTCCTTCCTCTTATATGCTTACTCTTATACTAAGCCCCCTCCCTCTCTCTATCTCCTAACCTTCTCTCTAGGAGTCTAGGCAATATAACTAGAGCTAGATAGCTCTACTTGTCTACTATATTAACTACGCCTCTCTAGGGCATAGATTACATCCCCTAATTAGTAAATCCCTAGGGTCCTTGCTATTCTGCCTAGCCTACGCTAACTTTTCTAGTCTACCTAAGCCTACGCCTACAGGCAATACGCTAGCAAGCGCTTAAACTATAAGGCCCTATATGTTTTATTTAGTGTCTATGTAAAATGCCACGCTAACCTAGCTAGCCCTACTCTTACCTATGTCTCCTACACTTCCTAGACCTAGTCCTAGGATACTAACAGGTATGACCTATACCCTAGGCTTTTTTGCATGGCTTACATTACTATAGCGCTACTACATATAACGACCTATTAAAGGTCCTTAAGGCCTAGAAGGCCTTAGGGCCTTTGTAGTTAGTAGGCCTACTATCTATGTATTTTCTACTAGTGTCCCCTGTAATTACTCTGCTAACTCTTGTGTAGCGTCATAGCCTAGGAGGTTACAGGGACCGTAGCCGCCTCTGTTACCTAGTAGGGCCTCCTATAAGTTCATCCTATACTCTATGTGTTTCTACGCGCTAACTATTTAAAAGGTCTAGGGGCGTTCTACTAGCGCTTACCCTAGGTAGGTAGTAGGAGAACATTACTAGCAAGGGCAAGAGCCCTTGTTAGGCTAAGTCTAGCGCCGCTGCTTAGGGCCCTAGCTAAAAGGCCAGGGATTCTGATAGCGGCCTAATTAGCAGGTCTAGGGGGTTTATCGAGGACCCCTTAGATAGCAAGGGGTCTGTTAGCGACCCTATTACTACTAACAGGAGGGCTAGCCCTACTAGCAGGGCTCCTAGTAACAATCCTACGTGATTGTTGCTAGGGTCCCTGCTCTTAGCGCGAGGTCCTGTAGCTAGGGGGTTCTTTCTTTTTCTGTACATATAGTTAACTAATGTAAATTTTACCCTTAATTATGTCCTTCTCAAAACGCCTGTACTCCTTGTAAAAAACGCTAGGCTCTACTTTCTAAGCCCTATGTCTTCCCTTCCCCTTGTCCTACCTCTCTGTTAGTCTGTTAGTGCTTTCTACGCTTCCCTAAGTCTGTTTAAAGTGTCTATTACCTTAGTGTCTATAAGGTTCTCTAAGGGTTCCTATGTAGGGTCATAGTACCCTAACTATTTCACTAGGACCTTATGCCCTTTTCCCCTCCTCTTGTCCCTCATGTAGAATATCTTCTCTACTAACTACTCTTCATGTAACTTAAACAACACAGGGTCCGGCTGTTTGTCGTCACTCTCCTGTCTAGGCATAGGGCCCTTACCTACTAGTCTTAGTAGGTTAGTATAGAGCACTAGGCATTTATTACTTAGGAGCCTAGTTAAACAGATAGAGACTAGTAGTATTTCCTTGGCTACTATGTACTTTACGTGCTTAGTGTCTAAGCTTTTCTTTAGTCTCTCTGTAGTGTAGTTCCGTAGATCTAGCTAGACTTTATTACTAACTTTGTAAATTAGGGTAGGGTTCTAACATTTATTAGCAGACTCCTCTTATTCTTGCATAGAGGCTGCTATTATAGCTTAGCAGATTCCTGTTATGCTCTAGATCTTCTCTACAAACGCCTTTGCCCTCTTAGTAGCTTTTAACAGGCTAGGCTCTTTAGCGTCCTTAGCTAAAGGCATAGGGCCCTATGCTTCGTAGCTATAGGTAGTAAAGAAGAGGCTTATGCTAATCCCTAAGTAATACCTCCTATTTAGCGCTAGTTAAGCTATAGGGAGCTACTACTTCTAGTCAGATTACTCATAATTAATGAAGTTCTAGAGGTATGCTTATACCTCTTAGTTAAGGCATTTAGGGCCTCTGTCTGTTTATAGCATCTCGAAAACCTAACCCCTAAGTAGTACGAAGTACAAAGAGTAGACCGAGTAGAGCTAAGTTAGCTAATTAGGTACTAGTAGTATACTAGTCGTATCTTACTAGCTCGGCCTACTTGGCCCTACTCCTAGCTACTCGATTTACGGGCTCGTTAGCCTTCCTACTTATGCCTACTTGTAGGCATGCTTATTTAACGGCTTTCTACTCGATTGCTACTTACCTACACTTGTATGCTCCTCTGACGTGTACGTCTACTTAGCCCTACTCCTAGCCGTGTAATCTGGCGACAGGCATCACTAACGAGTGTTAGCGATATGTAGTAGTTAGAATGAAACTTGTCTTCAGACTGCCCCCTTACACAGCTTATTTACCGTACTAGCTACTACGCTACTATCTCTGCGCTATAGGCAGTCTCCGAAGCCTTCTATAGTCGACGGCTATAGCTTATAAGTCGTCTATATTCTCCTATGCCTTTCCTCATACGCTTAGAGGCGCATCTAGTCCGCAACCTATTCGACAATCTTGTCTTCGACCTCTACGCTCTCTAACATTCCCTCATACTTCTTGACTACTAGAAACTAAAGTCGAGGCAGCTAAGTAGCTATAATAGTCATGTAGAGTATAAACTACTTAGAGTACACGAAACTACAGAGGTCCGTATTAATGTCATCTGAATTCTAGTAAATACATACATACCTACCTGCTATGTTAGTAGCAGCTAAGTAGCTACTACAACCAAAATATGCTACTATCGAATCACATCTACCTGCTATTGCCGTATTAAATCAGCAGGGACTATAGCTCTTACTAGCATGCTAGTCTTATAGGAGCTAAGAAACAAGTAAACTATAAGTAATACTATCTCCGCTAGCTTGCCAGACTTCAGGAAACACGGCTAGACCCCTGTTTAGAATACTACTATGTCTCTACGCCTGCCTGCTTGCTAGCCTACTATGGCCTTAGAAACATGTGTCGAGATGCACATATGTACTTTTTAGCGCATCTCGTTCCTCTGCATGTAGTACTAGACGATAAATGGCTTGTTTATTATGCTATTTAAAGTAGCTAAGTTGTTGCGGGCTCCTACGACGACGTCGCCGAACTTGCCCTGTAGACACTATCTAAACTATAGAGAGAACTCGTCGTATAATAGCTCTATGTCGTATGTATTCTACAGGCCTTAGTAGAATGCCTAGGTATACTAGTCTTCTGTCTTGTACTCGACATTGACCTTCTTTTAGCCTAACTAATTAGCGTCTTCTGTCTTCATTATAATGAAGACGACCTTCCTATTCCTTTTGCTCCTAAACACACGGACCCCCCTAAAAGTCATCTAAGGGGTGTTAGGGGTCCTATTGTAACTGACGACAATTAGCCCGCTAAAGAAAAGCTTATGTGTACCTAGCGGTCTAGTAAGTAGCACTCTAAACACCTTGTTCATAATCAGGGGTAGTATACTGTTAGCCCGCTCCCTTATTGCGCAACTCGCTATGTCCTCCCCTTTAAAGATCTTCTTAAATAGCAGGATTTTAACGCGTCTAGTAAACATAAAGTTAGTAACTAGTCGTTATATCTTAGGGTTAACTGCATACTTATTCCTATTCTAGGTTAGCCGCCTAGCGTAGCTGTCCTTGTAGTTATTGTACTAGTCGATTATCTAGCAATTCTTGCTGTAGTAGGCTACTGCCTAACATAGGCACATCTTAAGCGGGCTGTTAATGCTACAATTAGCGTATTAAGCGACTATGCTAGCCATTGTCTTAAATAGTAAGATAGAGGGTTAATTGATGTTACTACTACTTGTGTGTATTAGGCAAGTCTTCGAAGTTAGTTAATGTGATTAGTAAAGAGTTAAAGTAGAAGAGTAGTAGTAGATATAGATATCTCTTACTACTAAGTATACGTGCTACTACCTAGCTAGCGCACATGAGGCCCTCGTAACTGCTGTCTAGATTAGTTAGCTGCTACGTGCCGCTATATGCTACATATAGGTAGTTATCGCTCTTAACAAAGAAGTAGTAAACATGGCGACATCTATCCTATACAGCTATGTCTGCTAAGTGCACATGCCGCCGTTAAGCTAGCGTTAGTGTGACTATGTCGCGGTTGCTACTATTCCTAATGCCTCCGTATAGTAGTAGATAAGGTCCGTAGGTCGCAACTACGAGGATCATTTTTTACTGCCTTTTAAGGCAGAATCGCCTAATATCATGCCTTCTTTATTTAGTCATATGCCTAGGTAGTAGTATGTAATATTTAACCGAATCTGTGACAGCGTCGCGTGCCTTCTGTTTCTAGCCATTTTTCAGGTAGTAGCGTCATGTGCCTTCTATTTCTAGTCATTTTTCAGGCAGAAGCTAATGATGTGACGATGTAACGTATGCGGTTAGCGACTATGTAGAGCACATAACCTATAGCTACTAAAATACAAAAGAAGCTTAGTACTCTAAACTTCTTTCTTTTAAACAACTACCTTATCTAGTACTCGGCTTCTTCTTTAGCATCTATACAGATACTAGCATACTAATAACACTATAGCATGTAAGCATTATATGCTTGTATGACAAGACTATAAACTGACGCGCTAGTAGAATCTAAACCTACTATGTTAACAAATCTGACCCTAGACCTAGAGCTGGCGATTAGTATAGGTTCTAAGCACGCCGAGTTCGCGGCTAACTACGTCCGCGATACTGTCTAGGCATCAGAAGCCGCCGTCGCGCTACAGAAGGCATATCTAGACTTCGATGCCTACGAGGATCTTGTTAACTACGCCCCTTAGGTAGAGTATTAAGCTAGGTACAAGGTGCTTGACGTCATATGCGGCAGTAGCCTGATTAGGCTCCTAGCGAGTGCAAAGCTAGCTGCGCTAGATAGTGTATACTTCCTAGACTTCTGTGCTAAGATGCTAGATAAGAGCTAGTAGTATGTGTTATAGCTAGGCCTTAGAGGCAATACTGTTACTAACTAATCTTTAGTACTATGCGGGACTACTAGGGAAGCGTGGACTCGTAGCGCTTCATCTAGGCGAGGCTCGGTCGTACCCCTATAGCTAGCATCAAGCAGGCTACTAGATGCCCTAACGGCTTTTAGATAGTATTTGCAAAGGGCGTGCTAGAGATGTTCGAGCTACGGGTCTATTCGGGGCTAATCCGCTAGCTGCGCGAGCTAGTTAGTAATAACAGCTAGCTAATCTTGGATTAGAAGGAGCCTGCTCCTAGCTAGTAGCTACTCTTGCACTAACTAAGCGAGGCTACTTCTATAGCCTATCGAGAGTACACTATAAGAGACTAGGCCTTGTTGCTATTACGTATTCAGAATGTTTAGCACCCTGCCCTACTAAGTCCTAGCTTTAACCGTCTAATCACGCAGTATACCATAATCGCTAGCTAGGACGAATTAGCGAGGGCGCGGAGATCTATGCTTGCTTTCTTCGCTAAGCCTAGTATAGTAAGTAAGGTATCCCTCTACGCAGACTTTCTGACCTACTACCTGACAGATTAGTTAACTACTCTCTACGGCTTATTCGTCAAGCGAGCAAGAACCCGTGTCAGCCATCTAACCGCGGCGTTAGAGGTCAAAGTCGACATAGCGTGGCGTGAATAGCTTAATAGCAAGATCGGTAGTACTACTCCTAGGCAGAGGGGTTTCTAGGTTAAGCTCTTATACACTCTCCTCATTAAGCCCATAGTTACAATATCTCTTAATCAAGTTAAACGGGAATTGTCGCGCATAGAGAGACGTGCGCTAGAACGACAGGTAGCGAAGGCTCTACAGAAAGAGTAGTAAATATGCAAGGTAGATAAGCTAGCTAGCTGCCTAGACGCTAGCTAGTAGAGAGATGTGCATGCAATGAGAGACTTTCGGCTAGTAGCACTAACTGCTAATCCTGCGGCATGACTAATAAGTAGTTATGCACGTAGGTAGAAGACCTGCTTCTAGCTATAGCAGGCGGTAATTCATGACTTTCTTGAGAACTTACTAAGCATCTACCTCTTAGCGACATGCCTGCTGTCGAAAAGAAGCTCGCAGCCATTATCGCTAAACACAAGTTTCCCTTTCTCAAGGTTAGTAGCCACGATTCTGACTAATCATACATACATATGCTAACTAGTTATGTTTCTAGCTCCTAGCTAAGCTTTGTAACAAGATCTACAAAGGAGTTATTATGTCGCCTACCCTGATTAGCATCATGTTCAACTATGGCATAGGTTAGCTAAGTAGCTAAGTCGTCAAGTCTACTAGCGCTAGCTAGAAGAACTACGTGCTAGGAGCCCTCCTTATAGTGTGCTACCTTCATTAAGCTTACTAGTATAGCAATTTTTTACGTATGTTATAATCGTTTACGTGTGTTTCTCCTCGATTAGTCCTAAGTAGAGCTGCTAGCGACGCCACGCTTAAGCGATAGCGGCCCTTCCTTGCTAGTAGCCGCAATATCGCGCTCCTTAGCTGTATTCAGGCAATGTAGCTTATGTTTAGTTACTACCCTAGACTCTTGTTCCTCCTAGTCCGCATTATATATGAAGTTGTAGGTCTTAAAGTCAGCAGTGTTGTTAATGTACATGTCATATTAGCCGGAGGTGTTATATTCGTCCGTTAGCATAACGTAGATGCTATAGTAGACGCTAGTAAGCCCGTAGATACGGCGACCTTATAGAGTACCTTCCTGTAGGCTAGAACGCATCGCTATAATTACTGTCATGCTATGAACATCGTCTGCTCTTCTAGCCGGATCTTTCGGCTAGAACAGGTCTACGAACATACCTGTGTAGGTCGGACATTTATTATGTGCTAGTATTATGTAGTTGTAGCCATCTACTATGACGCGCGATTTCTTGTCTCGGAAGGTTACGACATATAACAGGCGAGTAGGCAGCTAGCCCTCGAAGGCGACGACTAGGTCAATTTGTCTATTAACGCTAGTAGTCTTGTCTATAACTAGCGGCACTTCGTACTCCTAGACCTAGAGCTAGTCGTTATGGCGATTGTCCTGGATTCCTTGCTAGTTTAGGGTACATCTAACGACGTCTGGCTTAGTTGCAGATAGATCGTCAGGATCCTTATAATGCATCTTCTAGCACTATATACTAGCATAGAAAGATACATCTAAATCGTCGACCTAATCTAGTCTTCCCTTAATCCTGTTAGGATTAAGACGCATTATATTTGACGTCGATGTTGTATTAGACAACGCCTGGCACTCTCTGACAAACACTGTAGTAGCATGACAGAAGTAAGGCTGATACGGTTAATACTAGGGGGCTATTAGAACCGCATGGGTTCTAATGCCTGCCCTTAGCATGTAGTGACCCTGCCACATATAGCAAGGGGGTCCTTTGTACATACGTTAGCTTATATGTCGTCTAAGAGGGATTAGTTGTCGACGTAGGACGCCCCTACGTCGCTAACCCTATGGTACCCCTATAGGGTTAGGCTTAGACATGCTTTCCCTAATTAAGGAGCGTCAGGGGTTATAAGCACCCTTAGCGCTACCTCTGCAATAAGCAGAAAGCAGCGCTATCTTGTACCTACTAAAAGGTCGGATTACTCTGTCACACTACGAGATATTTCTATATTATATAGCATATACATCTATATTAGTTCTGCTTTCTCCCCCCTGCTTTGTAGTCTAGCAGAGAATACTACAATATGTCTAGAGTACTATGAACTCGCAACTAACGCGTAGCGAGCGCCATCCTAAGCGCCCGTAATGGCGAAGCTAGCCTAAGTAACTAGCCTGTAGAAGTACCCCCTGCGAGCGACTCTGCATTAAGCGACAGTTCCGCTAGAGGCTAATTACGCGGCGGACAAGGTAATAGACCCCCCGCATAGGGACTACAGCTAACCCTGACTATTGACCTAGCCCTTGTAGCCATAATTGTCAATTAGGTCGCGAACTGCCTTACGAACTAGAGCTAGAGCTATACTGCTTCTAGTAGCGACAATGGCGAGGACGACGAAGACGTCGCTATAAGCAGTACTAATAAACTAGCGGACGAAGAAATCTAGCGAGATTTCACGCTAGGGACCTACAAAGACAACTTACTAGGAGGCGCAGACCCCCCGCGTGTGCCTGCAAACCTAGTGCCTAAATTCGGGGCCATAGTAGGCTAACTAGGAGGTAGTCGTAACGCACGTAACCTAAAGCCGTTTAAGGGAGACACCTTGAAGGAGGCTCGAACTTTCTTACAGGCATGTAAGGTAGTTTTCATGCTTAACCTACGCGGATATTCTATAGAGGGCGAACAAGTCGCCTTTAGTGTAATGTAGCTTAAAGAGGATAAGGAACCTCGTAACAATTAGCATGAGTAGTATGACCTTATATAGGTCGACAACAGAACGTATACATAGGCGGACTTTCGCTAGTTCTATGTCGACTAGGTCGAGGATCTAGGGAATCGCGCCCTTACTATGTCTGTCGAGTACGAGAAGGCTAAGCAGGGGAAGGGACAAACAACCTCTAGCTTTACTACCTACCTCGCCACGCTCGAGGGACAGATGCTACCCTATACTAAGACGTAACGCATGCGGCACTTACTCATCAAACTTAATGACAATCTTCAGAACATAATCATGACTTTCTATGAACTTCCGACAACTCGGCAAGACCTTGTGTCCCTTGCGACACATATGGAAATCACCTTGAAGCGAAATAGAAAATCGGGCGGCAAGGACAATAAGCGTCTAAGCCCTAAGGACCTACTAAAGGGCCGCTATTACAAGTGCCCTAGGGGTTACGCCTAACGCGGTAGTTCATTCCGGAGGAGCAAGCCCTCTAAGCTAAAAGACAGTAGCGAGAAGCCTCCGAGTAGCTGCTACATCTGTAGAGCGAGGGACTACTAGGCAGCTTGCTGTCCTAAACGAAGTAATAGGAAGAAGGTAAGCAAGGTATCCGAAACCTCCCTAGAGGGGAGGCGAAAGAAGGACAAGCCCGAGACAACTAAATAGCTACCGCGGGTATCTAAGCTGTCTGTCACTAATAGTGTAGACTCGTAGCCTGCCTGGCGCCTATCTAGTACGGTCTAAGTTAATAGCTTACTCGAGCTAGTAGACTATATGTTAGATGACCTTGCGGAGGTTAACGTGATACCCTAGAGAGTAATCGTACAGCTCGGTTTAAAGCCGATCCTAGGAGCCCTGCTGCCTACTATGAAGTCCTTTTAGGGCGAAGGCGTAGCGGCTTGAGGCGCGTATAACGTGCGCCTCTAACTCGCGGACTCCTTAGGAGAAGTGCGCGAGACTAACGAAGTCTTCTACACTAAAGACGTTCCTAATAAGGAGCTCCTACTCGGCCGCCCTTAGCGCTATAAGCAGGGAGTCGTTATTAATAGAGCTACTAACAACTAGTTCTATGGCTCTATAGGCGAAGTTCCTGTAGTGCAGATACATGACGCACATAGCTTCTACAAGGACATGAAGAAGGTCTAATGCATGTATGCGGTCTACATATAGAACGTCAAGGAAGACATTACCCTTCTGCCTAAGTTAGAGGAATACGCCGATATTTTCGACGTAGAGGCTACGGCCTATGCCTAGGCCCTAGACGCAGAACATGCGATTAACCTTAAGGAGGGTTATAATCCTCTACATTAATCTCTGTACCCTATGTCGGAATCGTAGCTCGAAATACTTCGAGACTACCTCTACAAGGCGTAAAGGAACGCGTGGATCTGACGAAGCGACAGCGAGGCTAGAGCGTTAGTTATGTTCGTCCTGAAGAAGGATAACACGCTCCGCCTATACGTTAACTATAGGGGCCTTAACATAGTAACCTAGAAGAACTGCTGCCCCCTACTACTTATTAGCGAGACGCTTGACCGCCTTAGTCACGCTGCTATCTTCTCGTCTATCGACTTAAAGGACGCCTACTACTAGATACTAATCCGAAAGGGCGACAAGTAGAAGACTATATTCTAAACGTAGTATAGACACTTCGAGTATATAGTAATGCTATTTAGCTTAACTAACGTACTAGTAACGTTCTAAGCGTATATTAACTAGGCCCTAGCCGGCCTCGTTAACACCTGCTACGTAGTATATTTAGACGATATACTAGTCTACTCCGACTTGAAGGAGGAGCATATTCGGTACCTAAGGATAGTACTCGAATAGCTCTGTAAGTTCACTCTATACGCGAACCTAAAGAAGTGCTTATTCCTGACAGATAGGATTAAGTTTCTTGGATACATCGTCTCTACAAAAGGAGTCATTATAGATAACTAAAGGGTGTCTGTAATCGCGGAGTAGCCGCGGCTAACTACCCTCTAAGAAGTGTAGGTGTTCCTAGGATTTACTAACTTCTATCGCAGATTCATATAGTCCTACTCGAAGATCATGGCTCCTCTCACGGCCCTCGCAAAGGGCGCGGTTCAAGGAAAAAAGCTAGGGATAGTGCCTTAGGAGGAGGCTTAGAGTAAGGCTTTCTCTAAACTTAAAGCAGCTTTTTAAACTACGCCTATACTTCGGCACTTTGACCCTACTACGAAGATCTAGATAGAGACCGATGCTTCAAAATTCGTAATAGCCGTAATTATATTGCAGCTCTAGTTGCACGAAGGTAGTACGCGATAGTACCTGATTGCCTTCTAGTCGCGGAAGATGCAGGGCGCTAAGCTTAACTATAAGACTCACGACTAAGAGCTTTTAGCTATTATTAACGGCTTCAAGGAGTACTAACACTACCTTGAAGGCATAGCGCACCCTATTAAGGTGCTTACTAACTATAACAACCTTCGTGGCTTCATAGGCATAAAGCAGCTAAGTAGTCGGCAAGCAAGGTAGGCGACTTTCCTCGCTAGCTTTGACTTTGTTATCTAGCATCGTTCCGGAAAGACGAATCCAGCTAATAGTCCTTCGCGACGACCGGACTACGACACTAGGGAGGAGGGTAACTAATAGCTTCTCCCTACGCTGCAAACAAAGCTTGTAGTTTAGGGTAGCGATCTGTCGTTAGCTCCTCTTGTAGGTTGACTACAGGTCTAATAGGGTCTTATAGCCTCTGCTAGCGACAAACCCTCCTATCTAGCAGTTGTAGCGACCGTGTCTAGCTTGATCTGTGTAGTAGTTAACTAGCTTACATGTAGTAAGCATGCGATGTCTAAAGAACCCTTTAAAGAAGTCTCGAGACTTATTTAGCGGTTACAAGAGCGAGAACCAGAGTTAATTAATAAGGGTATAGCCCTCTAGGACACTATAGGCGGTCTGAAGTACTAGACCAAGTCAGGCGACTTGTAGTACTTTGATAATAGGCTCTACGTACCTGCTAACTACGTACTCTGTTCGTAGCTCCTCTGTATTCATCATGATAATAAACTCGCGGGCCATTTTGGCGCAGAGAAGACGAACGTACTTCTTAGACGTAAATACTAGTAGCCTACGCTAGAACAGGATGTCTCTAACTATGTCAAATCCTGCTAGACGTGCTAGATTAGCAAATCTTGGGGCTATTGCCCCTACGGTAATGCTTAGGCGCTCCTACTACTAGAGAGACTATAGTAGGACTTAACTATGGATTTTATCACTAATTTGCTACTAGCAAAGTAGAGAGGCAATATAGTTAATACTGTCCTTATAGTAGTCGACTAATACTCTAAGATAAATGTCTTCATCCTATGTACAAAAAGATGCACAAGTAGCAAGCTTACGCGACTACTTCGCGACGAAGTTATATAGCGCTTTAGTATCCCCTAAAGTATCCTATTAGATCAAGGTTCTGTCTTTACTAGTAAATACTAGCAAGAATTTGTGTTTAAGGCGCGTGTTAAGTACCGCCTAAGTATAGCATTCTATCTACAGACTAATAGTCAGACTAAACGTATAAACTAGACTCTTAAGTAGTACCTTTAGTGCTACTACACTAAGAACCAGGATGCCTAGGCCGACGTAATTCCTATGGCGGAATTTGCAGTTAATAATAGCATGCATGCTACTATGTACATGTCGCTATTCTAGATTCTTTATAGCTTTAATCCGGAAATACACCTAGAACTGCCTTAGGACAAGTCTTCTAAGGAGAGGGTGCCGGCTACCGCGGAATTAGCGCAGCGTATGCGCGAGGTACATTTAGTGCTAATAGAACACTAGAAAAAGGCCTTAGAATCCTAGATTAAACATAATAACGCCTATGCTAAACTAATGTAGTACGCAGTTAGTACGAAGGTGTTACTATTAACGAAGAATCTTAAGCTGAAACTTCTAAGCAAGAAGATGACGCTAAGGTTTGTCGGACCCTTCTAGATACGCGACATAATAGGCTCGCAGGCGTACTAGCTATCGTTGCTATTATCGTATTATGTGCATGACGTCTTCTACGTATCTCTACTTAAACTATAGGTACAGCGTAAGGGCGAAGAGCCCGCGGACCTGATGCTAGTAGTAGAAGAGAACGAAGAGTAGGAAGTCAGGAGTATTAAGGATAGTATGTAGCGTAAGGGCGCAACGTACTATCTAGTAAAGTAGAAAGGATACCTACCTAAGTATACATAATAGGTTCCGGCTAAAGACTACAAGAACGCTCTAGAAGCTATTCGTGAATTCAAAGAGTAGAGGAGGCATAAGCAGGGCTTAAGAAGGTCGATTCGTAGGAAGATAAGGGCTTCGGAGCAGAATTCTTGACATGTGTATGTAGCGCATAACGCGCAGAGTAATAACAAGAAGCAAACGCCCTACTTATACATCATTAATGCCTAAAGGCATACCTAGAATAAACCTAAGGAGAACAAGAGACATACTCAGATTAGCTTCGTAGCTAATGCTTAGCTACTACTAGTTAGGGGCTTCCTAACTGAACCTGAAGCAGGAGAGTCTTTCTTGTTGCAGTCTGCTAGGGACTACCTACCTACACGGGGTCTACTAAACACCCCGAAGCTACTATAAGTGACAGGGGTAGTAACACTACGAAAAGAGGCTAGCATCTTCTTCTTTAGTAGGTTGCGAGGGAGCTCGTCTTTAGAGCCTATAGTAGCCAGAGAACTAGTAGCATCCTTACCGCGCCTAGTTGCGACGACTACCTTATCCTTAGCATTAGAAGGCGAAGAGACTCGAGCGCGCTTGCGGCTGTCGCGCTCGGCCCTCGAGATCATCTTGCGCTTCTTGACATGAGTGTCGACTACATCATTAGACTTAGTGTCCCTCTTAGGCGTAACTAGTATGGTGACACTATAGCGCAAAGGGATCACGTTAGGACCGAAGGTATCCTAGACGTTATCATCCTCCTTATCCTCAAAGATCTAGCCTAGAGGCTTGTGCCTTAGCGTCTTGATAGACGTAGTGCGGGTTGCAAGCAGGGAAGGTTCGGCTTCCTCGTCGCTAACCTTAATTTCGGCCCTAGCCTTCTTCTTCTTCTTAGACAGTAGCGTCGAGGCGGCGTAGGCAGCGGCGCTACAATGTGTTAGCTGTACGTACGCGACAGGATTCGAGTAAGTAACTTGAGGCTTAGTCCTTAGGACCGGCTTAGAGGTAGGCTGTCTCTCGGTATAGCGCTAGGGCGTAGCCTTAGCGGCAGGAGCGGTGAATTGCTTGATAACCTTCTTACAGATCATCCGCGTCTTAAAGTCATTGTTAATAGAGGCAAGGGCCCCGAGTTACTAACGCTAACAGCTAGTCGGATATTTCTCGACGCTAACGTTAGCCTAGCGGAGAAAGTTAGCATTTATACTTAGAGGGTACCTACACTATATGCGTACTATAGCGAAGGTCTCGACCCTAATAGTTAGCACCTTCAAGATCTTCTAGACTAAGTCTGCGAGTAGACCTAGACAAACGTTTTCGCCTGTTAGCAGAGAGTCGAAGCGAATACTACTATAAGAACAGTTAGCAGTCACGGTAAAGCACGAGAGGGCGCTAAGCAGGTAGGCAAGTACCTCGTAGTACTTAGCCTGTAGCCTGTTTACAGTCAGAGTACCTTTAGTAATCCCCTTGTTACGCGTACTCTAGAAGTCATTAATGTTACAGCAGAGCTAGTTATACTCGCCATACACCTCTTTAGGGAGGTCTTAGCATTTTTGATGCTTGCTATTACAGCTGACATAATTGTAGTAGACACTGCCCTCATTAAATCCGCTGATATAGATCTCGGCTACGCTTTAGTTAGTACAAGTTACGCATACCTCGCGGGTAGGGGACGCCTTACTAACACGCGGAGGAGAGATGTGTGTAGCTTAGCTACTAAGGTTGTCGAGGCATCGTCGACACAAGCGACAATTGCAGGCAGAGTAAGTAGCGTCGAACTTAGTCTGTAGCATATAATCCATTATAGCTAAGACAGGTTAATTGATCTTAATTGATTAATTAAAGAAGAAGAAGCTCTAGTATAGACCCGCAGACATGGCGAGGCGCAAGCTAAGCGAAATAGGAGCGGAGGTCAATGTTAGTGTCTTAGAACAGGAAGTTTAGGAAAGCGACGAGGTTTTTATACCCTCTGACAGCCCCCCTGTTACCTACCGCAACCGTTAAGCTAGTAACTCGAACTACATGCGCAGAGTACCTACCTTTAGTTAACTTACAAGAGGACTAAATAATGCAATAACAGATAACGTAGCTGTTACGCATGTATGCCGACTATACTCGTGCTAGCCTACTAGCATGAAAATGTGGCGAGGCCCGTACTAGGAGCGCGCTCCTGCTATTTCGAGTAGCGCGCGTAGAGCGTCCGCGTACTTTACTACTACCCTAAGGTTCTGCGACATGTTCTTTATAGTCACGACTAAATAGGGACAGCCAAGCTACTTGGCGAGGCCGGCGCGCATGCTCGCCCTATAATTTCAAGGATTAACTAAAGTACGTGCTTCTAGTATCCTAGTATCTCGATCTGCATATGAAGCGAAGGTGTTACGAAGCCGCCTAATATGTAACAGGTTAAAACCCGCCTAAGTTAGCAGCCTCTGCCCTATACTTGCTACGAAGGTGTTAAGGTATACGTATGACACATGTTACGTAGGCTATCTACCTATTTACCCTTGCGTAGTGTAAGCGTGCTATATCCCGTACCCTATACGTTCCGCGTGTATTACTTAGTAAGGCTAGGGACATCCTCATAGGAGGAGGGGCAGTGATACGGTTAATACTAGGGGGCTATTAGAACCGCATAGGTTCTAATGCCTACCCTTAGCATGTAGTAACCCTGCTACATATAGCAAGGGGGTCCTTCGTACATATGTTAGCTTGTATGTCGTCTAAGAGGGATTAGTTGTCGACGTAGGACGCCCCTACATCGCTAACCCTATAGTACCCCTGCGAGGTTAGGCTTAGACATGCTTTCCCTAATTAAGGAGCGTTAGGGGTTATAAGTACCCTTAGCGCTACCTCTGCGATAAGCAGAAAGTAGCGCTATCTTGTACCTACTAAAAGGTCGGATTACTCTGTTACACTACGAGATATTTCCATATTATATAGCATATACATCTATATTAGAGGCCCTACCTCTAGCCCCATGTGTGCTACTACATTACTAACTATTCTCTATATGTCTCTACCTAGTGACAATTAGCTAGATCTTAGCCTTCGCTAGCTAAGGAAGGCTTCGACATCCTTCTACTCTGTTAGTCAAGGCACTTCGCACTCCTGAGCCTCTCGACATTTAGCCTTAGTCTGCTGCTAGAACGTTAGGCTAGTATCAAAGAATGTAAGCATAGTAATCTTTCGCTAGAAGTGCTCTATAATTTAGTCCTCCTATCCGTTCTTCTTGTTAGTTAATTTAAATAGCTTCTTGACGTATTTAACATGCTTGTGTTCGAAGTAGCTAGTGTCGAGGTCTAGCGCGTTGCCGAAGAGCCGTATCATGTCCACGTAGTATGTAAGGGCATAAAACTTAGGAAAATTAAAGTGCCCTTGCAGTTTACACACATTGTCTACTATCTTAGGCTCCTCTGCTTGCTCTGTCTGCGCTTTCTTCTTTCTTAGCTCTCCTTTGCTTATGCGGTACTCCCTAAACTCTTCTTTATACTAGTTGCATTAGAACAGGGCGAGGACTATGAACCGGAGTGTTTCGCTATCATGTAAAGGATATTACGCTAACTAAGAGAAGTCTACTATTGCCCGTAAGAACTAGATCGCGCTATAGGCCTTAGCCTCTTCTAATAGTAGCATGAAGACTAGGAGCAACTGTTGTAGCATACTCTTCTGCTTCTAGCCTGTCTATTAGCTTACTACGGACATCTAGCCAAACACCTAGAGGTTCCTAAATGCAGGCACCGCCGCGAAGCGACAGTCGATAATAACATCTAGTTAATAATCTACGACAGTCTTGCTTTTGTTACTCTTTCTTACTACTTTATGCTAGCCCTTAGCTTGTAGGAGTGCCGCTCTAGCTCGCTTCGAAGACAGAGGTAGTCGACTCTTAAGCAAATCTCGCGTCTAATCTATGATGTACATTAATACGCCCTTGAAGAGTTAGTAGAGCACGTCTACTATTAGCGTCTTGTAGATATTTAGGCTAGGGTACCTAAATGCGAAGTTTAGTAGGTCGTGTACGTAGCTGCCCTAGTCCTTCTTCGCCGCTTACTAGAGCATGATTTGTATTTGCGTGTCCTTATGTATCCGCTATAGCGTAACTACTTCGAGGTCTTCGCGTTTTTCTAGATCGATTATACATATTATGTAGTAGCGGTTGTTCTTTATGCCTGTGATTATCATCTGTTCTTAGTAGTCGCTTGCGTATACTGCGATATTTAGGAAACATCGCCATGTCTTGCTATTCGCACATAAGACGTCGAGGCCCTTGCCTGTAGCAAGCTTAGCAATAGGGTCGAACATTGTCTTCATGCAGCGATAGTATAGCTTGTCCCTAATGCTTCCTTTCCCGCCTTTAACTACTAGTAGCATCGCTAGGAGCACGCTACCTAGTCGATAGTTAGAGTTACGAACCAATCTAGGTAGGTTACTAATCGTCAAGTACACTAGCCATGCGATTAGGTCACCTTGATGATTAGTAACCTATGTCTTGTTACTAGCAAGAATTAGTGGCATAATTGTCGCTCTGTCTATTCCAAGCTCTTTCTGTTTGTCCTACTACTAGTCTACAGAGGCTATGTCCTAATAGATCCGCCTAGGCGGGTCATCTAGAGTCTCGAGGTAATAAGGCGCGTACATGAGATCATTCCTGAAACCCTTGTGCCCTATAAGAAAGCGCATAACGTCTTCGACTTTCTAGTGCCTTAGAGGCACTGTCTTGACACGAGAGGTCGACTGTGGAGATTCTAATTCGATGTTTGTAATACTCTACTTTGTAATGAATAGTAGTTAGTAGGCACTTACTTCTCGGATCTTGTCCTTAAGCTCTATGCCTAACCGAAAGCTAAGTAGTTTGTGGATCTTCTGCAGCTAGGGATTCTTGGATAACCGATCGATAGCGTTGCTCGAAATGCCTTCGTGTAAGAGCTAGTATGCGAATACTATATCTGCATTACTTTAGAAGAAGGCATAGCCCTATTTGTTAAGTTCCTTATCTGTCTGTTCGTTAGACCTAGTCAAGGTTATTACTAACTTAGTAGGATTGCGGCTTAACGTACACTTTGATTAGCCTGCCCGCTATGAGACTACCTACGCTAAAAGGTGTCCGCTTGTATAGTTGCTCGTACCTAGCAGACAACAGCCTACTAGCGCGCATATGGATTAAAGCTAAGCTATGCTCGCTCGTGACGCTATGTAGCCTACCTGTTTAGCTGCTATTCGTGTCTCTATATCGTCTATCTAGAGATGTAGCGTCTCTTGTAAATGCTGCTAGGTCGTCGTAGAGACTAAGCGCGTCGATGTTACTACTGTCATCGTCAATTACCCTAGCTGTCGCTACTATCTCTTTCTCTTGCATGTGAGCCTCATTAAACACAGGCTCGACGACTATGACTAGTTCCTCGTTTGCAACATACTACCTATCTACTCCCGTAGCATCGTCGACTAATGCCCCCTCCTTATAGGTAAGGACATTGTCTGCTAATTAAGTTTCGACTCTGTCGTTCGAGTCTAAGGAGATGTTCAAATCTGACGCGTATTTCTCGTCAGGTCTAAGATCCATAGTACTCTGATTAATGAAGTGCTAAAACTTCGCCGCCATGCAGGTAGGAACATACTAGGCATAACTACTATGACCTTTTAATGCCTTGCTGTAGCCTGTGTAGTATAGTATGCGCTATGAAGCTATTGTCGACATAGTGTGTTACAAAGGCTACAGTACTTATAGACACGTTAATCACTATAAACACCCGACCCCTAGAAAGGTACGCGTGCTACGCGGGTAGCTAATTGCTGCTTAGACAGTTTATCCTGTTAGCTAGCTATGCGTAGTTAGGGTTAGTGTTTAGGTTAATAGAAGAATCGAGTGTTATTAGAGTGTAGTAGTAAAGGAGGGCCTAGAGTAGACGAAAATGGATGTACTAGGAGTATACTAGCGGCAGTTATATTAGCTAACTCATTCTGTCGATCGCAGGCAGTACGAGCGCTATTTTGGCCAGGAATCCCGAATTTTGAGTAGTTTCATATATAAATCTAAAGTGTATAGTATTCATATGCATAGAGTCATACCCTCTATTACTAGCGGCTTAGATGTGTAGCGTAGACGTAGTAGGAGTGCCGCTAGTATACTACTAGCAGTCGTTATCTGTCGATTGTAAGGGTTTAAAACATGTAGTAGCGATCTATAGGTCGGACCTTAACGTAGTAGTAGTAGACATACCGCTAGTATACTACTAGCATTTAGTAGTTGTCGAGTACATTCGAACGGACGAGATGATTAGTGTTATGCATATACTCTATTAGATGAGGTGCTTGTGTAGTCGCTATCTAAAACGATACTACTCGCGTACGACTACTAGCATTACTCTATCACAAGATTACAGTTAAACCCTAGTTAATCTGTCATCTTACGCTAGCCTGCGTAGCCTGTACGATCCTATGCCTCTCTACTCGCCCTGATTATCGCGCATGGTATTAATGAAGTCGTCACTAGTCTACTAATAGTTTATAGTCTACTCTCTAAATTAGCTCTATAGCGTAACCTAGTAAAATCTTATTGCCTCTGTTAATTACGCTAACTGCATTAATCTAGTGCGACTAACCCTGCTACAGGCTTGCCTAGTTAACTACTATTTTAAGCTGTTATCTAGTATCATGAAGGCGTTAGTAGGTGCAAGAGTTACGCTACTCTCAATTTTGTTCACAGTCGATATAAGTAACTAAGGGTCGTCTTACTAGCCTTTAACAATAGGATTAGTAGTCACGAAGTCCCCTACAATCATGGCCTTATCTTTCGACCTATAATCTAGGCCGATGAACCTAGCTATCTTGTTAAATCTGTCTAGGATGTAACTATTCTCTACTACCTACTAGAGATACTAGTCAAAGTCAGTACATGTTAGGCAAGGAAACAGTTGCCTTGCGCGCATAGGCTCGAGTATCCTGTTCCTATATGCGTGTCTTAAGTGCCACAATTATTAGGACCCTAGTGTCTAAATCATGCCTACTATAGATAGTGTCATAGCGGACTAGAAGATAGACAATGCGGCGTCGCATATACGACGGCTACGGCTATGGCAATAAGGTGCGAAAAGCACAGAAGGGTCTGCCGCATCTTTTATCTAAAGTTAGCTAAGAGACTAACAAGTATAAACAACGCGTGTTTCGAGTAATCCTAACATCTATAATTCAAACAGACACGATATAGGCATAGCCCGAACAATGAGTATGCGTGTTTCCTCGACAAGAACCTCTAAGACCTAGTGTAGCATAATTCACAAACCTAAGGCGCTATAATAGTAGAGTATAGGCATAATCAAAGCAGGCCTTATACTTCGACACGACAATTACCTACGCCTGTACGCTGCGTTAGAAGAACGGATGGAGCAGCTTAGCCTACTTGGCCAAATTGCGCGGTTAATAGCAGCGAAGGAGCGCATGTTCTAGGAAACAAGCGCCTTCTTTAGTAGTAGCAGGGAATTGTAACTTAAATTCCTAGTAATAGTAGAGGCGTTGCAGACACAAGTAGGGGAGGTTAGTTTTTAGCATCTACTATACAAGATATCGTCAAACTATTAGCAGCGGACAGTCTAGAAGTCGACAATTACCTAGGGTTAACACGAAGGTAGTATAGCTGTTATAGTTTAAACGCGGCTTAAAGGCCTTTAGAATAATACGTACAGGATATTCTCTCGCATGTAGAACGAATCTTACTACTATATACGCAGGATCTACCGCAGAGTAACTATATCCGTTAGGCTGTGTTATATAGGCGGACGTGCTATATAGCGCAGATGTTTCGTAGTACCTATACTAGCTATTATTAAAGAATCAATGCTAACCAAGGCTAGTTCTACTAGCGGTATTTTAATAGCATACCGCTAGCAAGCTAAAAGTACCGCTAGCTAATAGGGAAGCGTAATTTTAGGGGTAGCTAAATTTAGATGACGCTTGCGCGTTACAAGATACTATAAACATCGCGTCCTCTCCTTCTTCTGCATTAATAGACGCTACGTAGCTACATTAGACAGTAACTCGTAGTATGTACATATTTACATGCTATAGATATTATCCTTTACTAACCTGCTACTAGACCTACATGACTAAGAAGGATATGCTGCGCTCTGTTCTCTGCTAATCCTTTAAGTCGCGTCCTTCTTTAATCATGCCTTCGAAGAAAGACAGACAATAGAGGTCACGTTCTACGTCATCTAGTAGCGGTTCGAATTACAATCTAGCGAATGATTTAGAAGACCTGCTAAGTAACGATAGCAATAGTGTAGACGACAGTAACAAGGAGATAGCTAACTAGGAGCATAAGGATTTTATAGTGCCTAAAGCCTATATAAAGGCGACTAATGTAAGAAGCTACCTGTATATAGCGGCTATGCTAACATACATACAGACGACGACGTACTAGTTATGAAGAGACTAGACGCATAAGCGGTCATCCTTACTACTAAGGCGGAATCGGCCGTATAAGAGGCTTTAGTCATTGTCTCGTAACGCGTAACGAGATAGTAGCAAACCTGAGAATGACAGGGTAAAGACATAGCAGCTAAGCATCTGTCGAGGCTATTATAATAGCCGACCTACTAATCACGGGAGCGACGGCAACAGTCAAAACTACCGTAACAGCAAGTCTCGTAGCCGCTAGGGCGATAGTAGTAGTCAAAGTCAGTCTAGGAGCTAGTCGAGTAGCTGTCGAGGCTATAATAGCAGCTAGACTACAAACTCTAACCAAGGATACGACTACTCTAGCAGCGAAGATATACGTAGTAGCCCTCCTGTGCATAAAGACAAGTTAATCGAGCCTTTACTTGTTAAAGTCCGAGAACTCTTGTAGATAGACGCTTCATGAGGGCGGAAGGGCATTTCTATGCTATACCCTATAGCTCCTACTTACTAGCCGAGTTGTAAGCATATTGCAATTAACTAGTAGCTCGTAGCGCGTAATATGCTAGGGATGAAAGGTCGAGTTAGCTCGAGGCTAGACGACGTAGATTTAGATACTATAAGTACCTGCGTAGGTCCTATAAGGAGGTGCTAATGTTAGGGGCGTAGATAAGGCAGAGGTTACGTTAGTGTTGTAACAACTACACGAATAGGGTCAGAGAAGCTATACTCGCATAGTCTAGCAAGGTAGACGATAAGCAGGGTTTGAAGGACTAGGCCGCGGACATATTAATAGAAAGCAGATTCGAATGCGAGAACGAAGAAGAGGTAAGGAGAGAAGGCTTAGATGTCGTCGAAAGCGCTAACATGTCACAGGACTAGAGGTTTCTAAGCCCGCTCGTAATCTTTTATATGAAGAAGGCGTTCTTCTAGTTTAATTAGAAACTAGCATGGAATCCTTTAGAGTCACGCGAGGTAAACGCTTTCATGTTAAACAGCGTGTGTGCTACTATTACATACCTACTAGCCTAGATCAGAAATGGCCCTTCGGAGTTCAAGACAAAGGCTAGTAAGACGAGATAGGTTCTAGTTAGTAGTGTCGATATCGATGATATCTTCGAGAGGAAGAAGAAGTATTAGGAAGAGCTCGATGCTAACAGACAGGAGGTCATCATAGCGACTATTACGGCACGTATATTAGGGGGGGAGGACGAAGGTAAGACAGTACTAGTGTAGGCAGCGCTAGCTATCAAGAAGGATCGCGGCATGACAGGCTTAGAGAGGGAATACGAGGACTTGCGGAGGCGAAAGGCACTACACAAGAATAGTACAGGGGAGACATTGTCAAGAGGGCCTGTGCTAACTTCTGCTAGGTCGTACGTAATTGTTAGGTTAGCGTAGTGTTAGCCTAACATGACGATCAAGCTAGGCCTTAATGTCATTAATCATAGGCGTTTGCAAGCATGTAGCGGATGTTTAAGCAGACACTAACAGAGGGAGTAAGGGCCATAATAGCGGAAGGGCAAATATTAGTGACTATAGTAGTAAGGCAAGCGATTATGACAGTAACGACTAGCCGATACAGGGACTAGAGGAGCTATTGTCGCGAGACACCCTGCATAACAGTATCGTGACAACGAGGTTAGTTTCTTATCTAACATTACGGCCATGATTGCTAACATGTACTTGTCTAGTATGAAAGCTACTATAGTTAATAAGCCCCGACCTAGACACACGCAAGATAAAAGGTTAGTAGCCTTAGCGCGTCGTGAGGGCTAGCTATTGCTAACGAGGCAGAAGTAGCGAGAGGCCTAAGCTACGGAGTAGGCGGTTAATCGTGACTAGTGTAGACAAGCGGTATAGGCGAGGGGACTTATGTATTAACTAAACCGTGCTAATAACAGATAAACGCTAGCGCGGCTCTAGCGAGAGGCGAAACGCAAAGACTTACTAACACACAGTAAGTGCGATTATTGACTCTACGCATTAGCGTAGTTAATAACAATGGCTATAGGACACGAAGCTCGACCGCAAAGGACAAAGACTAAGGCGATAGTAGGAGCTAAGCTTTGCTAGAGGCAGAGGCAAAAAATGCTAGGTAAGTATGCTAGTAGTATACTAGCGTTATGCTACTAACATACTACTAGCACTTCGATATTAATAGGAGGTACTAGTAGTAGTTTAGTAGCTACATAGTATACATTAGCTAACGATTATAATGTAGCATAGTATGCGCTCTGCTTAATTAGTGTGATCTTATAAGCAACTAGTCGAACGTTATAGAGAAGGTAGAGGATGCGCTTGACGACTCTGAGTTAAGGGATAGTCAGTTGTAGTAGCACACTATATTCACGGACTTGACCTTGTTAGAGCAGATTAAGGGCTATCGCGACAAGGTCTTTAATGATGCGACCTTCAAGAAGCTACAGGAGAGGCGAAATAGTAGCGCTTTAGGAAAGTCGGTAGTAGTGAAGGTAAGCTAGTAGAACGGAATAGAGGATGAGGGCAAGTAGAAGATTCATGTGTAAGGGCCGATATAGGATGTGTAGATAGTGTGTAGTAGCTATGCATTTGTTACTAGCTATACCGATTAAGGTCTTTAGGCATAAGGCGCAAGTCAGATATAGCAGCTTGCTTGAATTCAAGAGGCGTCGTAAGAGCTACGTTTAAGCTGTATATGTGTTTAGTATTAGCAAATCTGCTTAATTCGCGTTATACGTCAGGTCTAGTATAAATAGTAAAAGAGCATAGTGCGACAATAACGAGATGTATAGTATTAACTAAAATCATGACTTTAACATCTATTACATGCAAATTGTTTTGATTCGAGTAGCTCGGCTTACGTGCCCGAGCTACTTGCCGCTAGTATACTGCTAGCAGTGAGTTACTTACTAGTAGCACTCTTGCACTGTGAGCTACTCGCGTCTGCGACACGAGTAGCTTAGGAGGGGCTAAGTTTCTCGGGGGTACATACAAGCAGGCTAAGTCAGACGAGTAGGTAAGTAAGCTAAGTAACACAAGTTACTCGGTCTACTTAGGGCCTTAGTTTTCGAGACGAGGTAGTATGTAGAGCTTAACTGCTAGGATACTCCTATTCTTTTACAAAAGGCCCTCTAAAAGGTGCTAGTCTAGTTAGTACCCTAGTCACTCGTAATAGCTGTTAGCATTCTATAGTACTAGGCCTAATAGTCTATGACCTTTTTAACGTATTCCTCTACCTTTATGCTAGGCATTACCTATAACACTACAGACTTGTATAAGCGGTCTTTAATAACCTATAGGTACTAACATCCCTTAGACTTAGGCAGATCTGTCATGAAGTCTATTAAGATTTCCTAGAAGAATCTGTTAGGGACTAGTAATAGCTTTAGTAGTCTATGCTTATGCTCTCTCTATACCTTATTAAGACCAGAATGTCGTAGTTCCTTAGGAATTGCTAGATGTGCTTAGATAGTAACAGCTAATAGAAGTCGCGCCCTAGGATCATTGTCATAGCATCCTGTCCTAGATACCTATATACCGTAGCGTTATGTATAGACTAGATAATATTATATGCAACTAGTAATTAATACGTAGGTATGTAGTAGCCTATAGAGCCTCTATTCCCTAATTATAGGGTAAGGTCCGAAAACTAATTACTGCCCTTCTTGAAATATGAAGTGAAGCGTATAAGGTATACCTACGTATGTCACATGCGGCTTAGCTTGCTAGCCTAGCTAAATGAGTAATAAGCCTATAGCTTGGCTGTCTAGTATCATTTGCCCCCTTCTCCTATGAGGGTCGTCTCGATACTTAGACTGCTCCCTTCTTGCGCTAAGCAAGATTAGGTTCCGTATAGTCTATCCTGTAAGTAGTTAGCCCTCTCTATGAACTTCCTTTGTTACTAAGGTAGCCTGTGAATTATGCTAGAGCTATGATTTAGGTACTATGACTCTCTGTTGCTACGTAAAGCGTGCCGCGAACACACTCGTTAGTTCTAATTAGCTCTAGCGCTAGTTACTTGTAGTAACAGGGAGTTTATAGCTATAGGAAGCTTCTATAGCGTAAATAGCGCGTAGGTATAAAGTCTGCTATTCGCACGTAGTAATCCTGACTTTCTCTATTACATCTACTTCCTAACATGCCTCCTAAAGGCTCTAAGATTGCTGCTAGCGCTGCGCTAGCTACTCCTATGAGGTCTATAGGCACTTAGCCTACTTAGTTTACCCTGCTAACACTACGGCTATAGTAAAGAGCTACTTGTTAATAACTACAAGCGCTACGCGTAGTATATTAGCCTTAATAGTAAGCGTCGCTTGCTTTAAACATACGTAGCATGTCGTTAACTTGATTTAGAGTACAGGCTATACATAGCATGCTTTAAGTTAGGATAGCAGAAGCGCTACAAGTAGTATGTACCTTTGTCTGCCCTAGACATGCACTTCTCTAGCTAGGCGTACCTACTAACTATGCTTGTAGCTATAGTAAGAGTAACTATGTATGCATGCCTATAAACTAGGCTATAGCGGCTAAGTATAACGTCGTGCTACGCGCCTGCGCTAAGGCCGAGCGTATTAGGCGTAACCCTAATACTACTAACGCAGACTATGCTATAGCCTAGTAGGCGTACTAAGATGCTGCTATAAATTAGCGCCTACTACTTAAGGTATGTTCCTTGCCTGCTTGTTATATACCTTGGTTATAAGTTTTAGGTACTAACTGTCTTTAGAGGCTATAGCGTAATCCTAACTATGTCCCTAAGCGCTTCCCTGCTATCGCGGCTAAAGCCAAGCGTGCTGCTAGCGCTATACTAGCGGGTAGTAGCAGCTAGGCTGTCGCTACTACTAAGCAGAACACGTAGGCCTTAGTAGGCCTCTTTAAGCTTAGCCGCGCTATAAGTCTCCTAGTTTGTCGTTTACTCGCTACATGCTAACCTGCTAATAGTTCCTTGATGCCCGCGTACCCCGCGCAGATCTCCCTTACGCTAATGCTGCCATAAGTAGGCTCTAAGCCCGCCTCGATAGCAAGATAGAGGTAAGCATATCCCGCGGATGCTTCTCGTTAGGACGTTGCCTACTAATCCCTTGATAGGAGCGTAAGGGCCTTATAGACCTCCTAGGTCGTCATTTTAACGATAATAGGGACATAGAGCTAGAGGATAATGCAAACATAGTAGTAGAGGATAATGCGGACATAGTAGTAGAGGATGATAGGTAGCCCTAATTCAGGCATCCTTAGGGGGTAGGTAGCTCTAGCTATAAGCATGCTTAGCTTTTACGCCCTGCCTAGGGCTAAAATATAGGTAGCCTATAATGGCATTCTCCCCTAGGCTTACCTTTCCCTTTTTCCTCTGCCTGATCTCTTCTTGCCCCTCTCCTACGCTAGGTATGCTTTAATCAGGTCCTTTGTACCCTTGTAGTTAGCTTCGTTAACCTAGATATTATAATCCTCTAGCTAATCCTTCTACTATACTAGGTATTAGCGTATACTACTATGTACCCTTGTACCCCTAATAGCCTTAACCTTATACTTGCTATCCTCTCTAGTAAGAGGCATAGGATAGGCAGGCTCTTTGCCTACTTGGCTATCCTAAGGCTTAAGTAGTAAGACATAGAAAACATTATGAATCTAGCCTAATTACTAATTATGTCAAGCACATGAAATAGTCCGACAAATTAGGCTGTAATCTTCTTCTTTAGTACTAGTAGTCGCAAGTTCTTAGTTAATAACAGCACTATATCTCCTACCAAATAAGCTTGGCGCTTATGCCGCGCGTCATAGTTTTCTGCCTACTAGTTTACTATCTGTCACTAATTCTCTTTAAGCCTTTTAGTTACGTCGCGTGACTAATGCGCGCGCTCTATAGCAGCTAGTACCCTCCCTTTAGCAGACTTGTCCTAAGGCGCTAATGTTAGGGAAGGCTAGAATCCTAATACTACCTAGAAACGTAATATGCTAGTAGTAGCATTATTGCATGCGTTACTTGCATATTCGGCTTATAGTAATTACTCGGCCTAGTTATCTTATTCCTTATTATAGTAACAATAGAGGTACTATTCTAGGGTCTAGTTTGCTCGCTTAGTCTAGCTATTAGTTTGCGGATAAAAGGCTATACTAAGCTTATACTTTAGTTGCGCTTTACATGTAAAGTCACTCTAGTATTAGCTAGTAAAGACACTGCCACGATCTAAGAGTACTCCTTCTAGCATGCTAAAATAGTATATGACTTCGCGTACTATGATGTTTGCTAGCTCTACGCTAGAACACGTCTTGTTAGTTAGGACAAAGATTACTATCTTAGAGAACCTGTCGACAATTACTAGGATAGCATCATACACGTAGCCGAAGAGCTTGCTAAGAGGCAGGTCTGTAATGAAGTCTATAGTAATCTCTTACTATAGCCTGTTAAATAGAGGCAAAGCATACGCCTTGCTATATCTGTAATAGCGCTTACTCTTTATTATCTAGCATATGTAGCAGGTTCGGACGTATTCATTAACCTCCTTTGTAATATCTAGCTACTAGTACTTCCGCGACAACAAGGCAAGGGTATAGTCTCTCCTAAAGTGCCTAGCTAACAGGTCATTATAGTGTAGGCGTAGTAGTTACGCCTTTAATGCTTTATCATTTAGGACCTAAATGTAATCGCCCTTATACTAGACGCTATGCTTGTACTCCTAGTCCTCGCTAGTGCTTTCAGGTCGCTCTAAGGCTAATTACAGCCTACGAAGCAGGGTTTCTACGTTCTCTGAAACGTCCTTTATGTCATAAGGGTAGGTGCTAATAGCAGGAAGGTAACTAGGTGTTAGACTTGTAGAGCTGTAAAGAATATCGACAATAGCAGTTAACCTTGTAACTAACTATCCCCTAGGGAAAGGGAATTAAATTAAGCACGAAGCTCCTAACTGCCTGTCCTGAAGCTATCCCTATATACTAGAGAGACAGAGTAGCTCTGTTAGATCTGTCGACAGACCTAACAGATCCGTGTCTGTAGATCTATGGACTAACCCTATAGATCTAAGGGTCTGTTATCCTATAACAGATCCCTTCTCCCTTATAGGCCTATAGATCTGTAGACTAACCCTACAGATCCGGGGATCTGTCCTTACATGATAGATCCTTTCTCCTATAACTATGCCTATAACTTATAGTACTCCTATGACTATACTATGACTCATAGCACTTAGGACCCTTATGATCCTGTAACCTATAGTACTCCTAACACTCATGACACTATCTCCCTCTTAGCCTAGCTCGTCCCTAAGCTACCTTATTAGTGCGGGGTTTCTCTCGTTATTTCCTTTTGTGTCATGATGTCTTCTCTTTCTACATTACTGCCTTATGTCATCCTAGACACTAACGCCCCTTTAACGTAGAAACGTAAACGCCGCGTAAATCAAATCTATTGTTAGGGCTAGGACAGCATGAAATCCTGTACTCGGTATTAAGAGTTAAAGCTTGTTTATTAGGTACACATTTCCTTAGGAAAATGTTTGTAATGTCACTTTAGTAACTGTCGAAGTTGCGACGCGAAGGTGACAGAGGTCAAATAGAAGAAGTTAGGTAATTAGCGGAAAAGACTAATTGCTAATCTCGATCGTCTAAAGGCGGTCCTAGCTAAGGCTTCGCAGAAGATAATAGAGGCGCATACAAAGGAGATATGTCTTCGAAAACAGTTAGACGTAGTCGACTAGGAGGTCGAGGATAGTCGCGCTCTCGAGGAGCGTGAGATCAGGGAGGATAAGGCCAAGGAACAGGCTCTCTTGCAGGCTAGGTTCCTTCTTAACCTAGATCCTT